>CAXKVX010000473.1:0-458907 GCA_964058865.1 Eleocharis quinqueflora | reverse complement strand
AACACTTCTCGGAGTAGGTTACGATGTTTTGTGATGTTTTCTTTAATGGTTACCACTCATAAATGAAGTACACAGATAAGAAACACTTCTTAGTAGGATATGATGCAATGTGGTGTTTTCTTTAATGGTTACCACCCATAAATGAAGTACTCAGATAAGAAACACTTCTCGCAGTAGAGTACGATACTTTGTGGTGTTTGCTTTAATGGTTACCAGCCATAAATGAAGTACTATGATCAGAATCACTCATAAATTAAGTACTCGAACATGAAGCACTTAGAGTGGTAATCGGTGCTTCTTCGTTGTGTTTTAGTAATGGTTGCAACATTTAAATGAAGTACTCGGAGAAGAAACTCTTTTCGTAGTAAAATATGATGCTTTGTAGAGTGTTCTTGAAAGGTGACCACTCATAAATGAAGCACTATGATCAGAAACACTTCTTAGTAGGATGTGATGCATTGTGGTGTTTTCTTTAATGGTTACCACCCATAAATGAAGTACTCAGATAAGAAACACTTCTCGCAGTAGAGTACGATGCTTTGTGGTGTTTGCTTTAATGGTTACCAGCCATAAATGAAGTACTCAGATCAGAATCACTCATAAATTAAGTACTCGAACATGAAGCACTTAGAGTGGTAATCGATGCTTCTTTGTTATTTTGTAGTAATGGTTGCAACACTTAAATGAAGTACTCGGAGAAGAAACTCTTTTTGTAGTAAGATATGATGCTTTGTAGAGTGTTCTTGAATGGTTACCACTCATAAATGAAGCACTATGTTCAGAAACACTTCTTAGTAGAATATGATGCTTTGTGCAGTTTTCTTTAATGGTTACCGCCCATAAATTGAGTACTTTGATCGGGATCACCCATAAATTAAGTACTAGTACATGAAACATTTAGAGTGGTATCTATGCTTCTTCATTGTGTTTATAATGAATGGTTACAACACTTAAATGAAGTACTCGGAGAATAAACTCTTCTTGTGGTAAGATATGATGCGTTGCATTGTGGTGTTTTCTTTAATGGTTACCGCCCATAAATGAAGTACTCTGATCAGAATCACTCATAAATTAAGTGCTCGAACATGAAGCACTTAGAGTGGAAATCGGTGCTTCATTGTTGTTTTTTACTAATGGTTGCAACACTTAAATGAAGTACTCGGAGAAGAAATTTTTTTCGTAGTAAGATATGATGCTTTTTAGAGTGTTCTTGAATTGTTACCACTCATAAATGAAGTACTATGATCAGAAACACTTCTTAGTAGAATATGATGCTTTGTAGTGTTTTCTTTAATGGTTACCACCCAAAAATTGAGTACTTTAATCGGAATCACTAATTAATTAAGTACTCGTACATGAAACACTTAGAGTGGTATCTATGCTTCTTCATTGTATTTTAATGAATTGTTACAACCCATAAATGAAGTACTCGGAGAAGAAACTCATATAAGAAACACTTCTCGCGATGGGGTAAGATGTTTTTTGATGTTTATTTAATAGTTACAACCCATAAATTAAGTACTTTGATCGGAATCACTCATAAATTAAGTACTCGGAAATGAAACACTTAAAGGATATGATTCTTTGTGATGTTTTCTTTACTGGATACCACCCATAAATGAAGTACTAAGATAAGAAACACTTCTCGGAGTAGGTTACGATGTTTTGTGATGTTTTCTTTAATGGTTACCACTCATAAATGAAGTACACAGATAAGAAACACTTCTTAGTAGGATATGATGCAATGTGGTGTTTTCTTTAATGGTTACCACCCATAAATGAAGTACTCAGATAAGAAACACTTCTCGCAGTAGAGTACGATACTTTGTGGTGTTTGCTTTAATGGTTACCAGCCATAAATGAAGTACTATGATCAGAATCACTCATAAATTAAGTACTCGAACATGAAGCACTTAGAGTGGTAATCGGTGCTTCTTCGTTGTGTTTTAGTAATGGTTGCAACATTTAAATGAAGTACTCGGAGAAGAAACTCTTTTCGTAGTAAAATATGATGCTTTGTAGAGTGTTCTTGAAAGGTGACCACTCATAAATGAAGCACTATGATCAGAAACACTTCTTAGTAGGATGTGATGCATTGTGGTGTTTTCTTTAATGGTTACCACCCATAAATGAAGTACTCAGATAAGAAACACTTCTCGCAGTAGAGTACGATGCTTTGTGGTGTTTGCTTTAATGGTTACCAGCCATAAATGAAGTACTCAGATCAGAATCACTCATAAATTAAGTACTCGAACATGAAGCACTTAGAGTGGTAATCGATGCTTCTTTGTTATTTTGTAGTAATGGTTGCAACACTTAAATGAAGTACTCGGAGAAGAAACTCTTTTTGTAGTAAGATATGATGCTTTGTAGAGTGTTCTTGAATGGTTACCACTCATAAATGAAGCACTATGTTCAGAAACACTTCTTAGTAGAATATGATGCTTTGTGCAGTTTTCTTTAATGGTTACCGCCCATAAATTGAGTACTTTGATCGGGATCACCCATAAATTAAGTACTAGTACATGAAACATTTAGAGTGGTATCTATGCTTCTTCATTGTGTTTATAATGAATGGTTACAACACTTAAATGAAGTACTCGGAGAATAAACTCTTCTTGTGGTAAGATATGATGCGTTGCATTGTGGTGTTTTCTTTAATGGTTACCGCCCATAAATGAAGTACTCTGATCAGAATCACTCATAAATTAAGTGCTCGAACATGAAGCACTTAGAGTGGAAATCGGTGCTTCATTGTTGTTTTTTACTAATGGTTGCAACACTTAAATGAAGTACTCGGAGAAGAAATTTTTTTCGTAGTAAGATATGATGCTTTTTAGAGTGTTCTTGAATTGTTACCACTCATAAATGAAGTACTATGATCAGAAACACTTCTTAGTAGAATATGATGCTTTGTAGTGTTTTCTTTAATGGTTACCACCCAAAAATTGAGTACTTTAATCGGAATCACTAATTAATTAAGTACTCGTACATGAAACACTTAGAGTGGTATCTATGCTTCTTCATTGTATTTTAATGAATTGTTACAACCCATAAATGAAGTACTCGGAGAAGAAACTCATATAAGAAACACTTCTCGCGATGGGGTAAGATGTTTTTTGATGTTTATTTAATAGTTACAACCCATAAATTAAGTACTTTGATCGGAATCACTCATAAATTAAGTACTCGGAAATGAAACACTTAAAGGATATGATTCTTTGTGATGTTTTCTTTACTGGATACCACCCATAAATGAAGTACTAAGATAAGAAACACTTCTCGGAGTAGGTTACGATGTTTTGTGATGTTTTCTTTAATGGTTACCACTCATAAATGAAGTACACAGATAAGAAACACTTCTTAGTAGGATATGATGCAATGTGGTGTTTTCTTTAATGGTTACCACCCATAAATGAAGTACTCAGATAAGAAACACTTCTCGCAGTAGAGTACGATACTTTGTGGTGTTTGCTTTAATGGTTACCAGCCATAAATGAAGTACTATGATCAGAATCACTCATAAATTAAGTACTCGAACATGAAGCACTTAGAGTGGTAATCGGTGCTTCTTCGTTGTGTTTTAGTAATGGTTGCAACATTTAAATGAAGTACTCGGAGAAGAAACTCTTTTCGTAGTAAAATATGATGCTTTGTAGAGTGTTCTTGAAAGGTGACCACTCATAAATGAAGCACTATGATCAGAAACACTTCTTAGTAGGATGTGATGCATTGTGGTGTTTTCTTTAATGGTTACCACCCATAAATGAAGTACTCAGATAAGAAACACTTCTCGCAGTAGAGTACGATGCTTTGTGGTGTTTGCTTTAATGGTTACCAGCCATAAATGAAGTACTCAGATCAGAATCACTCATAAATTAAGTACTCGAACATGAAGCACTTAGAGTGGTAATCGATGCTTCTTTGTTATTTTGTAGTAATGGTTGCAACACTTAAATGAAGTACTCGGAGAAGAAACTCTTTTTGTAGTAAGATATGATGCTTTGTAGAGTGTTCTTGAATGGTTACCACTCATAAATGAAGCACTATGTTCAGAAACACTTCTTAGTAGAATATGATGCTTTGTGCAGTTTTCTTTAATGGTTACCGCCCATAAATTGAGTACTTTGATCGGGATCACCCATAAATTAAGTACTAGTACATGAAACATTTAGAGTGGTATCTATGCTTCTTCATTGTGTTTATAATGAATGGTTACAACACTTAAATGAAGTACTCGGAGAATAAACTCTTCTTGTGGTAAGATATGATGCGTTGCATTGTGGTGTTTTCTTTAATGGTTACCGCCCATAAATGAAGTACTCTGATCAGAATCACTCATAAATTAAGTGCTCGAACATGAAGCACTTAGAGTGGAAATCGGTGCTTCATTGTTGTTTTTTACTAATGGTTGCAACACTTAAATGAAGTACTCGGAGAAGAAATTTTTTTCGTAGTAAGATATGATGCTTTTTAGAGTGTTCTTGAATTGTTACCACTCATAAATGAAGTACTATGATCAGAAACACTTCTTAGTAGAATATGATGCTTTGTAGTGTTTTCTTTAATGGTTACCACCCAAAAATTGAGTACTTTAATCGGAATCACTAATTAATTAAGTACTCGTACATGAAACACTTAGAGTGGTATCTATGCTTCTTCATTGTATTTTAATGAATTGTTACAACCCATAAATGAAGTACTCGGAGAAGAAACTCATATAAGAAACACTTCTCGCGATGGGGTAAGATGTTTTTTGATGTTTATTTAATAGTTACAACCCATAAATTAAGTACTTTGATCGGAATCACTCATAAATTAAGTACTCGGAAATGAAACACTTAAAGGATATGATTCTTTGTGATGTTTTCTTTACTGGATACCACCCATAAATGAAGTACTAAGATAAGAAACACTTCTCGGAGTAGGTTACGATGTTTTGTGATGTTTTCTTTAATGGTTACCACTCATAAATGAAGTACACAGATAAGAAACACTTCTTAGTAGGATATGATGCAATGTGGTGTTTTCTTTAATGGTTACCACCCATAAATGAAGTACTCAGATAAGAAACACTTCTCGCAGTAGAGTACGATACTTTGTGGTGTTTGCTTTAATGGTTACCAGCCATAAATGAAGTACTATGATCAGAATCACTCATAAATTAAGTACTCGAACATGAAGCACTTAGAGTGGTAATCGGTGCTTCTTCGTTGTGTTTTAGTAATGGTTGCAACATTTAAATGAAGTACTCGGAGAAGAAACTCTTTTCGTAGTAAAATATGATGCTTTGTAGAGTGTTCTTGAAAGGTGACCACTCATAAATGAAGCACTATGATCAGAAACACTTCTTAGTAGGATGTGATGCATTGTGGTGTTTTCTTTAATGGTTACCACCCATAAATGAAGTACTCAGATAAGAAACACTTCTCGCAGTAGAGTACGATGCTTTGTGGTGTTTGCTTTAATGGTTACCAGCCATAAATGAAGTACTCAGATCAGAATCACTCATAAATTAAGTACTCGAACATGAAGCACTTAGAGTGGTAATCGATGCTTCTTTGTTATTTTGTAGTAATGGTTGCAACACTTAAATGAAGTACTCGGAGAAGAAACTCTTTTTGTAGTAAGATATGATGCTTTGTAGAGTGTTCTTGAATGGTTACCACTCATAAATGAAGCACTATGTTCAGAAACACTTCTTAGTAGAATATGATGCTTTGTGCAGTTTTCTTTAATGGTTACCGCCCATAAATTGAGTACTTTGATCGGGATCACCCATAAATTAAGTACTAGTACATGAAACATTTAGAGTGGTATCTATGCTTCTTCATTGTGTTTATAATGAATGGTTACAACACTTAAATGAAGTACTCGGAGAATAAACTCTTCTTGTGGTAAGATATGATGCGTTGCATTGTGGTGTTTTCTTTAATGGTTACCGCCCATAAATGAAGTACTCTGATCAGAATCACTCATAAATTAAGTGCTCGAACATGAAGCACTTAGAGTGGAAATCGGTGCTTCATTGTTGTTTTTTACTAATGGTTGCAACACTTAAATGAAGTACTCGGAGAAGAAATTTTTTTCGTAGTAAGATATGATGCTTTTTAGAGTGTTCTTGAATTGTTACCACTCATAAATGAAGTACTATGATCAGAAACACTTCTTAGTAGAATATGATGCTTTGTAGTGTTTTCTTTAATGGTTACCACCCAAAAATTGAGTACTTTAATCGGAATCACTAATTAATTAAGTACTCGTACATGAAACACTTAGAGTGGTATCTATGCTTCTTCATTGTATTTTAATGAATTGTTACAACCCATAAATGAAGTACTCGGAGAAGAAACTCATATAAGAAACACTTCTCGCAGTTGGGTAAGATGCTTTGTGGTGTTTTCTATAATGGTTACCACCCATAAATGAATAACTTTGATCAGAATAACTCATAAATTAAGTACACAGACATGAAACACTTAGATTAGTACCCTATGCTTCTTCATTGTGTTACAATGAATGGTTACAACACTTAAATGGAGTAGTCGGAGAAGAAACTCTTCTCGTGGTAAGTATGATGCTTTGTGAAGTTTTCTTGAAAGGTCGCTACTCATAAATGAAGTACTATGATCAGAAACACTTCTTAGTAGGATATGATGCTTTGTGGTGTTTTCTGTAATGGTTATCACCCATAAATGAAGTACTCAGATAAGAAACACTTCTCGTAGTAGGGTACTATGCTTTGTGGTGTTTTTATTAATGGTTACCGCCCATAAATTAAGTACTTTGATTGGAATCACTCATAAATTAAGTACTCGGACATGAAACACTTAGTGTGATATCTATGCTTCTTAATCGTGTTTTAATGAATTGTTACAACACTTAAATGAAGTACTCGGAGAAGAACTCTTCTCGTGGTGAGATATGATGCGTTGTGGAGTTTTCGTAACATGTTACCACTCATAAATGAAGTACACTGATAAGAAACACTTCTCAGTAAGATATCATGCATTGTGGTGTTTTCTTTAATGGTTACAACCCATAAATGAAGTACTCAGATAAGAAACACTTCTCGCAATTTGGTACGATGTTTTGTGGTGTTTTCTTTAATGGTTACCACCCTTAAATTGAGGACTATGATCAGAATAACTCATAAATTAAGTACTCGGACATGAAACACTTTGAGTTGTACTCTATGCTTCTTCGTTGTATTACAATGAATGATACAACACTTAAATGAAGTACTCGGAGAAGAAACTCTTCTCGTGGTAAGATTTTATGCTTTGTGAAGTTTTTTTTAAAGGTTACCACTCATAAATGAAGTCCTATGATCAGAAACACTTCTTAGTTGGATATGATGCTTTGTGGTGTTTTTTTTAATGGTTAGCACCCATAAATAAATACTCAGAAAAGAAACACTTCTCGCAGTAGGGTACGATGCTTTGTGGTGTTTTTTTAAGGTTTACCACCCATAAATTATGTACTTTGATCAGACTGATAAATTAATTACTCGGACATGAAACACTTAGAGTGATATCGATGCTTCTTAATTGTGTTTTAATGAATGGTTACAACACTTATATAAAGTACTCGGAGAAGAACTCTTCCTGTGGAAAGATACGATGCTTTGGGAAGTTTTCTTGAAAGGTTGCCACTCATAAATGAAGTACACTGATAAGAAACACTTCTTGGTAGGAAATGATGCATTGTAGTGTTTTCTTTAATGGTTACCACCCATAAATGAAGTACTCAGATAAGAAACACTTGACGCAGAAGGGTACGATGCTTTGTGGTGTTTTATTTAATAGTTACCACACATAAATGAAGTACTGTGATCAGAATTACTCATAAATTAAGTACTCGAACATGAAGCACTTAGAGTGGTACTCGGTGCTTCTTCGTTGTGTTTTAGTATTGGTTACGACACTTAAATGAAGTACTCGGAGAAGAAACTCTTTTCGTAGTAAGATATGAAGCTTTGTAGAGTGTTCTTGAAAGGTTACCACTCATAAATGAAGCACTATGATCAGAAACACTCCTTAGTAGAATACGATGCTTTGTGGTGTTTTCTTTAATGTTTATCGCCCATAAATTGAGTATTTTGATCGGAATCACTCATAATTTAAGTACTCGTACATGAAACACTTAGAGTAGTATTCTATGCTTCTTTGTTGTGTTACAATCAATGATTACAACACTTAAATGGAGTACTCGGAGAAGAAACTCTTCTCATGGTAAGATATGATGCTTTGTGAAGTTTTCTTGAAAGGTTGCCAATCATAAATGAAGTACTATGATCAGAAACAATTCTTAGTTGGATATGATGCTTTGTCGTGTTTTCTTTAATGGTTACCACGCATAAATGAAGTACTAAGATAAGAAACATTTCTCGCAGAAGGGTAGGATGTTTTGAGGTGTTTTCCTTAATGGTTACCATCCATAAATTATGTACTTGATCGGAATCACTCATAAATTAAGTACTCGGACATGAAACACTTAGAGTGATATCTATGCTTCTTAATTGTGTTTTAATGAATGGTTACAACACTTAAATGAAGTACTCGAAGAAGAACTCTTCTCGTGGTAAGATATGATGCGTTGTGGAGTTTTCCTAACAGGTTACCACTCATAAAGTACACTGATAAGAAACACTTCTCAGTAAGATATGATGTCTTGTGGTGTTTTCTTTAATGGTTACAACTCATAAATGAAGTACCCAAATAAGAAACACTTCTCGCAGTAGGGTACGATGCTTTGTCATGTTTTCTTTAATGGTAACCACCCATAAATGAAGACTATGATCAGAATAACTCATAAATTAAGTACTTGGAAATGAAACACTTAGAGTAGTACTTCGTTGTGTTACGATGAATGGTTACAACACTTAAATGAAGTACTCGGAGAAGAAACTCTTTTCGTGGTAAGATATGATACTTTGTGAAGTTTTTTTTAAAGGTTACCACTCATAAATGAAGTACTATGATCAGAAACAATTCTTAGTTGGATATGATGTTTTGTTGTGTTTTCTTTAATGGTTACCACGCATAAATGAAGTAATAAGATAAGAAACAGTTCTCGCAGTAGGGTAGGATGCTTTGTGGTGTTTTTTTTAATGGTTACCGCCCATAAATTGAGTACTTTGATTAGAATCATTCATAAATTAAGTACTCGTACATGAAACACTTAGAGTGGTATCTATTCTTCTTCATTGTGTTTTAATGAATGGTTACAACACTTAAATGAAGTACTCGCAGAATAAACTCTTCTCGTGATAAGATATGATGCGTTGTGGAGTTTTCTTAACAGTTTACCACTCATAAATGAAGTACATTGATAAGAAACACTTCTCAGTAAGATATGATGCCTTGTGGGGTTTTCTTTAAGGGTTACAATCCATAAATAAAGTACTCAGATAAGAAACACTTCCCACAGTAGGGTAAGATTATTTATGATTTTTATTTAATAGTTACCACCCAAAAATTAAGTTCTTTGATCGGAATCACTCATTAATTAAGTACTCATACGTGAAACACTTAGAGTGGTACTCGATGATTCTTTGTTGTGTTTTAGTGAATGGTTACAACACCTAAATGAAGTACTCGGAGAAGAAACTCTTCTCGTGGTAAGATATGATGATTTGTGAAGTTTTCTTGAAAGGTTGCCACTCATAAATGAACTACACTGATAAGAAACACTTCTTAGTAGGATATGATGCTTTGTGGTGTTTTCTTTAATAGTTACCACCAATAAATGAAGTACTCAGACAAGAAACACTTCTCGCAGAAGGGTACGATACTTTGTTGTGTTTGATTTAATGGTTACCACCCGTAAATAAAGTACTCTAATCAGAATCACTCATAATTATGTACTCGTACATGAAGCACTTAGAGTGGTACTCGATGCTTCTTCGTTGTGTTTTAGTAATGGTTGCAACACTTAAATGAAGTGCTTGGAGAAGAAACTCTTGTCGTAGTAAGATATGATGCTTTGTGGAGTGTTCTTGAAAGGTTACCATTCATAAATGAAGTACTATGATCAGAAACACTTCTTAATAGGATATGATACTTTGTGGTGTTTTCTTTAATGGTTACCACCCTTAAATTAAGTACTTCGATCGGGATCACTCATAAATTAAGTACTCGGACATGAAACACTTAGAGTGGTATCTAAGCTTCTTCATTGTGTTTTAATGAATGGTTACAACACTTAAATGAAGTAGACGGAGAAGAAACTCTTCTCGTGGTAAGATATGAAGCGTTATGGAGTTTTCTTAACGATAAATGAATTACACTCATAAGAAACACTTCTCAGTAAGATATAATATTTTGTGATGTTTTCTTTAATGGTTAACACCCATAATTGAAGCCTGTGATCAGAATAACTCATAAATTAAGTACTTGGACATGAAACACTTAGAGTAGTACTCTATGCTTCTTCGTTGTATTACAATGAATGGTTACAACACTTAAATGAAGTACTCGGAGAAGAAACTTTTCACGTGGTAAGATATGATGCTTTTTGTGATGTTTTTTTGAAAGGTTATCAGTCATAAATTAAGTACTATGATCAGAAACACTTAGAGTGGTACCTATGCTACTTCTTAGTGATTTAATGAATGATTATAACACTTAATTGAAGTACTCGGAGAAGAAATTCTTCTCGTGGTAAGATATGATGCGTTGTAGGGTTTTCATAACAAGTTACCACTCATAATTGAAGTACATTGATAAGAAACACTACTCAATAAGATATGATGACTTGTGGTGTTTTTTTTAATGGTAACAACCCATAAATAAAGTACTCAGATAAGAAACACTTCCCGCAGTAGGGTAAGATGTTTTTTTATGTTTATTTAATAGTTACGACCCATAAATTAAGTACTTTGATCGGAATCACTCATAAATTAAGTACTCGAACATGAAACAATTAGAGTGGTACTCGATACTTCTTCGTTGTGTTTTAGTGAATAGTTACAACTCTTAAATGAAGTACTCCGAGAAGAAACTCTTCTTGTGGTAACATATGATGCTTTGTAAAGTTTTCTTGAAAGGTTGCCACTCACAAATGAAGTACACTGATAAGAAACACTTCTTAGTATGATATGATGCTTTGTGGTGTTTTCTTTAATGGTTACCACCCATAAATGAAGTACTCAGATAAGAAACATTTCTCATAGTAGGGTACGATGCATCGTGGTGTTTTCTATAATGGTTACCACCCATAAAGGAAGTAATCAGATAAGAATCACTTATAAAGTAAGTACTCGTAATGAAGCACTTAGAGTGGTACTCGGTGCTTCATCGTTGTGTTTTAGTAATGGTTGCAAAACTTAAATGAAGTATTCGGAGAAGAAACTATTCTCGTGGTAAGATATGATGCGTTGTGGAGTTTTCATAACAAGTTACCACTCATAAATGAAGTACATTGATAAGAAACACTACTCAGAAAGATATGATGACTTGTGGTGTTTTTTTAATGGTTACAACCCATAAATAAAGTACCCAGAAAAGAAACACTTCCCGCAATAGGGCAAGATGTTTTTTGATGTTTATTTAATAGTTACCACCCTTAAATTAAGTACTTTGGCCGGAATCACTCATAAATTAAGTACTCGGACATGAAACACTTAGAGTGGTACTCGATGCTTCTTAGTTGTGTTTTAGTGAATGGTTACAACACCTAAATGAAGTACTCGGAGAAGAAACTCTTCTCGTGGTAAGATATGATGCTTTGTAAAGTTTTCTTAAAAGGTTGCCACTCATAAATGAAGTACACTGATAAGAAACACTTCTTGGTAGGAAATGATGCATTGTAGTGTTTTCTTTAATGGTTACCACCCATAAATGAAGTACTCAGATAAGAAACACTTGACGCAGAAGGGTACGATGCTTTGTGGTGTTTTATTTAATAGTTACCACACATAAATGAAGTACTGTGATCAGAATTACTCATAAATTAAGTACTCGAACATGAAGCACTTAGAGTGGTACTCGGTGCTTCTTCATTGTGTTTTAGTAATGGTTGCAACACATAAAGAAGTACTCGGAGAAGAAACTCTTTTCGTAGTAAGATATTATACTTTGTAGAGTGTTCTTGAAAGATTACCACTCATAAATGAAGTACTATGATCAGAAACACTTCTTAGTAGGATATGATACTTTGTGGTGTTTTATTTAATGGTTACCATGCATAAATGAAGTACTCAGATAAGAAACACTTCTCGCAGTAGGATAAGATGCTTTGTGATGTTTTCTTTAATGGTTACCACCCATAAATTAAGTACTTTGATCGGAATCACTACTAAATTAAGTACTCGGACATGAAACACTTAGAGTGGTATCTATGCTTCTTCATTGTGTTTTAATGAATGGTTACAACACTTAAATGAAGTACTCGGGGAATAAACTCTTTTCGTTGTAAGATATGATGCTTTGTAGAGTGTTCTTGAAAGGTTACCACTCATAAATGAAGCACTATGATCAGAAACACTTCTTAGTAGAATATGATCCTTTGTGGTGTTTTCTTTAATGGTTACCACCCATAAATTGAGTACTTTGATCAGAATCACTCATAAATTAAGTACTCGTACATGAAACACTTAGAGTGGTATCTATTCTTCTTCATTGTGTTTTAATGAATGGTTACAACACTTAAATGAAGTACTCGGAGAAGAAACTCTTCTTGTGGTAAGATATGATGCGTTGTGGAGTTTTCTTAATAGGTTACCACTCATAAATGAAGTACTCTAGTAAGAAACACTTCTCAGTATGATATGAAGTCTTGTGGCGTTTTCTTTAATTGTTACAACCCATAAATGAAGTACTCAGATAAGAAACACGTCTCGCAGAAGGGTACGATGCTTTGTGGTGTTTGATTTAATGGTTACCACCCATAAGTACTCTAATCAGAATCACTCATAAATTAAGTACTCGAACATGAAGAAGCACTTAGAGTGGTACTCGGTGCTTCTTCGTTGTTTTTTAGTAATGGTTGCAACACTTAAATGAAGTACTCCGAGAAGAAACTATTTTCGTAGTAAGATATGATGCTTTGTAGAGTGTTTTTTATAGTTTACCACTTATAAATGAAGCACTATGATCAGAAACACTTCTTAGTGGAATATGATGCTTTGTGGTATTTTCTTTAATGGTTACCGCCCATAAATTGAGTACTTTGATCGGAATCACTCATAAATTAAGTACGCGTACATGAAACACTTAGAGTGTTATCTATGCTTCTTCATTATGTTTTAATACAACACTTAAATGAAGTACTCGGAGAAAAAAACTCTTCTTGTGGTAAGATATAATGCGTTGTCGAGTTTTCTTAACAAGTTACCACTCATAAATGATGTACACAACTGGTATGAAACACTTCTCAGTAATATGTTAAGTCCATAAATGAAGAACTATGATGAGAATAACTCTTAAATTAAGTACTCGAACTTGAAACACTTAGAGTAGTACTATATGCTTCTTCGTTGTGTTATAATGAATGGTTACAATACTTAAATGGAGTACTCGGAGAAGAAATTCTTCTCGTGGTAAGATATGATGCTTTGTGAAGTTTTCTTGAAAGGTTGCCACTCATAAATGAAGTACACTGATAAGAAACACTTCTTAGTAGGATATGATGCTTTGTGGTGTTTTTTTAATGGTTACCACCCATAAATGAAGTACTCAGATAAGACACACTTCTCGCAGTAGGGTATGATGATTTGTGGTGTTTGTTTTAATGGTTACCACCCATAAATGAAGTACTCTGATCAGAATCACTCATAATGTTTGTACTTGTACATGAAGCACTTAGAGTGGTACTCGGTGCTTCTTCGTTATGTTTTAGTAATGGTTGCAATACTTAAAAGAAGTACTCGGAGAAGAAACTATTTTCGTAGTAAGATATGATGCTTTGTAGAGTGTTCTTGAAAGGTTACCACTCATAAATGAAGCACTATGATCAGAAACACTTCTTAGAAAGATATGATGCTTTGTGGTATTTTTTTAATGGTTTCCACCAATGAAGTACTCAGAGAAGAAACACTTCACGCAGTAGGTTATGATGCTTTGTGTGGTTTTCTTTAATTGTTATCACCCATAAATTAAGTACTTTGATCGGAATCACTCATAAATTAAGTACTCGTACATGAAACACTTAGTGTGGTATCTATGCTTCTTCATTGTGTTTTAATGAATGGTTACAACACTTAAATGAAGTACTCGAAGAAGAAACTCTTCTCGTGGTAAGATATGATGCGTTGTGGGGTTTTCTTAACAGGTTACCACACTCATAAATGAAGTACACTGGTAATAAACACTTCTCAGTAAGATATGATGCCTTGTGGTGTTTTCTTTAATGGTTACACCCCTTAAATGAAGTACTCAGATAAGAAACACTTCTCGCAGTAGGGTACGATGCTTTGTTGTGTTTTCTTTAATGGTTACCACCCATAAATGAAGTACTCTCATCAAAATCATTCAGAAATTATGTACTCGTACATGAAGCACTTAGAGTGGTACTCCATACTTCTTCGTTGTGTTTTAGTGAATGGTTACAACACTTAAATGAAGTACTCGGAGAAAAACTCTTCTCGTGATAAGATATGATGATTTGTGAAGCTTTTTGAAAGGTTATCACTCATAAATGAAGCACTATGATCAGAAACACTTCTTAGTAGAATATGATGTTTTGTGGTGTTTTCTTTAATGGTTACCGCCCATAAATTGAGTACTTTGATCGGAATCACTCATAAATTAAGTACTCGTACATGACACACTTAGAGTGGTATCTATGCATCTTCATTGTGTTTTAATGAATGGTTACAACACTTAAATGAAGTACTCGGAGAAGAAACTCTTTTTGTGGTAAGATATGATTCGTTGTAGAGTTTTCTTAATAGGTTACCACTCATAAATGAAGTACACTAATAAGAAACACTTCTCAGTAAGATATGATGTCTTGTGGTGTTTTCTTTAATTGTTACAACCCATAAATAAAGTTCTCAAATAAGAAACACTTCACGTAGTTGGGTAAGATGTTTTCTGATGCTTATTTAATGGTTATCACCCATAAATGAAGAACTATGATCAGAATAACTCATAAATTAAGTACTCGTACATGAAACACTTAGAGTAGTACTCTATTCTCCTTCGTTGTGTTACAATGAATGCTTACAACACTTAAATTGAGTACTCGGAGAAGAAACTCTTCTCGTGGTAAGATATGATGCTTTGTGAAGTTTTTTTTGAAAGGTTACCACTCATAAATGAAATACTATGATCAAAAATACTTCTTAGTTGGATATGATTCTTTGTGGTGTTTTCTTTAATGGTTACCACCCATAAATGAAGAATTCAGATAAGAAACACTTCTCGCAGTAGGGTTCGATGCTTTGTGGTGTTTTCTTTAATGGTTACCACCCATAAATTAAGTACATTGATCAGAATCACTCATAAATTAAGTATTCGGACCAGAAACACTTAGAGTGGTATCTATGCTTCTTCATTGTGTTTTAATGAATGGTTACAACACTTAAATGAAGTACTCGGAATAAAAACTCTCCTCGTGGTAAGATATGATGCGTTGTGGAGTTTTCTTATCAAGTTACCACTCATAAATGAAGTACACTAATAAGAAACACTTCTCAGTAAGATATAATGTCTTGTGGTGTTTTCTTTATGGTTACAACCCATAAATGAAGTACTCCGATAAGAAACACTTCTCGTAGTAGGGTAAGATGTTTTCTGATGCTTATTTAATGGTTACCACCCATAAATTAAGTACTTCGATCGGAATCACTCAGAAATTAAGTAGTCGAATATGAAACACTTAGAGTGGTATCTATGCTTCTTCATTGTGTCTTAATGAATGGTTACAACACTTAAATGAAGTACTCGGAGAAAAAACTCTTCTCGTGGTAAGATATGATGCGTTGTTGAGTTTTCTTAACAGGTTACCACTCATAAATGAAGTACATTGATAAGAAACACTTCTCATTAAGATATGATGATTTGTGATGTTTTTTTATTGGTTACAACCCATAAATAAAGTACTCAGATAAGAAACACTTCCCGCGGTAGGGTAAGATGTTTTTATGTTTATTTAATAGTTACGACCCATAAATTAAGTACTTTGATCGGAATCACTCATAAATTAACTACTCGGACATGAAACACTTAGAGCTTCTTCATTGTGTTTTAATGAATGGTTACAACACTTAAATGAAGTACTCGGAGAAGAAATTCTTCTCGTGGTAAGATATGGTGCCTTGTGTAGTTTTCTTAAGGTCTAAAAACACAATCAAGCAAATACTATGAATTCTACACTGATTCGGTATTTGTTTTTTTTTTTTAAATGTGTGGGGTAAGAGTATTGTGATGAGTCAACAAGGGCGCGTTCCCATATGAGCCATGTTCCAACCTATGATTTATCTGAAGAAGAGAAGGGTTTATTATTATGCATCATTTATTCATTTGTTAAGCTTTGTTTTTAAATTGAATAAAAAATTAATACTTATGATTTTATCGTTGGACATCGTTGAAAAATTAAATTTTCTTCATTTTTCTATATTTTTTTCTTAGTAAATATTATATTTTTTTCATGACATGCTCCTGTTGTTTTGCACGAACACGCTAACTAGTCTTTATTTTATTGTTGTTATATAGAGCATTTATATCTTATGTTTTTTTTCTCGAGCTCATTTCATGAAATAGAAAAGCGATTACAATTAGTATATCTTTATTTTATTGTTGCTATACAGGGCGATTCTATTTTAAGCTTTGTTGATGGTTTTTTTTTCCACTTCTAGTATATTTTCAGGACATAACCTCTATATGCATCTTTTGTGCGATTGCTACACCTTATTTAAAGGTACAATTACATAAATACATTTTTAAGAATGGGAAATGTTTTGTAGATACGCGATTCGATACCAATAGTTGATACCAATATAATCGCTAGCGATTTAACTGGACCTCTCCATTTCAACTATCGATGCCCGAATAAATAAATGGGATTGCTTCGTTGATCTTCCTACCCACTCTCACTCCACTCTTCTATTAATTTCTTGCTTGTAGCCTTTTAGCAAAAGAGCAAACACCTCATATACATCGTATCCAGAAAATATACAATTCATTTCCTCTAGAGATCGAAGCAATTCACCTTTCAGCTATCGAAAAACTATCGTCTCCTTCCTCTATTCATCTTCCTCCTCCTTGTACAATGGTCAGATTATCTCCAAATCTTTTCCTTCCTCTATCTCTTCTCACTATTACAGATCTAGTAACGGGTTCGGGTTTCGATCAACGACTCCTAGCAGGTCCCGATCCATCTGGGCACCACCATCACCACCAATGTCAGTTCAATTTCCTTCAGATGATGAGCTTGTGATTGAGGATACTTCTAGATCTGGAGATAGCATCTCAGTCACAACACGATTTAGGTCTCGAAGGTAAATGTGATGAAATTTAAATCTGTTGAGTTTACATCTTTAGTTTCTTATGATTTATGATTTCATTGGAGTATGATTGCTTTTTTCTTCTTTTTTTTCATTTCCTTCATTTTTGAATTTTTTTGGTTCATTGAGAAGGACATTTGTTTAACGAATATAGCAGAGATGGGATCAGATGAAGAGCTTGATGAAGATCAGGCGAGAAGTTCTGAAGAGGAAGTACAAAGAACTTCAGGCTCTAAGGAACCTTCAGGTGATGCACCAGAAGGTTCCAGTTCCAAAACAGGTATTTAGTGCATTTCAAACTATATATCATGTACATTACATTATGTATAATGCAACTTAAGTATTTTTTATATTTTTTTTAGGTCCACAGGATGAAGAAGGATATGACAAGAAACCTTCAGGTGACGCATCAGAAGGCTCTGGTTCTAAGATAGGTATTTAGTCCATTTAAAACTATTTATCATGCACATTACATTATGTATGTTGCAACTTAAGTATTTTTTTTTATTTTCTTTAGGTGCACAAAATAAAGAAGGATCTCACAAGGCACCTTCATGTGATGTACCAGAAGATTCTGGTTCCAAAACAAGTAGTTAGTGCATTTCAAATTATTTATCATGCACATTATATTATGCATCATGCACCTTAAGTATTTTTTATTTTTTTTAGTTGCGCAGAATGAAGAAGGATATGACAAGGCACCTTCAAGTGATGCACCAGAAGGTTCTGGTTTCAAGACTGGTAGTTAGTGCATTTCAAATTATTTATCATGCACATTAAATTATGTATCATGCAACTTACATTATCTAGAATGTTATATAATACAATGCATTTAAACCAAATTGTTCACTTTTGTGCAGTTGTTCAATCTTTTGGGACAAATCCTTCAAAGTCAGGCTCTAATCCTTCCAAATCAGGTTCTGATGCTACCAAATTAGGGTTTGATCCTCCCAATTCTAGTTCTGAGAAGACAAGCGACACATTAGAAGCTTCTGATTCAAAGAAAGATAGTTAGATTTTGTTTTCTGCATTTAAAAGTTACTTAGCATGCACTTTACATATTTTTATCATGCACCTTAAATATGTTTGTTACTTAACAATACATCAGAAGCTTCTGGTTCAAAGAAAGGTAGACAGATACCATGCACATTACATATTTTATCATGCACATTACATATTTAATCATGCATGTCATCTAATTTATTTATCTTTTTCATATTTCATTGCAAGAAGACACAAGCCAAGAGAGAGTACACAAATATGATCTCCAATAGCTGGCGATAACATATTTATATGAGAAAACATAAGTAAACCAGACTTTATTAACCTACAACCTGCTGATGGACAAGACCAACAGTGAGACAATAACATTTTTTTTGAAGCTCAAATAAGGTTTATTATGTACTTTATTTGTGGTTATCATGCACTTTATTTCTAATTATTATGCTTTCTGTTTTCTGATTATGTGAACTTTATGTTAAAGGTACATGTAATTTGTGGTTATGAACTTATGATGCACTTTAGATACATGTAACTAAAGTGCACTTTAGGTAAATGTAATTTGTTTAAGTGCATGAAAACTGTAAGGTACATAAAGTGCACTTTAGGTACAACTATATGCACTTTCAGGCTGATTATCATGCACTTCAAGTCTGGTTATCATGCATGAAGATGTCTGCTTATCATGCACTTTTATTTGTTTGCTGGTTATGATGCACTTGAAAACTGATTATCATGCCACTTTAAGTCTGGTTATCATGCACTTGAACTTGCTAACCAATTTTGTTTAAAGTGCATGAAAACAGTAAGGTACATAAAATGCACTTTAGATACAAATATGCACTTTTAGTCTGATTATCATGCACTTTTATGTTTAGTTATGATGCATTTTAAGTCTGATTATCATGCAATTTTATCTGTTTGTTGGTTATGATGCACTTGAAGTCTGATGATTATCATGCACTTTAATTCTGGTTATCATGCACTTTTGATGATTCTATTTTTCGTTTTTTTTTTTTTTGCAAGATTTCTGGTGCGAAGAATTGGAGGATTTTTAACTGTTTTTAAGTAGTATTTTGTGAAATTTGAACTTGAAATTTTATGCTTTTATGGTAGTATTTTGTGATATGTGAATGTTGGATTACTTGTTGTAATTTGACAATGGGTGAATTTTATTGTATTTCGAATGTTGGATTATCTTTGAAATTCTAAAAATTGTTGCAAAAATGGAGAGTTCCAATTCGAAATGGAGAGATCCAATGGAGAGATCCAATTTGCATTGTATTATTTATCCTTAATTTTACAAATTAATCAAAAGTAAGTACTATATTAGATGAGGTTGAAAAGCTGATATGAAACCAAAAATAAAATAAAATAATTTCAGTGCACTTGACAAATTTTGTATGTACAAACTTAATTTTATGTACTAGATTGTTCTCATGGAAGTCCCTTAAATCACAAGCTTTGGATAGCCAACGATTATGTACAACTTGTGTAACTTATTCTCTACTTCCAAATCCAAAAAAAAAATTACTTTTTTTACAGTGACAATGTTCAATAATCTAGCTCCATCTAACCTGCAAGCGAACAAGAAAATAATATTAAGATAAAAAAAACATATATAGATAATAAATTGTTCCACAAATACGTTGCTCAAAATGTTATGCTCTTTGTGCTTAGTGGACGCATCACTTGCAACCCAGTAAGATGAAAAGTATAATTTTAGTCCCTTCGCCAAACCTTCTGAAATGTAATCAAATATTTTTGGTTTTTAAAACAAAATTAAAGCATGTATCAATCGACAAGTAAAGTACAAATAATCACACCTTTATTACATATCTTTTGTGGAACTTGGAAATTGAAAGCAAATGCTAAATTAATCGATTGAATGATTGATCGATTGATTCAAGCTTTTCTGGTGCCGAGTTTTACTGATTGATTCATGCCTCTCATGAAGTTCATCAACCAGCAGATGACTAACTCCCCATATATTTGGATCTTCAATCTACAACAAAAAAAATAAATAAAAAATAATACAACAACATTTTCATATTTGGTTTCATTTATGATTCTTTCATGTTCCAAAATAAATTGATACAGTAAATACCTCTAAAAAATACTCTGGGATAAAACAATTTCATAGGTCAAGAATTACTCAAATTGTGTGCCTCTTCAGTCCATCTGGGTGACACATGTACTAATGAAAAGTTAACAGTCCATGGTAAATTTCAAATCAACTGACAAAAATTGAATCTATACAACCATTATGTCTCATGAATGTGCAATCAAGACTGATCATGATGTCAACTATAATTTGATATATCAAATAGTAGTTTCAATCAAGATTGGTTATTCAACCATTATGTTTCATGGATGTGCAATCAAGATTGAACCTAAACTGGTACAACACCGGTGATAGTTGTATTGTAAATAGAAATAGAAAAGTTAAAAATCATACTAATCTCATAAGCAAGACACTAGCAGTACAGAATACGAGCCGAATCAATGCAGACCGTGTCGACTCAAGCCGAACCTCAAAAGATATGTAGGCACAAAATTAGGCAATTTTGCTTCAAGATTAAGATAAATGTAAGAATGATACAAGAAAATGTCCAAGATCATATATTTTTGTTGAATACAACGCTGTGATTCTATTTATGTACCGTAACTGGCCATCTGGAGAAACAATTGGATGCCAGCCAACATATACCGTCATATACCAGTAAGGTACAGTTAAGCATAACTATAAGTGAAGTTTGTCATAACCAAAAATCAAACTAACGAAAACTAACAATAGAGAGAACATAACGAGAAACGAAAATAATCAGTACTAAAGCTACTGTCACAGCCCTAACTACAATAAAATCCTAAGGAATGGTGTTAATGATCAGGGGCATTCTCTTTTGGAATTCCCCACTATTTGCAGTATTTGCTACAAGCAATCATCATTCCTCACATTGCCATTGCACAAAAGTATTTGCATGTTACCTTGCTACAACAACCAACATTCTCAAGTAATTTAGGTAGCACTCAGTGATTAAAACGAAGGTTAAGTGATAAAGAAAGCCTAAAATAATCTAGAATAACCAAAAGTCAAATTAAAGATCGTGTACCATTATGTTGATAGATCAAGTTATGGGATAAAAAAAATGACTAAATTGCCTAAAGCTTTTTCATCTTAACTTGATCAAACAGATAAACACATATTGTCTTCAGCTTGTTTTCGGATTATCTTGAATTTAGGAGAAAATTGATTAAACGTGTGGCAACATCCAACAAAATTTAATGGAAATATAAACTCTATAATTAACTTCACAATTAAACACAACATGGAAGTATCTCAATGAACTGTAGGGTGGTATAAATACTTGGTGTAATTTGTGAGAAGGATCCCATCAAAAGAACCACATTAGATATGATTCTCAGGTAGGGTGGTATAAATACTTGGTGTAATTTGTGAGAAGGATCCCATCAAAAGAACCACATTAGATATGATTCTCAGGCAATAGAAGCCATTACCATATGTACGAATACGATTAGCAACTACAACCCTCGCACCCTTCTCCTTAGCACCATAAGCCACGACTTTGCCAATCCCACCAGCTCCTACCACAACTACAAGTCTCCCAACCAAGGGGAAACAGCATCTCCCTCTGCGCTAGAACCTGTCAGCATCATTTTCCTTTTATCACATTCAGGTTATATAACAACCATTAGTTGGTGTTGGGAAATTGTGGGTTAGCAGGGGCATTATTTGCAAATGAGGTTATGGCCAAATGTTGTATTATTGATCAATCAAAGGATAAAACGGACACCAATCAGACTTACAAGAATCACATTTTGGCACACGTCCTCACCAGCATTGTACCAAACTAGAGACTGAAATCTTCATTAGGTGTCCATTCATACAGAAAAAGAGAGAGAATGCATTAATCAAATGACTAATGGTAATAATATAAGTACAGTTAGCATTTATGAACCTTTAATCCCATCTTCTGTGGCAGAAATAGCACCAACGTAGCCAGTATTGTAGCCAACTAATTTCCATCAGTTGCTCGTCTAATTGGGGTGTTTACAGCTCCAATTGACTGAACCAGCATTAGAAACTAGACCAGAAAAAAACATAAACATAGATAAAAAAATAAATTAGGATCAATCCTGCAAAACCATAACAAACATGACTTTCCTTTAAAACTAGCCGTAATAAACAACAAAAAAGTAAGTAATTATGGGAATTGATCATATCAGCAATTCATCTGGTACATGTGCCAGAATTGTTCAGTTTGAACACTTAAGGTAACTTGGGATTTGAGAACACAACCCCATACATATGACCTATTCACAACAAGACAGAAGCTAATACAACATTACAAGCCGGTTATATTGAATGTTCCTTAGTCTGTCCCAAAGCAGCACTTTTTTGGAATTTGTCTCATGCACAGATATGAAAGGTTGCGGTATCCATCAATTGAAGCACAATTATTGAGTTCTATTAAGCTCTTAATGTACATCAATCAAGAAGGTCATCACCCTTTCCTACTAAACTGAAGCTAATTACACAATCTAAAAATTTGACCAAAGCTTGAACAAAATCAGGAAACAAGTTACATAGCACAATAACATAAAAATGTTGCGTCTTGCAGTGGAAATTCATCCATCAGTTAGCCTGAAGACTGAAGAGGTACAATGAACTGAACTTGTTCTTTTTCTTCTCTACAGTAACAGTAGAGTACTAAAATAATAGAACCAATGATGCTTAATTGCTGCGTCTTTTCTCTCCTAAAACCTGATGGCTAATCCCTTCAGTCCTAGTCTTTAATCGAAGCAAAGAGGTACCTGATAAGGCCGATGGCCAAAGTTATGCGCACAGACATCGTTGACGCGGTCTTTGATGTCAAAAATTAAGCCTCTACCACCTAGCCTTTGAATTCTGAATTATGATCCGAGCCTTCATCAGCTAGTAACACTGAGAATCAAAAGAAGACGAGGAATTCGTTAGGTGTAGGGGATGAAGGGTTGTCAGGGAATGGGGCCCGCAAGGCCGCAACCTTTGTCTCAAACAAAAATCGCTAGCAACTCACAAGAAATTAAAATTGGATTTGTTAGTGCAGAGAGAGAGGGGGAAAGGAGATGGAGCGGAGTCACTGAGATGAAGTTTGGAGAGAGGAGGGAAATTCGACAAAGACGATCCGAATTTTGGTTCTAAAAATGCCCTTCCGAAAAAAAATACCAGTTGTCATGGACATGGGACCGACTATTTTCTATAGGCAGACTTTCATAGAAAGTCCTCTAAAACATTAATATACATATTTAGCCACTGAAATCTCATAATTACATATTTATCCATTTAAAACACAAAACGTTTCATACAAATGCCTCTAAAACTTCAATATTACATATTTAGTCTCTGAAATCTCATAATTACATATTTATTCAAGTAAAACACAAAATATTTTATTATTATCTAACATAACTGCAAATTAATAAATTTAATGTAAATTAACAATTAAATGATAATTACCACTCTAAAACACTAAATGGGGTAGAAAATTGAAAACGGGTCGGGCCAGGTCGGATCGGGTCAAACTCGCCCGAGTCAACGGGTTAGCCAGGCCACGAGTTTGTCGGACCAGGTTTGGGAAGAATGGTATAATCGTTAGCTTCTTTATTTCACACCGCTTCTCCTCTCCTCTATTTAGGTATTTGACAGAATTCGTATGTGTTTGACCCAGACAGAAAACTCTGAGATCGCTATCTGGCCCGGCCCGACCCGAGGCAAACTCGTGCGAACTCGTCCAAAAAACTCTAGGTGGCCTAACTCCGACATCGTTGATGGGTAGCGACCATCCTTTTTGAAAAAAACCTGTGTTAAAACTCGTGCCGACACTCTAAAACACTAATAGAGGTAGGGAATTGAAAACGAGTCGGGCGGTGTCGGGCCTAACTCGCCCGAGTCGACGGGTTGGTCGGGCCGAGTTTGGACGGGTTGGCCGGGCTAAGCTTGGACGCGTTTGTCGAGCCGAGTTTGGACGGGTTTTGTGTTTTAAATGGATAAATATGTAATTATGAGATTTCAGTGGCTAAATATGTAATATTGAAGTTTTAGAGACCTTTGTATGAAACGTTTTGTGTTTTAAATGAATAAATATGTAATTATGAGATTTCAGTGGCTAAATATATAATATTGAAATTTTAGAGATTTTTATATGAAAATTTGTCTTTTCTATATGGTGACCGACTATTTACTATATGGTAACCAGATGTTACTTAAAATGATCGGCTGGCAAAATAATTTTTTTTCAACTTATGAAATCAACGGATGAAAATGTTAGTTACAAAACATGTTTATATCCTCTAACTTTATTCAATTTCTTATTTACCCTGAAAATATATATATCTTTATATTTATTTCTTAACTATTTTTTATTTTTTAATTGAAAAAAAGGTTGAATCATCATCGATGAAAAATATAACAAAAATTTATAATAATAAAAATTACAAAGGTTTTCAATTAGAATAGTTGATGTGTAAAAGGAAGATCTATTTGTTCAGAAACTCACAATTGATTACATATGTGGCGCCTACTTTTCAGAAAAAAAAAATGTGAAGTCCTATTATTCAGTCTTAATTTTTAAATTATAACAATGGATCAGGGTTATTGAAAAGGCTCTTACAGTTATAATTCATGTCGATCTAATTCGTCTGATTTTAATCTAATGGTTCAAATTAAAATAATAGACACTTAGGGAGCGTTTGGCAACGCGAAGTTTGGATGGAATACCAGAATAGTAGTCTATTCCGGCAAATAGAGATGCCAAACACGAAATTGAAAAATGGAATTGTGAGTAGAATAAGCTTTTCTCGTATACCACCATAGAGCAGGAATACGAGAATACACTGTTTTGTCGCGCGGAATAGATAATTAGACTTTTTTACCCCAGCGATATTATTTTATTTCTTTCTTCTCTCTCCCGAACCTTTCTTTCTTTCTCGTTTCTTCTGATTTCCCTCTGTCGTCGATCTCGTCGAGCAAATAGCAAGGTGGTAAATATTGACCTTAAAATAAAGCTAACCTCATCCTTCTGATTCGGTTGACATCCAACACGAGTACATTTGTTTCTCTTCAACAAACCCTAGCTAATTGAAGTAAAAATAAAATTGCTCTGAAAATTGAGACATATCAGGAAGCTGGTCAAGGAGCTAAGGACAAGCGATGGCTGCACTGATCAATTCGCTAATCATGGTGCTTTCATGACTTGCTGCTTTAAATTGGGTTTTTTTACTGAATTTTATTGGTAGAAGAAATGCATTTTATTAATATCCAGACTCCAGTTGGACTGTTGGGGTTTATTTAACGGAGGAGTGTGAAAAGGTTTCTGAGAATGACAATCCTTGCATGATGATTTAATATTTGATTATTGTAATTGAACTTGTGATTAATATTTGATTTCGAGTGATTTAAGTGCGACAAAATATTATCTTGTGATTAATATTTGATCTTGACGTCAGACTTTATTTGATTTTGTTGTTCTTTCTTGTTAAATTCAAGTAGGAATTTTGTATTTAATAAAGGTAACAAGAGGAATATTTGATCTTAACACAAGCACTTAACATAATTCAATCACCTCTGATGCTCAGATACGATTGGGGACAATGGTGTTGAGATCGCGAAATCAGGTTTGAACCAGCTCTACCAGCTCGTATCAGAGAATTTTCAGTTCTGGTATGAGTCTGATATGATCCGATTTTGTTTTTAGCAATATCAGGGGGTTGTTCAGCAAAATTCTGATTCTGACAGCCTTCCTTCAGGTGCATTTTTATAAAGAATCTGGAATTTTTTTATCAAGTTCTTAGGGGCGTGTTTGTTAATATTTTTGAAAAAAGGTCCATAGAGGGCCTCTTTTTAAACTAAAGTTAAGTTTTCTTACAAATGGATCCCTGTCAGAAAGTAAAATTTAACAGATTTCTTAAATGTAAGTCCTTTTCAGGGACTGAATTGCGACAATCATAGAACTTGATTGATAAATGATTATTACATTATTTGATCACTATTTAATAGCAAATTTGACAAGCTCTAAATCAGATTGGACATACAAGAATTATTTTTCAATATTTAAAATTTAAAATACATTAATTATTTAATATTGGTAAATGATTAAATATACGGTATATTGTTAAATATATATGTGGTGTGAACTTTTGATGCGTGAGGACAATTTGGACATTTCACTCATTATTTTTAATACTTTCTTTAATTTTCTATTCCAACTAATTCGTTGCCAAACGGTCTTTTTTACTTTTCGGAATAATCAAGAATACATTCTTCTACCGCTCTTTCAAAATCACGCTATTCTATTTTTATTACTCTTCTATCACTCTTCTCATGCTATTCCTTGATTTGCCAAACGGATCCTTACTATTTTTTTCATAAAAAAGAATAGCACAAGTGGAGCCGGTAAAGCCTCTCTCATCTTCCCATCTGGACCCGTATTCTGATTTTTTGTCTCCAGAGAGTAGAGATTATCTGGACCGTTAGATTAAAGATCAATGTTCGATCATCAATGACAAAATCTCGAGGGGTTTAATATATTTAATCAGAATCGTTGATTGTTAATCCGATGATTCATTTCAATCTTGATGCATGTAGCCATCTATGTATGCATGTATTGAACAGATTGGTTAGGCAATGAAATAACGACTGGCCTTCTTGCGTGTAGCGCTGTGTTGCACAGGTGCGAGTGCGAATATCGTATCGGATATGATGCGGGTGCGACGATACTTCAATTTCAAAAAATCTTGAATAAGGATGCAGCTATATATAATAAATTTAAAATAAAAGATGAATAATATTATAAACAAATAGATTTAAAAAACAAACAAACAAATAAGCACCTAGCCGCACCCGATGAGCATCCAACCGCACCCGAGGAGCTCCCAGCCGCATCTGAGTCGTACCCGAGCCGCACCCAGTCACATCTAAAACCGCACTCAACCGGTCAAACCTATTAAAATAATAAAATGTGTCATGTGACGTACCCGATACGAACCGATACCGATACCGATACCGATTCTTCTAAATATCGGAAGAACCGAAATAACATAGGTGTAGCGTCTCTGACAGAATTCAAAACGACTTCCCCAATTCCAACTTCACCAGGTCAGCAATCCTCCGCATAAAATTGTTTGCATTATGCAAGTTTTGAAATTTTCCAAGGGTAATGAATGTGCGCACATGTTTGATTCCTTTTGCTTTTCTGTTCCGATAGGTTCGATACAACTTGCTTGAGTTGCCACCAGCTATTATTCCATGAAAAATAAACAATACTAACAAAATACAAATTGGAATGCTCTTCTTCTCCAGTTATCTTTTGGATTCGGTTCCTTCCCTGTAATCTCGGCTTTGTAGGATGTGTTATCCCTAATCAACGATTGGCTAAAATCCTGCTATATATTTCGTTTGAACGACTCTCTCCATTATTTTACGGACTATTCCTATTGGTTGCCTATGTTTTGAATTATTACAATTCAAAATTTGAAACAAAAACGGAATCTATAATTTACAAGCATAAAAGTCATATATCGAAATTTTTTCCAATTGATTCGGTCCATATTGTTCTAGAATCTAGAATAATGAAATTTCAAACACGATTAGGGACTTTATCCTTTGTATAAATCGAAATATTTCTGATTATCACATATAAATTAGACCACCACCAACTTCTCTTCAAGTCAAGTAGGCCGGACAATTTTCTTATAACATAACTTTCGTGTTGTTCACATTATATTTCTTTACAACAAAATTTGAAATAGGCGACATGATAAACCCACTATGAAATTTTCTTACATTAAATATGATCCATTTTTAATTTCCTATTTTTATTCGATTTGAAACGACTTAAAAGTAAAATCAAATTCTTAACGGATTCTGTTTTTGTATCAACAGATTTGAATTCGGATCTCATAGGATCCGACCCATTCGACCACTGGAGAGAACTGAGGAATAAAATGTTGCTCATCGCTTCATCCCTATGTTACTCGAATACTTCAAATACTTTATTGCACCCGTATCCGATATGATTCACATGTGATACTTCACGTGATAATCAAAGTGCATTTTTTAGATGTTGCTTCCTCACAATGTCACAAGGTTGAAGCCACTTCTCATCAAAAATCATATTATCACTGTCTCTTATTCTCTCGTGTATAACAATAGTTTGTATTATATATATTCACTTATATATTGATTTTCAATGTATTAGGTGCTCCACTAGCTGGATACACATACGTACTCCTTTTAGTGGTAATTGATGGAATTGAATCTGAAAAATTGAAAAAGTAAAACTATTATATACTATTATAATGTAAAATACATATGATTAGTGAAGTTGAATGCAGATATTCTGGTGGAGTATGTAAATTCTTGTCTTAAAATTTAATATATATTTAGTCGCATTTGTATCTAAATTTTTTTAAAATCGTTGTATCACCGTGTTCATATCGTATCAGATATGATATCCGTACATGCACTTGTGAAACATTGCAACATAGCTTCATCCATTTGCCTAAAACCCTCTTCTTGTTGGATTGAGATCTCCTACTTTTTTTTTAATCTAAATCGTTAATTTATAACGAATGAATCAGATTAATATCAAAAATAATATCTGAATTTCATTTATAATAATATGTTCGTTCGTTTTTAATTCGACGATCCATAAATAAATAATAAGACACTTCTTTTCCCCGAAATAATAGCAGATTCGGACCTCTTCTCGTTGGAAAGAACCCAAAAGCAAAACAAAATTAAATTAAATAGAAATATAGTGCTTCCCCTCTCTCAGTCTTCGTTGACTACGCGTCATATAAGATTGCCGTTTTTTTTCAATAAACCCGTCCAAATCCAAATCTCTTTCACCTCCTTTGCACTTCCGATTTGGAATCGAATCGCGTGTTCGGTCAGCAATGGCGTCTCAGGCGATGATGGACAAGATGGAGCTCCGACAGAGCTATCGCAACTTGTGGCACACGGATCTCTTGGGCACGATCAAGGCCGACTTCCCTTGTAGGTTTCCTTCTCGATCAAGCAATCGTTTCTTGTTACTTACCTGATGCTCTAGGTTTATTGCTATTACTAGATATTTCTGATTGAACTTGTTAACTTTTGTTTCTTGCAGTTTGCTGCCTGTCGCTTTGGTGGTAAGAATCTGATCTTTTTTTTCTTTTTGTTTCTTTTAATTTTATTTCCTGTGATTAGCTGATTTTAAGCAATGCTGTACTCACATAATTGGAAGAAGCCTAGCAGGGATTTTTTTGTTGGCTTCTGAGCGAATTATTGAAGCAATTGCTAATTTGTGTTAGGATCTGAAATTAAATATGTTGTTTTCTGAACTAATAAGTACCTTTGAGCAATTTAATTTGCTTGCATGATTTCAAACAACTTATATGCAACCCACTAGTGTGTATGTATGTTGTATTGTTGTTGAACTCAATTGGGTCAACTAACCCCAGCAGTGATGAACAAGGATGTTTAGTTAGGGTTCCGATGTATGTTGCATGTATTCTTACAAGTCTTAAGACAATTGGTTTTGTTCAGCATGGAATGGGTATCTGCCATTTGCAATATTTACTAATTAATTGATCTTCTGAAGCCAATCCGTCCATCCTGACGGCCTCCTCTTTTCTAATTATCAGTGGGACCTTCATATTAGACTTTTTCTTAAATTCAATTCCCAAAAAAAAGATAGGTCAAAATGATTGTATCCCTACTTGATGGTTGTATATATTTAGGATGGTTGTATGCCTACCTTTCCTTGATCCATTTGCTGATCCGATTCTATATATATTTAGAAAAAAGTCTGATTCTAGTTATTGCATTTATTTAGGAAAAAGTCTGATTCTAGTTCTTGCATAATTTTGGATAATGATCAATTTGATTATGCAATGAGAACTTAGATATCAGCATACCTAGACCTACTTCTTGGATATTATTATTTTTGTTCATTAACTCTTTATCCCCCATCTGACTGTGTAAATTTAGACTTTTTTATACACCAATTACTCGTCATCATATAAAATTCACTAAATTGTTCATGTGTTTCTTTTCAGTGGACCATGTGTTTCTTATATGCTCCGAAAAAGAGCTCTTTACAATGATATGTCAAGGTAAAGATATATTAAATCAATACCTACCACTTATTGACTCTTCTTTTATGATTATTTTGAACTCAAGTTGGTTAAATGAATTCTTCTAATCTCCAAACAGGTATACATGTTGCGCTGGCTATCTCCCCTGCAGTGGAAAGTGTGGTGAAAGTAAATGCCCTGAGTTTTGCCTTGCTACTGAGGTATATTTGTCTGTTCAACCATGTCCTAAAAATTGATCGAGGCATTCCCAAACATATTTTTCTTTAATTCATCTTTGGCATATTGGCATTTGGATTTCACATGAATGATATTAAGGTACAAGTGATTCAGTGAAAGATGTTGTGTGATCCTAAAGTTACAAGAACGTAAGAGGTTATTAATCAGTTGAGAGCTAATTCCAGCTTGTAACAATTGAAAAAAAAACATTCGACCAGTTTAGAGTAACTATAGTTTAATACAATTTAAACATACTACAACATGCTTTAGTTTACATGGCTGTTATTTTTAAAGAGAGTTCAATTGGTCCCATAATTTTGCAAGAAACCAAACTGGGGCATGTGTGAGGAAAAAGGATGAAAGATCATTTAGAATTAATGAGGAAGAATTAAACCCTTCTCAGCTATTTCTTCAAGAGAGGAACCACATGCCAGACCAAGTAATGGTATTAGTCAAGTAAACTACCCCAGTAATTAGCCAAAGGACTTGTGGTGTTACTTTTTTGAAAGATCAGGACCTTTGGTTCTTTTAGAATGTCAAGGAACAATTTACCTGCATTGTCCCTCTCTTTTATTTTTTTTTTCTATGATAACCCCATTTGAAGGTTAGGTTCTGTAAGTTCCCTTTTTATAAGAAATAATTGTTTGAATGTAAAGGAATCATTTGCTAATTATTCACCTTTTTGCCTTTTTTACTTTAGCTCTAGTAAAAATTGGGGATTTTGATACGAGCTAGCTTATAGGACTTTCTGTTTATTCGTACTCCCTCTACTTCTAAATCTCAATAGAAGCCATTTTGTATAAAATTTAACCTTGAGTAAGATTTGATCTTATATAGAGGTCCATTGAATTTTCTACTTGTTAGTAGAGAAGTCGAAGTGATGTTATTATCTTGCTGTACTTGATAGATTAAATAAAAGAAGTGATCAATTGCACTTGGTATTTTCAGGTATTCTGTTGCTTCGGCAATTCGGTTGCATCGACCCGTTTCCTACTGCAAGATGAGTTCAACATCCAGACTACCAAGTGTGACAATTGCATTATTGTACTGTCTCTGTCCAATTTGCTTTTATGTATTAGAATACTCTCATCTATATTATCATATCTAAATTATTCCCTGCCTCTATTACTACAGGGATTTATGTTCTTGCTCCAACAACTCGCATGCATTTGCTCTATTATTGCTTGTTTAGTTGGGAGTGAAGAACTCTCGCAACTCTCTCAGATTCTCAACTGCATTTCTGACTTCGTCTATTGGACGTAAGTCAATTTCCATAATTATCTTTTTAAATACCTTTTTCCTAATATTTACATGTATGACCTTGCAAATTTCTTGTTTAAGTTTGTCACCATGTAAATTTGTGCCTGAAGTTATTTTTTTTCCAAATATTCAAAGATGAATGTGACTTAAAAAAGGACGAGATGAATTAATTTTATGTTTTTTTAAAGATACCTCCACATGGACATATAAAGTAGTTCTTTCTATGTCCTTTTTTTAATAAGGTTGTTGGTTTCACTTCTGTTGCTGTCTTTTGTACAGAGGTTAATAATCTGTCTGAACTTTTTGCAGGGTTTGCGCATGCATGCAGGTACCAAATTTATATTTCCCATTAAATGTGGTTGATTTCATTTATGTTCTTTAACTAATCCCAACTCAGAAAAGAGTTGAGAATGCATGCATGCATACAGTATCAATTAAACTTGTTGACACCTTGCAGACACAACATAAGGTAGAGCTGGACAAGAGGGATGGCAAATTTGGTCCACCTGGTGTGATGTCTGTGCCGCCTGTTCAACAGATGTCTCGCATAGACCAGCCAGTTCCACCACCAGCATACGGCGCAGCACCAGCATATGGCCAGCCTTATGGCTACCCGCCACCACAGGCACCAGCTGCAGGCTACCCACCTCCAGGGTACCCAGCCCAGCCTCAGGCCTACCCACCACCTGGTGGCTACTATCCCAGGTAGAATGATCAGTTTGAGGCGAACTCTTGAATGGGTGAGACTGACGTTTATGCATTTATATAAGATCCTTTTTGAAGTTGTTATTCTGGCGTGATTGGATTCTGATATTGGCGACAAACGCTTGTTTCCATTGTTCTGAGTTTATTACTTGATTGTTGACTGGTTCATTCTGTGGATGCCATTGCCATGTCGGCAAGTTAGTTGTGTGATATGCACTTCTTGTTCATATGCTCCCGCTTTGCTTTTGGATATGTAGATACTGTTTTGATGCCTTATCATATCGGCTTAGTTTAAGAATTGCCCCTGCTACTCCCCAATCACCAGCTTTTCATAGTTTTTGCTTATCTATGCCATTAATTGCTGTTCAGATTTTGTGCTTAGATGAGCATTCTGTGTTGTGCACTATTGAGTTATTCGGTTGATGCATTTTATGATAAGATCAAATAATATGCATATTTAGTGAAATAATAAGATGATCAATTTGTGTATTTAGACAAAATAAGTATATAAACTGTGCTATCCTCCAAGGGTAAATATTTCTTTGTGGCGGCGACGTCCAAAGAGAAGATTACATGTGAATCATGAAGATAAATTATTTGTTTATATGTGGAACAAAGTTAGTTAGGTAGAAAACATTGGAAAGTAGTAGCAAAGATGCTTCTATGCGACGAATAATTGGTAGAATGGTAGTAAGGCTTTCCCATTACCCCGTGAAAATATAGTTTTCTAGAAACTATATTAATTGCACTGCATATCACATTTCCATGCTTCAAAATTCAATATCAAAACGATTTTATTCTGAAATTTCAACATACGAGTGTAAACTGGGAACGATTGTATTTCGTAAGCACTTGCCAAACATTTCTGTTCTTTGAGTTTTCACATACAACTTTTCAACCGTAATCGAGTTTAATCAAAATTAGCTTTTACAAAAAGAATAAAATGGATATAAAATCGAAAGTCATTGATACCCAAAAATGGAGGATGAGTTAGAAAGGAAGAATCCACAAGTAAAAGATTTGAAATAGATTTTATTTATTTGAGCTTACCAACTTAGAAGGATCCGTTAGCAAACATAAAAATTGTGGATATTTAGTGAGCATCAATGGGCCCAAAAATCTTCAATGAATCATTGGGGAATAAATACTCTTTATAACTGCCATCTACTACCATGACCACTATGCTTAAATTTTATTTATTATGGTATCATGGAGGAAAGATGTTTCATTTGTGATTGTTTACCGCAATACAACAAAGGTAAATTCAATTTTACACCTCAATATTATTAAATCTCTTGCCAGGAAAGAATTGTTTGTAAACCTTTAGATACTACTTAATGCAACCGAAGTATCCTTTTACGAAAATCAACACCTTATCGTATCAATCGCTACATTTTAAGTACCAGTGGAAATCGGAATATCCACAGTCACGATTCACAAATCACAAATTAACAAATATGTGAAAGAATCAAATTTATTTAGACCAAATCAATGGTAGCCTCCTAGTCACTCGCAACTTTGTGTAAATCAGGTCATGCCAAAATGCCATACGCGCTCGCTTGTAAAACAAAACTAAAAGATTAAAGACGAAGAAATAATAATATTTATAAAATACGCCTCACGAGATGGGATGGGGCCCTTTCTAACTGCATTCTTTACGGAATTAGAGAAAACACAGACAAATTCTCATCACATTCCTTCTTTACTCCAAATCCCAATTCACATCTCCATCAAGCACCACATATATCAACGCGACAGCTCATTATAAATTTATAATCATCTCGAATCTCAAAACAGGATCCATGTAACTTGCTCAGATCACAATGCAAATAAATTTTCTCAGAAAAGGGACGGCAATTCACATAAATTTTACTTTTCATATCTTATATCTCATTGTTAACAATAGAAACAAACAACAAGGTGATCGACGACATTAATGACAATTGATGAATTGACAAAAGTTATTGCTCGCCATGGCTATATTAATAATTGTAGAATAACACATACGAAAAGAAAAGCAAATTAAATCAAGAAAAATTAAAATTTAGACATGGTGGTAGAAGTTGGTGAGAACAATAAAAGGGAAGTCGCGTCAGGTTAACGCCAGGCAGATGCCATTGTCAGGATCCGACCTGTCGATCCAAACCCGATACCTCCTGATTCCTCTTTAACCATGAAACCGTGGCCCGGTCTAACCGAATTTAGCCGGGCTCGAAGATGGTCAGCAATGGCAGAACCGAGAGGAACAGGCACCAATCCAGCCATGCTCATACGGGATCGCCACTTCCCAAAAACCTCGCATCGCTCGATCCGCTCCGCGCCTTCCCTTGACATCAAATTGACAGCTTTACGTGTCAAAGCAGCCTCTACCCGGGCCCGCTCAATGCTGTCCCGACCGAATGTCACTTCTAGAGAATCCAGGATTGCTCCATAGTAACTGCATGCCTCGGTGAAACGTGTAGCAAATGGTGCCGTATTGCCATTCATCTCATGCTCAACAACCGTAACCACGTGGGGCCCGAGGGAGCGAACCCGGCGAAGTAGTTCATCACGAGGGTTTGCAGGACTGACGCTCTCATCCGGCACCCGTGAAAGCACAAATGCCAGGTTTACGGCCAACGTTTCACCAGGCTCACATCCTAATAGTGAACAATCTAAATTGGAAATGTTACATGCCACCATGTTGAACCTCAGAACTACACCTGCACGCTCAGCTACCTTCTTCAACCGTTCCCCAACTAACCTTGTGTTAGCGGAAGCAGCAGAGGAGAAGGGGGAAGTGGGGTCCGATACAATAGTTATTTTGAAAACCAGATTTCTTCTGCTCTCGCTGAGGGCTTGTATAAGGCCTGCATGCTGAGATCCCGTGCCAATGTCGAAGTCGATTAAATGAAGTTGGGACCCTTTGGTGGCTCCAAGAATAGCCAAGTTAGCAGCTAGTAGCCCAAGCTTGAAGCAAGGAGACGTGTCATGCAACAGCTGTGTTGCAGCCCGTTGCTCCGGGCTACATAGCTCAGCAATTGGATTCACTACGGGTAATTGATTCCCCGTTAAAGAGTTTATGCGAGCGGTCAGGGAAGTAACCATCATCCCTGTTAGTCGTTGCTCTGTATCACCGGTTGTGTTTGCATTTCTTTTCAAGATAGCCATGTTGGCAAAAGCCATTTCTAGGTTTCCATCAGCAATGGCTATGACAGTGTCGGAAAGAAGCTGTCGGGGGGAAGTTGTTACAACTGGAGGTGAATAGGAAGCAGAGGAGGAGGCAGTGGAGGAGGAGGAATTGGAAGGAGAAGATGAGAGCTTATGATTATGTGCTGTCCCCATCACCGGCAATTGTGGCACAGGTAGAGCTGGTGGAGAAAGAATTGGTACCTCTAGAATTTGTTGGATTGTATCGCCCCACTCCGAATTGGTAACCACCGAGCAGGACGCGCTAGGCTCATCATCATCATCATCGCATAAGAGCTGCCTCTCAAGCTCTTGCAGCCTGTTACGCATCGTGTCATTTACAGGTGCCGGAGACGGAGTCGAAAAGGACACCCCTACTGGGTTCCTGTTGATATTGTTCACGTTCGAATTCAAATTTGAATTCATACCCATATTCATATTCATACTCGTATTCATATTCATATTCTTATACATATTCCCACTCATATTCATACTTGGGTTCAAAACCGTTCCTCTCTGTTGTTGCCGGGGCACGAACCGGGGAAGCGAATTGAGAGAGGAGAAGGAAGAAGCTGAAGTTAGGCTCCCTAGATCAGAGCTTCCGGCAGAGAAAACAGAGGGAGAGAGGAGAGGCGAGCCCGGAGATGATATCATCGGTGCCTGTACTGGTGGCTCCATTAGCGTCTTCTGCCTCACCGCTCTCAAAAGCAGAGCTTGTTGTAGCAGCGCTTGTTGGTTTTGCCTCTCCATATCTGTGAAACTCCTCTTAAACATCCCTCCGGCGCCGGCGCCGGCGCCGACGCTCCCTCCCCCGCCGTCAGATCGGCCTTGGAGAGGGAGTTGAAAGGAGGATCCGGTTGCGTAGCCGTACGATGATCCCCAGACAGGATCCTGCCATGGCGGCCCCTGATCCATGTTTAATTTTAGACAGAGAGAGAAGGAAGGGGAAGGAGAAAGAGAACAGAGAAAAAAGGTAAAGATAAAAGAGGGGGTGAAACAGAATCTAAGAAGAGGCCTCGTTACAGAGAGCCAGCGCTAAATGCTAATACTCATCTCTTGAAGCCGCTTTCTTTCTGCCATTCAATCCCATCACCGAACCCCTCTCTCCTATTAAAAATATCTTTCCTTTTCTCAGTTTTTATAGGACTCGTTTCCTTTTTCTCTGTTTCCGAATTCCCTCCGCTTTTCACTCAACTGGAGACGATGCGTGCTGATTTTGTGGTCTTAATGGGAAAATTTTCATAGAGGGCCAACGACTCAAAAATTTCAACATATAGGATCAATAGCATTCTAAAAATTGAATAGAGAATCAAAGACGCAACTAATAATTGCGCCTCTAAGAAAATTCGATTTTTTTGCTAAATTCAAAACATTCTGCAACTGTATTTTCAGATGTGGAGCCTATATTTAGAAGCGCAAGTAATAGTTACGACATAAATATTACAGACAAATTTTATAACTATTAGTTGTGCTTTGTTTCTCTGTGCAATTTTTAAAATGCAGTCCTAACTGTAGAATTTTTTTGGTCATTGACCCTCTATGAAAATTTACTCTTAATGAGTCTCGCAACCTGCGTTTGTAATGGAGACGAAGAGTATTTGTATCTGGTTTTTCTTGTGCGATCGGCCTTTCGCTTTTTTTAATGTAATGATGCTGTAATTAATGAGCTAAGCGAGCGTTGGGATCAATGGGAATCAGGGGTTGCAATCGTCCTTTCGCTTTATTTCAATTTTTTTGAAAAACTTCAAAAAATCAAAATAAAATTCAGAAAAATGTAAAAAAACATAGAATTTTTTTAATTTTTTTTTACAATTAACAGGGGCTTTTTTTCAAAAAAGTTGACCGCCACTCGTTTTACCCCATTTTTTTGGACGGGACCACACGATTTCGCTCTCGGGTCGGGTCGAGCCGAACTCATTCGTATTTTGTCAAATTCCTAGCTGAGATGGTGTGCCGAAATTTTTTAAATACTATTATTAATATTCAAAATAAAATATTTTGAAAAATAAGAAGTAGAATTTCAAAAAATACTTCGATCGGATTACGCGTGCGTTTCTAAAGTCGAAATTTCTCTTCAAAACATAAATAAATAAAAATTCTAGAACCGCAAGTGGAATCTACGGTCCTAGAATTTAGACACGCAAGTGAGAGCTCTGGGCTTAGAATTCTGCTTTCAGTATTAAATGTTACACCTACTTACATGATTAAATTGATGAGCGTAAACATGTAATGCAAAGAGAAATCTGCCTTAATTTTAGAACCACAGATGGTACGTATGTGTTAGAATTCAGGACTCTAGGATCGCATGTCCTACATGCGGTTCTAAAAATTGTATTTTCTTATAAAAGTATAGGATAATGTTCCATAGATACCAATGTTGATACCGACTATCGATACCAATTTTATTTTGCATAATAACTCAAACAACATGTATAACTATTTCGATACAAAAAATAACATGTATAACTATTTCAGTACAAAAAATAACATGCATAAAACTCAAATAATGTGCACAATAAGTTAATAACTCAACTAAATGTACATAATAACATCGGTATCGATAGTATCAATATTGATATTTATGTATCAGTTTCCAAAAGTGATGTCAGCTAAGTTCTTAAATGTTTATTTTTTAATATGAATAATATTGTTTACCAATGCTGGGATGGTGTGAACTGTTAAGAAAAGGTAGTAATTATAAAATATTCAAAAGAAATGCGTAAATGGAAAGAAGTGGTTTTGCTCGCTCCACACAATCAACCGGTCGTAACTGGTGAAGTGCACCGACACGAGTCGGTGAGCGCGTTCCCTTTCTCGTTTCCTCTGATTTCAAAATTAGCACAAGCAGTAAAAGCGCTGGAATGTTGGCGCTACACAAGGGCTGTTTCGTCAAGTTATGAATGTGTTGTTATTTCATTTCCCTTTGGGGTGTGGGCTCATGGGTTTTACCATGGGAATCCAAGGAATTTGAATCCGGTTGGATTTCAACAAAAAGTTTTAATACCAGAAATTTAATTTATAAACAGAAAGAATATTTTTTCTAAAGTTTTTATCAAAAAAAAAAAAAATTCTAAAGTTAAAAAATATAAGAGCTCGGAGTTGTGAATGCCGATAAAAAAAGAGAGTCAAATGGACTGTATTGACAATTAACATTTATAAACCAGTTTCATGTGCACTTCAACTTTTTGACTAAATAGGTAACGGTGCTCCTTTTTTTATTCATAAAACTATCAATAATTTAATTCTAGTTGGATCATATTTATCTAAGTGTTTATAATAATTTCAGTTTTATTTTTTGAGGTCATAATTAATATTTTTATCGTCGCAAATCATCGAGTTATAGATATTCGATTCTACTTACATGGCGTCGAGTCTAATTTCGGATCAAAGAAACAATTGATTCAAAATTGATTATGATGCAAACTCGTGATAAAAATACTAACTACGACATAATTTGAAGATGAACCAAATTTGAGTTTAAGTATGAGTAGTATTTATTTCTACAAACTTCGGCTACGTTCGTCGGAACTGTTTTTAGTTTTTTTAACGTCGCAAGTCATCTAACTATAGATATTCGAGTCAACTTTCATAACATAAAGTTTGATTTGAGATCGAAGAAATATGCAGCGTCGCAAATTCTTTTGAGTTCTGACAATCAATATCTTTTATTTATTTTTGTATTCATCGCTAAAATGCCAATTTTTTTAGTAGAACTAAAAATCATATTGATGATAAGTAACAATATTAAATGTGATATATGTCACATATACTTTTGAATCAAAATAAATTAATTATGACTATGTCCTAAATTTTTAACTAAATATATCTATAAAAGAATGATTTAAAAAACAAAACAATACAATTGGCTTTTTCAGCTTGAGGTACAGAAATTGATAAGAATTAAGGTGGAAGTATGTCTGGTGATATTAAATTGATATACTTTGTATAATTAAACTAATTTAATCCATTGAACGTGCTTTTAGGTTTGATAGTATAATCATTATTTGAAATCCAACTCAAACAACTGTTTTTCTGTTTTGCAGCATATTTTTTCTTGAACTTATTAATTAGGAGAATATAAATTATTAATTAAAATTAATCATAACAATTGAATCACCAGGAAAATACATTTTAAAAAGAAATAACGGAAGGAAAGAAATGATTGTACAAAAAAAAATATTCTTTACTTGGTTGCATTCAAATGTAAGGAAGGAAAGAAATGATGTATTAACTGACACAACAAAACATTAATGATCGGAGGAAATAAGAAAGGGGCATATTTGTCAATCCAATTAAAAAAATTTAATGCATGGTGCTAATAAAACAAAAAGTGGATCCGTATCTGCTGCTCTTATGGAGCAAGAGCATGATCTTGCTCTTCTGATATAGACCGTCCAATTTTGATCTGACCGTCTCCTGATGAAAATCAGAGGATTATGTATTTTATAAATTTTAGATCTGAAATTTGAACTGTCCAAATCAGAAAAGCAGATCCTGCTCTTGCTCAATAAAAGCAGCAGATACGATTCCGTCGTGTGCCGATTCTATATGTGGTATGGGACCCACTGTGTCAGATTGCTTATGTGGTGATTTACGTTAAAAGCGACAAGTGGTTAACACTTAACGCATTACACGGATTGAATAAATAAATAATTCATGGAAATGGAAAATCCCAGTGTATATTCAATTTTTAAATATAAATTTGTGAAAGTCGTTCACATTTTTTTGAATATAAATTTGTAACAGTCCAGCTCACTAGTTGACTGCGACCGTTCTAGTGATCATTTTTTTTTTATTGTATGTTATTTTATTACTTACCAGTTGTTCTATGAACGAGACATAAAATGCAATACAATCACAATTAGTTTAGAATTTATAATTAAGACTACCTTTTGTCTTAAATTCACAATATTTTTGTACACTAAAACTAAAAGAAAAAAAAACATGTAATCATCATGTTTTCAGGACAATTTCACTAAAAACTGAAGTGACTCTGAAGTAACCAGTTTATTCATCTCTAAAATATGAAGTTTTCCTTTAAAAGTAAACCTTGCATTTCTTATTTATTATCTTTTTTAAAAGATCTCTTAACAAAAAATTTCATGAAAATTTGAACCTATAATTTTTTTGAAAATAATTTTAATTAGCTATCACTAGATTCAGAGGCGGATTTAAATATAATCCAAAAGGGACTAAGTCACCGCCTAATTTGAAATATTGTATTTTTCTCCAATAGACATCATGTTTTTTTTAATTAACAATGTTAATTAGTCTCTCTCATAAACGTTATATTATATACACTACTACAAAAATGAGCTTTATTTCTGGATTTTTTTTCTTTATTGTTGGTTTTTCTTCCGGCATAGTAGAGGAGCACTGGAATAACCGGGATAAAAGTGACTTTTATCACTAGTTATTAATAAAAATCGATGGTAATAGTCAAATAAAATAGAAAAAAAAAGTTGTATGTTCTGCAACCTGACAGCTAGTTGCAGAACTACAGCTTTTGAAAGCTGTCAAATCGCAGATATTTCAAATTTAAAATTTAATTTAAAAACCAGAAAATAGAAAATTAGAAGTAAATCAATAGAAAAAACAAGAAAATAGAAGATAAATACAAAAAAGTAAAATAGGAAAATAGAAAAAATAAGAAATAAATAAATAAAAGAAGAATAGAAGAAAAATAGAAGAAATAAATAAATAAAACACAACAAAAAGAAAAGAAAATAGAAATAAATAAACAAAATTGAACAAGAATAGAGAGAAGAGCCGGTGTTTGCATCTTATATTGAGAGAATAAAGATGGCGACATGTCGCTTCTCGAATCTCCTCTCTTCAAATCTCACCATTTATGACGACGAAGAAGAACAACAACGATGAATATAGAGATAGAGGAGGAGATAATAGGGAGGTATATAGAGAGAGATATGGGAGATAGGGAGGAGGGAGAGACAGAAAAAATGAGCTGGAATACGGGTTTTCTAGATTCAAATTTTTAATGTCGATTTACTAGAAAAAATTGGTGATATAACCTTTATCACAGGTTGTTTCTTAATATATGGTGATAAAATTAACTTTTGTCACCGAATATTATCAAACAACCGGTGATAAAGGTTTTATCACCAGTTGGTTCCTAAAAACTAAAATTCGGTGATAATTAGACGGTACTAAAGATCTTTTCTATTGTAGTAATAGTAGCTCATATTCAGCATCCCTATGCCATTCTTTTAGCTCCGTCCTGATTAGACTACTAGATCATTTGCAATTATATGAAAAGTTTTATCAGAATTAATATATGAAAAGTACATTTTTGAAAATTTTCTTATCCTAATTTGATGAAGCACTTCAAGTGCTATAATTCTATTATGTAACTTGCTACTGCAAATACTTTATCACTTATCTAACTTGAATGATTGTTGATATTACTAGTATTTAAGCTAGGAAAAAAAATGTAAAAGAAAACTCGAATTACAAGGCCTTTTATTTTGAATAATAAAATTGATAATGATGACAATATCAATTACGTTATCTATGTACCATTTCATTGTGTAATTGTATCTCTATACTACAACTAGATGCCATAAAATAATTAATAGAGTATATATTTTAGAAGATTCAAAATCAAGCAAAAACATGCATAATAATACTTCCAAAAACTAATATTGTATCAAAGACACGTTCCATGCTAGACATATTAAAATATAATACAGAGACTATTTTCGTGACGTAATGAGATAATTTCAACGAATACATACATTTATTTAGATAAAAAGGGAGATTTATTTTTCGACATAGGTTCTTTTTACAATCTTAACAATAGTTGCTCAAATAAATTAAAAATATATAAAGATAAAATGTTGGACAGATAAATTCCTAAACTTATAGACAGAATATGTTTCAAATCTTGTTTAATTTTCAAAATCATTTGGTACATCGATCCTCAACGATCATGATATTTTATGCAATTATGCAACATGTCATATTTAATAATGTTTTTTCGTTTCAAGATTTTTAATTTGTGTAAATTTTCAGTGGCAGAGATGAACATATTAATTATCATTTTTTCTGGAAAATTCAGAGAATTAAGAAATAAAATAATTTCCATTTTTTGCATCATCAAATCTATTTTCATCACTAATTAATATTAAGTAAAACATATAAACAGCAATATTCAGTCTGGCAAATTCAATAAGCTAAAACATTTGTAGTTCCAAAGCTAGAACATATATATTATTTGAAAATCATATAAATATAAGTTTCTGAGAAATATTCTCGTACCTTCAAATTTTAATAAAGTAACTATATTTGTAATTAAATCTAATTGACTAAAACAATATATTTATGATATGTAATTTTGACTAAAACAGTCAAGTTTACATAAGCTAGCTCCGCCGCTGAAAACATGTATTGGATCGGTGACAGATCCACCTTAAGACAAGCTCGGGCACTTTTTGTTATTATGCAGTGAAAAATGAAGTTTTAAAGATATTTTAGTGAATTTTAATGGATTTTGTGTCTAAGTTGGATCTCAAATTCAGTATTCGAACTTAGTAGTGCTTGAATTTAACTGGACCTCTTGATTTGCCACTGTATTAGATACTCAAGTCTGAAACGCAACACCATGTTCAACTTTTCTTGCAGTCATAGAAGATCATACATAGAATTTTTCTGTGAAATTTAAAGAAAACTGAGAGAAGATACCAATTATCTAAAGAATTGTTTAATTTTGTAGACACTAGTCAGCATGGAATCAAATCCGCTGCTTGTCAAATTATTTCTTTGTCCTCGGCTTATTTCGATCTGAAATGTTCAAAATTCATCTAATGATCAAAATATCTGTCTTCTGAATCAAATCACATAGATCAAAATATCAGTCAGCTTAAATTATTTAAATTAGTTTTAAATTAAAGTTTTACAAATGAGTGATGACAAGAGATCAACAAAAAGCCACCAGCTGGAGTGGGCCACACATGACAGAGACCTAGGGAGCTTTCTCGCCACGTATGCACCAAAAGATCTGAAAAGTTCGGCGTTAAATAATGCAATGAAAGTCTAGGGGTGTCAACGGAAACCGTTTCACCGTTATTTTGTTCCGTTAGAGAATAACAAAACTGTTAATGAAACGAATTTCGAACGAAACTAAACACGCAACAGAGAATAATTTTGTTATCTAAAGAAACGATAGACTAAATATATTCTTTTATTTTGTTTATTTTCGTTATTTCGTTAAGCAATTGTATATATTTGAAATTAATAAATTTTCAGGCAAAAGTGTATCACCAGTTCTTTTTTCTCTTTCCTCTTTTGTATGTAGTTTACGGTCCGCGAATCAACATTTTCAGTTTGCAAAAATCTCTCAACTCAATTCTCTCGATCTGCAAATTTTGAATTTCAATCCGTGAATACATTGGAAAAATAAAACGATTAAATTTTTACACTTTTAATCGTTTTGTTTAGTGAAATCAAATGAAACAATTAATTATACTAATTACTGCCATTTAATTAACGGAACAGTTAACGCCAACGCATCTGTATCTTTAATTAACAAAACAGTTAACGATAACGGTTATTTTTGTGATCGTTACCCGTTTGTGACATCCATAAATGCAATCCAAATTCTAGTGGTGGGACCCACATACCCGATTCCCATTCTCCCCGAATCCTCGTGCTCCCTTTATTCAATTTTTAATTCGGTTTCGCAAAATAAACCCCAAAAGAAACATCTAAAAGCCTAATTGCTAGGTGTTGAAAATTTGAAATAGTAGAAGGCTGAAGGCGACGACTCTTGGAAAGGGACCCACCAAACTACCACACCAGGGAAGTTGTGGCCTTGTGGGCATGCTTTAATTAGTTATCTTGAAAATTCCTTTCCAATTGTAGGGAAGCATTGATCCATTTGTTTAATTTTTTAAAATAAAAATGTCGCCTAGATTCTTTCATTGTTATTTTCATTGTTATGTATATAGTTCTGCATGTTAAAAGAATCGTTATGTATGTTATTTGAGTTATCATGTTTATTATTTGTACTGAAAAAAAAATATTATGCATGTTATTTGAATTGTTATGCATGTGAACAAAATAACATGCATGATAACTCAAATAACATGCATATTTGTTTTTCAATACAAAATAACATGCATAATAACTCTATTAACATGCAGAGCGACATGCATATCAATAATGAGATCGATGACGAGATCGGTATATCAGTTCCCTTTTGATTTTTGAAAATTATATATTTATTCATGTTTTTTCCTTTTTTTTTTGTGCCTAAATGCCCATCAAATTATTTGTTGATGATAAGTTATATATTTACTATTAGTATTTTGTTTATCTTTTGTTGCACTTCTTTTGTGCAATTTCTGTGATAAATATAATGATTAGCAATTGTATATTTTTAGACTAAAAAAATAGATAACATAAACTAATAAACAGCAAGAAATGCTTTCTTATTCAGTCATTCTCTCCGCGCATGAGATTTCCTAGGCAGAGGCCGTTTGTTGATTTGCATGAGGTTTTTTTTGAAGAATTCACATCCTCTTAGATAGAAATGGTGCTACAGTAATAGAAATGGTCATTTTTTACGAATTTTCACTGCTGTTCATACAGTAACTGCTATAGTGCTGCTATAATATCAGCGTGTAAAAACTGTCCAATTCTAGTTTTAGAATTGTTGACCATGGATACCAATTTTTTTTAATATGATTGCACAATCCCCAAGCAATTCAATGACTTGAACTTTCAGACAAATATTAAAATTCAAACAGGTTTTTTTATTAATAAAAAAATATTGAATAATGAAATAAAAATAACGATATACGCGATACCGCTTCATTTGAAGGATCGGTATACTATTTCTGAACATACAGCACAACAGAGTGTTTCTTACGAAAACTAAAGAATTGATATATAAGACACCATTTTTCATTTTTTAACGAGGAATATAATGTCTTTATTTTTTTGTGTCTCTATTGTGCTTCAAAATTCACATCATTAATGGTACACACATTTTTATGCAATTAAATTTAAATTTCAAAGCACTATGAAGACTCAGAAAATGAAGACATTATATCATCTCTTTTTTTATTTCATGATTTTTCGTGACAACAGAAATAAAAAAAACTAAAGAAGTTTCCACAGTAAAAAAATGTTGCGGCGTACAACAGTTCCTTAGTTTGAATGGTTTTCTATAGCAACATAAATAAAACTAAAATATTTGCTACAGAAAATTCTGAAATCTAAAGGAAAGGTGTCGCATGTACCAGCCCTTTAATTTTCAATTTTTTTTAAGAAAAAAGAGCGCATATGCCTTTTTTTAAAGAACGATATTCATGATAGTATGATACCGTTTTTATTTTTCTGTTGAAAATTCTGTCAATCTATTTTTTCCTTACAAAATTTTAATAATTTTCTATTAATAAAATTCATTTGATTTTCAATACGCTCTTAATTTTTTTCTAGACATAGACTACGCAATGAAGTGGTCCAAGTTCTAAAAATCTTGTCTTTTATGTCAGTTATTTAGTATGCATGGACTTGTCTTAATAATATTTTTTTTTAAGAAACAATATCGTGTATACCATTTTTTTTTAAAGAACGACATATAGGACACCGTTTTTTTTATTTTTTTGCTATTGAAAATTCTGTCAATATTTATTCCTTATCAAAATTTTAATAATTTTCTATTAATAAAATTAATTCAACTTTCAAGACGCTTTTATTTTTTTTTCTAGACAAAGAATACGCAACGAAGTGGTTCAAGTTCTAAAAATCTTGTTTTTATGTAAGTTATTTGTTGTGCAGTTGATTTAGTCTTAATAATATTTTTTACCCCACTAGTGTAAGGAAATTAACGAAAACACGGATACATAAGAAGTTGTCGGGTTTTATCTCTTGGATAATGTTTCGTAGATATCAGATTTGATACCGACTATCGATACTAATGTTATTATGTACATTTAATTGATTACTATGCATATTATTTGAGTTATTATGCATGTTATTTTTGTACTGAGAAAATTATTATGCATGTTAACAAAATAATGCGCATAATAACTCAAATAACATGTATAACTATTTCAGTACAAAAAATAACATGCATAACTATTTAAGTACAAAAATAATATGCATAATAATTCAAATAAAATGCATAATGACACAAATAAATGTGCATAATAACATCGATATCAATAGCAAATGTGATATCTATTTCTTATCTCTTAACCCAAACAAAAACACAGTGCAGTAGTATGAGGCCTTATATTTTCAATGCCCTTAAAATAAAAGTCGAAGATGTGCATAGCTAAAGACTAAAAAAATATATATATAATATTTGCATATTCAGATCCTCTGAACCAGCCGAACTGCATATAACATATATACCAGTCATAATTTTATATAATACATAAATAATATAAATATAATACTCATTGGTGCTTGATTGCAATGTAAACATTGGTTGCTATTATGGTCTTGATTTAATAAATAATATCGCCAAAGTCGTATAATTACTTTGTTTGAATATGTATTATTTGATCTGAAGTATAAATTTTCAGTTAAGTAGTCGTTTTCTTTTGTTTAATTGGAATTTCGAATTATCTTTCTTAACCAGTATTTTTTTTTTATATCTATTTCCCATTGATCAATAATAGATTGAATTTCAGTTCAGCCATTCAAATAAAGCAAGCACACCCGAATTAATAATAGAAATTAAAGTAATTAATTATATTAAAACAGAAAGATTACTTAAAAAGCTGTAGAAGTAAAAACGGATGGAGTTGCAAACAACGATTAATTAAAATAATAAATGAGACAGTATTGCCAACATCGTCCAATTCAAATTTTGATTTTTTTTCGAACTCAGCACTCGCTCATACTTGTGAGTGATTTTTTTATTATTAAAATATTAATATTTCATATATGAGTTGGATTGTATTTAGATATTTTTTGTAACAATAGCTGCGCTTATCGTCACAAGCCATTCAAATGTAGATATCCGAGTCTACTTTCATTGCGTCGAGTCTGATTTGCGATCGGAGAAACGAGCGATTCAAAATTGATTCTGACGCATACTCATGATACAATTTTACTAATTAAGATATAAGTTGTGGATGGAGTTGCAAAATTGATTCTGAGCAAACAATTTATTTATTAATTTCCAGTAATAAAAAAATCGGCAAGCACACTATAATTGAAACTGTATTGATATGATATATTATATGACTTGTGATTGAGAAATACATGAGAAGACAACAGCGACCTTCCCCATTATGAGTATACGTATACTGGCCGTTGGTATGTAAAACATTTCCATGAAAGTTTAGTATATTTTTTTTTGGAACCGGATCTGCTGCTCGTAAAATTTCTGCTTGTTTTCTGTTTGTTTTGATTTAGATTGTTCAAAATTCATCTAACAACCAAAACATTTGCTTCCTGAATCAAATCACAGTCGTTCGTGACGATCGATCGATTTGTGACGATCGAATCGGAACAAACAGAAAACAAACAGAAATTTTACGAGCAGCAGATTCGGATCCTTTTTTTTTAAAGAATAGATGAAGGTCCTGCGTTCAAATTTTACAAAAAAAAAAAAAAAAAAAACCTGTTAACTGTTTCACGTAGACATTACATAATTTTTGCACAAAAACTCATACGACGAAACGGGGATGGTAACATTTTTCTTTTGTATATCATAATGGGGTGTGTTAGTGTTAGTTAAACATTTTTTTTGTCAAATCGTGTGTGATTGGCCAAGATCTAGTAACCTAATAGGTCTAGTACTAAACACACTTCCTTAGATATATTAATGATATATCATATATTCATTGCACACAATGTAACTAGTTGTCTAGCTAGTTGGCTTCCTCTCCAATTATATAAATTTTATTTGACTATCTCATGAGAAATAAGAAATGTAGGACTTCTTTTAAGATTGAAAGGTTCACATCAATCAAAATTGAACGTGCGTTCAACGTTCACACCTCTCGATCCATTTAAAAAGTTGCATGCATGTTAGAAACAATTAATTATTGAGATTTGCTTCAATAATTGTATGAGTTCACATCACTTGAGTTTGGATATACAACTCAACTATATGGTTCAATAAATCATAGATATCTGCTTCAATTAATATCTCACCTTTTAGAGAACAAAAAAAAGTCAAAATTGGTATTGCAATCCTATAAACCAAGAGTAATATAGAAAGACTAACTATTTCTAGGTAAAATCTCATAATTAGATACGATGATCTAGAGATTATTAATTTATTACTTTAACACTTAAAATATTAATTAATATGAGAAAAGGAACATTTTCTGTTTAGCAATATTTATCGTTTTGTCAGATCTAGTAATCTATATGACTATATGATATAATACTATTTTCGTTGATAGAAACTTATAACCAAAAAGTAATCTATATGATATAACTCAAAACACAATCTCCTTCTTTTTCACATTTCAAAATCACAGCACTAAGCAAATTCAACGACGTCAATGCTGCAACTTTTAGTCATTTTATATTCGCATGTAATAACAAATACTTACATGTATATATATATGGATAATGGAGGGATCACTTTGAGCACTTGAAAATGATTTTGATAATTCGAACGGTGAAATATTGTTCAATGATGTATTAAAACGAACTTAAAATTATTGATATATAGTAAAATATATACAAATTATCATTATTTCTAGTCATGACATGTGAATAAAAATGAGCGGAGGCGAGAACTTACTCAAACAAATTTAAGAAGTCGATGTTAACGATTGAACAACACCTCGGAACGATCGCTAACGAGTCCTTTCAAACAAACCCCGATGCTTTTTCTTTACTTCTTAAGGTCTTGAATCAATCAAGAAGTAATTATCTTTAATGGAGAGGATAAAGTAGAGCTTAAGCACAACACATGTGCACTGAACACACCGATACTGTTTGGAGACCCAGCGCTTAAATGCTAGTGATAACGTATCTTGGAGAGATCATGTAATTAATAAAAAATATTCTATAAAATATTTGATAACCAAATTCTCTCCAAAAACTTTCCAAAATGTGTGTATTACAGCTGTAAACACGCATACAAAATTTGGTATTATTTGGAGTACAAGTCAGAAAGATATCAGCAAAACAAGATAGAAAATTCTGTCTTCCAGTCTAGTCTCTTGCGGCCACAGCTGATTTCGAGCTGAAAACAAACAGTAAATTTGCCTAGTCTATTGCGGCTAGGGGTGCAAGAAATATTCGTAACTCATGGCTCGCCCGTCTTCGACTCGTCAAAAACTCGTTCGTTACCAGCTCAAGCTGTTAACTTAACGAGCTAGTCAGCTCGTTAAGTTATGGAGCCGATCTTGAACTCTGTCCAGCTCGACTCGTTAACGGAGCACACATGTTATATAATAAATAATTGATAGATATTAGTATCTAACCTCAATAGTTGGGTACAAGTTGCACAATATTAATTAATATTTAGTTTAGATGTGCCAAAAATATTAGTAGCTCGTGGCTTGTTTGTGTTCGACGCATCAAAAGCTCGTTATGAACTCGTTTGTTTCCAGCTCGTTATGAACTCTTTCGTTACCAGCTCGTTCGTTAAGTTAACGAGCCGATCTTGAACTTGGCTCAGCTCGTTCGTGTTTGACTCGTTTGCACCACTACTTGCGACCGCTAAAGGGCTCTTTACGGCCGCAAGTGACTTGGACTGAAATTCTGTAGATTTCTTGCCAAATGTATCCTAGTCTTTTGCAGGCGCAAAATGGTTCTTTGTGGCCGCAGGACACTTGCTGATTGGCTTGTTTGTTCGGGCTCTTGATCCCATTAATTGGATTGACTTTAAGAATATTTCTAACTTTAAAATAACAGTAGCATTAGTTAAATTAATCATAATTTGTCCATCAACGATTATAGTTAATTCACTTTTAATTATATATGTATTCAAAATATTAGCGAAATACGAATTTATACAGAAGCAAATTCAGGCTTGTGCCTGAGCTTTATTTCACATAATCTTAGCTGAATTTCAAAAATTATTATTTTGCACATTATATATATATATGCAAGTCTTAATATTTTCATTTATATAATTAATACAATTAATTCAAACACTTAATAATTAATCTTTTCTTATTTTATTACCAGCACAGTAGCACGCTATTAATTTTCGATGATCACATCACTCCATGTCATGTGTCCAAGACTCCAAATGCACCGAAAGCGGTGTTGTGTATAGTGTTTTTGATGGTGTCCACATCAGTGCATTATTCGTATCCTTCTTTGAGATGGTTAGGTTAGGTATGTATAGGTAACGGTAACGGTGTGTAGTGTTTGTGGTGTTTAACGGTTCTCCTTGGTTTGACTTTGACTCAGCTCCACTGCTGGTCCTTCTTTTATCATTATTTATATAAATTAGTTCACATATAATTTGTATACAAATTTTAAAATATTTATAGCTCAATAAATTGAGATTTAAGTTGTTCAATAAATTCTTCATATCAAACTATTGTAGAAAATTACATTTCGTGATTTTTAGAGTTTTCTTGCTATTTTTAAATATTTTTTAAAAATAATAAAAATTAAATACTACAAAAATATCATTTCTAAACTATTTTTAAAAATACGTATAACCGCTTAGTACGAAATGATATTTACTACGCATGCTTGCTCTAAATACTGTACTAAATACATGGAGTTATCAGTTCTCTTAACATTTATTTGTTGTCCTTGACTCAAACATCGTCGAGTAGCATTTGAAACATGCTAGGCGGGAACTGTTCACCAATATCGTCAAAACAAAAAAGAACTGTTCACCAATTCTTTCCCACATGTCGCCGAATGTTTGGTTCATTTATTTATTAACTATTATTGATGGTAACATAAGGGAATTGATATGGCGCTCCGAATTGATCCTCTACAAAGAAATCCACGGTTGGTTTGCCAGACTTGAGTACACATACTGGCGTTTTGGATCAGCCCACGCCCCCCCGATTCCACAAACCTGGATGGTGTTGCGTGCTGTGCAGAATAATAAAGTAATAAACAATTGCCCGACAATTGCCTGCCGTTGCGTAAATTTATAGGTACTGGAGAGCTGGAGAGGTGCTCTGTTCCGATTTTTCTATAATTGGAAATTAATTAAATAAATTATTTTTAAACATAAAGAGTATTTGAAAAGTTTCAAAAATAGAAAAGATCGGTGTTGCAAACACCGTCCGAACAAAATTGCAGAATGGATGATTGTGTGAATATCGTCCGTTCAAATTTTTGATTTGAATATAAATTATTTTTAAAACTAACCTCAAAAAATAAATAATAACACCTATGACCCTAAATTTAAATTTTTCACGGTGATGAACATATTTATAATTTATGTTTAGACGTATTATTTAGACTCATGCAATCGAATGACACATAGAAGTTCAAACAGAACAAAAGGAAATTTGAAGTATCTCTGAACGCATTAGACTAGATGTTAACATGCGAACATGAACGTTTAAAAATAAAGTCATTATTGTTAAAAATTTAAACTCAGAGTTATAAATGTTATTCTTTATTTTTTCGGGCCAATTATAAAAATATTTTTGCTTTTGTACGTGAACGTTAATATTTTAATTTATGAGTTGGGTTGTATTTAGGTAAGTTTTTGTACCAACTTCAGCTATGCTTGTCGAGATTGTTATTAAGTTTTTTTATCGTCACAAGTCATCGAGTTGTAGATATCTAAGTCTACTTCCACCGCGACGAGTATGATTTGCGATCGAAGGAATGTGCATATCAAGTTTGGCTCAATCTTCAACTTATGTCTTAATTAGTAATTTTTATCACGAGTTTGCGTTAGACTCAATTTTGAATTGCTTGTTTCTCCGATCGCAAATCAGACTCGATGCGGTGGAAGTAGACTCGGATATCTACAGCTCGATGACTTGCGACAATAAAAAAACTTAATTACGGTCTCGACGAGTATAACTGAAGTTTGTAGAAAAAATACTAATCATACTTAATGTTTTTTGTAGCAACTTCAGTTGCGCTCGTCGAAATTGTAATTAACTTTTTTTTATCGTTGCAAGTTATCGGCCTGTAGATATCTGACTCTACTTCCACCGCTTCGAGTCTGACTTGCTGTCGGAGGAATGTACATATCAAATTTGACTGCATCTTCAACTTATGTATTCATTAGTTATTTTTTTTTATCAAGAGTTTGCATCTGAATTATTTTTGAATTGCTCGTTTCTTTGATCACAAATCAGACTCGACACGATGAAAGTAGACTCGAATATCTACAGCTCGATGACTTGCCACAATAAAAGGCTAACTACGGTCTCGACAAGTGTAGTTGAAATTTATAGAAAAAATGCTAATAATCCTTAATATTTTTTGTAACAACTTCAGCTGAGCTCATCAGTATCGTAATTACCTTTTTTTTGTCGCAAGTTATCGATCTGTAGATATTTCAGCCTACTTCCATTTCGTCGAGTCTGATTTCATATCGAAATAATCTGCATCTCAAATTTGACTCCATGTTCAACTTATGTCTTAATTAGTCATTTTTTATCATGAGTTTGCATCTGAAGTAATTTTGAATTGTTTTTTTCTCTGATCGAAAATTAGACTTGACGCGATGGAAGTAGACTCTGATAACTACAGCTCAATGACTTGCGATGATAGAAATAAACTATTTATGATCTCGACGAACGTATCCGAAATTGTTACAAAAATATCTAAATATAATCAAACTCATCAATTAAATTAATAAAAATTTTATTAATAAAAAAATCAAAGAAAAAGTTGCAGAAAAATTAATACAAATGAGAGGCTAGGGTTGGCAACCCTGGCCTTTTGTTTTTTTTTTCCAAAAGACTAATGTTGCCAACATCGGTCTTTTTTATTTTTAAAGTTTTTCAGATAATCTTTTCATTTAAATTTAATTAACTAATTTTATTTCTATTATTAAGAAAATCGACTCTGTTCTCTACATTGGGAATTCACGAAAAAGTATCCTCTATCATAATTTTGATGGCACTGCAGTGTCATCGAGAGACTGATAGATCACATATGAAATAATGGAACATCCGAATTAAATTACAACAGTTCGAATTAAAACAACTCAAATTAGTTATTAGCACCGACTTACCATCGAAATAATGGCAGCAGATGCAAATGCAAATTCGAGAATTCACATCACCAGGATGGCTGGATGGGTTATTTTTTTTTCATATGTTTATCTTCCTTTGCTTTTGCTCTCAAGTCCCATGTCAAATACGTGAATTTGAATTATATGTTTCATAAATAATAATAATAATAATAATAATAATAATAATAATAATAAATAATAATAATGATAATGATAACGATAACGATAACGATAATACTAGTAATAATAATTATTATTAATGAGTGTAATTAATTAAAGTAAAAGATATGACTGCAATAGAGATGATTGATGATTGATGTTAAGAAATTTCTCAAGTTTCTGTTACACCTAATAATTAAAGTAAGAATAGTGTCTTGTTTGCATTATCTCCTGATTGAGAACTAAGTACCAAATGCTATTAATAATTTTACTTCTTTTTTTTTCTGTTCAATCAAATGAAAGTATTTCATAAAATCCACGTGCTGAATATAAAATAATAATACCAATTTCGGTTTCCGTTTGAAAAACATTTTAAATTATTTCTCATTGAGTGGAGCTTCTCTTATCTCTTTTCACCTCTTCATTTAAAGGTTTTTTTTATTATTTATTGCTTCACGCGGAAACAAAACAAAGTTGTTTAGGAGTATTATCAATAAACAGTCATTTATGCAAAATTATCCAAGTTCGGAAAATGATTGGGATGAATGTGATCTATATATAATAGCATAAAAAAAAATTAGTTCAACGACGATTATCATTCTGTGAATTTAATTGAGACTAAAATTAGAGCCACAAACCAGCTTTTATGATTTGTAGGGCTCTTCGTGACAAATGAAACGATTAAAGAAATTTCTTTCGTTTAAATAACGAAACGGTTAATGAAAATATACTGTTTCGTGATCGTTTTTTCGTAATTTCGTTAGTGAATGTGTATTGTTAGAATTGTTTTGATTTCAGAGAAAAACGCTATGACGAGAGAAGGTGATGAGAGAGGAGATTAATGATTGTTCGAATGATGAGAGAGAAGATGGATGAATAGCGAAGTAAATAAGTTTGATCGTTTTGATTCGTTTTGATTCTTTTGATCATATTCTTTAACGAAACAATTAACGAAACAAAATTTTTTAATCGTTCGTTAAACAATACAGTCAACAAAACTATCATCTTTCGTGATCATTCCGCATGTTATACAGGTGTAATGATTTGTGAACGCGTCAGTATTTGTGCAGTTTTTACATATTAATTTTTTACCTAATTAGGCTAAACTAGGTAAACTAATTATTTAGTTTTAAAACATGTACTAGCCCGTTGACTACGCGACAATCACATATTCACATGCCGCCTAAGTTTCATCATGTATTAGTTTTCTATTTATTTATTTATTTATTATGTTTGGAATGGAGAGATAACATATTAGAGTAATAGAATTTTCAACAAATTGATAAAAAAAAACTATAGAGAAAATTTTGGTTACTCCAGTGATGAGTACATCGGATACTCCAATTCATTTTGGACCCTCCGATTTTTATGCATGATGTGAATCTTGATGGTTCGGAGTGATTGAGTATTCAGTGTATCCATCTCAGAAATATTCAAGTTTTTTTCCCCAAAAATATAGACACATTTTTCAACTTAATTAGTCTAATTATGTTTTCAACCAAAAATATTTAGACCAAGATCAACGCGCGACTTGCAACATTTGTAATTATATATCGGACTGAATTAGTACGGAGTACAAATACATTTTGAATAGTTTTCTGTCTATTAGACAGGAAAAAGATACATATATACATATAGATAATTATAATTTTACGTAATTTTGGTAAAAAACGATATAATATAAAGTCGAATTTATAAACAAATATTCTGATTCAAGTGCAATATATATCAAGACTTTGACTAAGAGCGAGACTATGATGTTTGCTACAACATATTTTGAATTTCAAAATGTAAACGGTCGATTCGAACCGTTGAAAATATCGTTCACACTAAAATCTACTTAGGGGTTAAGATTTTCATTTTTTAGAATTATTTTACTATTTTACTGAATGGACTGAAAATACATTAAATTGAAGAAGCATGTAATCGTTAAATTAATGCATTTTTCATCAATCCGATAAAACAATAAAAAAATCTAAAAATAAAAATATTGACCCCTAAGTAACATTTTCAAAGGTTCGGATCGACCGTTTTGCATTTCAAAATTCGAGATTTGTGGTCGCAAGCATAGAAGTTGGGTGCTTGTGAAAGCCCCATAGTTTTATACCTTTGACTAATTATCAACTAAGTATAGATGGTATAATTACGAATTTCTGCTTCTGCAATAGCGTCATTTTGGTTACAAGAATTCCGCTCTATTTTCCAATGGTTGAATGGTATAATGTAAGTGTTTAAAAAGGCCGTTCTTTGCGCATAAATCATACATGTGACAAGTAAATTGTTGATTTATGTAGAATTTCCGGTTTTCAAGTGGAACAGTTGACCTCTGAAAAGTATGCACATTACTTCTTCCAAATACATACTATTAATACAATCTTGTATATCACTGGGAATTCGCAGCTGGAGGCTCGTTGACTCCAGCATATTGACATGGTTATAAATTATAATATGAGGCGTTGTAATTTATAAAATGAATAAATACCCAATTAATTATGAGGTTTTAATATTTTAAAAATCAGCATTCGGTGTTTGTGCATGAAAATGAAGATAATAACCATAGAGGTTTACCAGTTTTTCTTGCATTTTATACTCATCAGTAATGTTGAAATATTCAATGTTTTTACATCCGAAACCATTAACCGAGGTTTCAGACGTTCCGGTTAGAATTCAACACCATACATTTTTTTCCCAATTGCATGGTTTTAATACTGTTAGACTATCTATGCCCAAGAATTACTTGTAAATTTATTTTTTAATTATTGATGTTATATAAATTGATTAAAACAATATTATTAGTAAGAGAAATTATTCTTGCATTTCCTTATCTGCACTAAAAAAATATTTATATCTATAAATTATTTATATGTGAATCTAAAAATGTTTACACTTGGTTGAGATTTTGATAATGAAGAAGAAATGCAGATTTTTGAAAACTTCTAATACAACTATCGTTAGATATAAACAATTTCTTTATTGGTATATAAACATGTGAGTGCAAAAGAGGCTTATAAGAACCAATTGTCAGATGAATTTCTCCATTTCACAAGGAAAAGAGACGGAGGTTGAATCGCCTGCCAATGCCATCCACAAATAAAGCTGCTTTACCACTTTATTTCGAATCAAATACAGATTAAGGGCATTAAAAACCACCTACTTGGGGAAATTGTTTGGTACCAAAGAGAACAAAGAAATTCACAAGGGGTATGGGTCGGTGAGTTCTTGTCATACGACTGAACAAACACAACCATCCAAACGAAGGATGTAGTGGAATAAAGTACCATCCTTCTTCCAATACCATTCAATATCCACCCTTACCAGTACCAGCATTGTCACATCTCTCTGTTGTTCCATGAACTTTTCTGATAAAGAAACCAATACATGTTTAAATTTGTGGTCGAAGTCTTCAGGCCCATGCCCCTGGTACTTTCTGTATGGTTTTAAATTGGGTGTCCCTTCAAGGCTTCAACAATGGCCCCTTTGTGCCCCACACCACACAATTATTGTCACATCTTTGAGTGGTTGACAAGTGGGTCCCATCAGCTTCACGGGTTTATCCGGCTTTGACCGCCTTACCTCAGTGCAGTACTGCAGTGGGGTTGTGATGATTGAACAGTATACCAGTACGACACTAACCATATTTGCGCTTGCAAAGGGAATCAATAATGAATGTACTCATTTTTTTTTTGCCAATTTTGACGTTAAACCTAGATTTTGTTAAAACGCTACCAATTTTTTGAAATGTTAAAGAGGAATACAGCCCGGAAAATACAAAAGCACTAAACCATAGGACTGGACCGTGCATCAACTTTGAAGAACCCAAATAAAAAGAAAGAAGAATACAGAAGCACGCAGGATTAAATGCAAATTTAACAACCACAAACTAGAATTCTTAAAAAAAAACCAAGTTGTGCCTCTGAAGATTTTGACTGAGAATTCACAAATTGTGAAGTCAAGCACACCAAATTTCTTCAGTGCAACAAAATACAACAAGAAAATCAAGTCAAAAGTTAACACCAGTAAGCACCACACCATGGCAACCTTCACTAAGACACAATACAGGCAATATATAACACCAGTTTAGCATTTAACCACTAAGTCGGATAAACTACACCATAACAACCTAAAATAATGATAAAATGCCAACATTAGGCAAGTGATGGTGGATACTGCTTGGCCTGCTGCCGCACCCTCTTGTTATACTCCACTCGGTCCTGTCAAATTAACATCCAGTGAAAAAGAGTCAACACTAATACGTGGTTGCAATGATACTATGGGAATAGAATATTGTTGAATTAAATTACAACCTGCATGTAGATATGATAACCGTCTGTCTGGGCTGGATCACTAGGATTGGGTTGATCGAGTAGGTCATGTATTCCCACCAGGATCTGCTTCACTGTAATGGCTGGTCTCCATCCCTGATATATACATTTCATAGCACTTTTCATGTGGATGTATCAAATATAAATGGCTGATACATCTTGACCCAGCCTGATATACTTGAGCAAGGTTGATATGAGTGTTGCGTCTGGTACAGGGTCATTTAAAGTGCCAAGTAGGTTGTTTAGCAATGTTATTAATTACCAAGTTGTCTAAAAGTTACATAAACTTTTTCAAGTGATATGGGCATCTTTATTTTGCAAATGGAAAAGAATGTTCTCTTTATTAATTCCCAAAATTAAATCTTTTTGCCACATCAGCAAAATTGCAATTGCAGGGAGGGAAATGTTCTAAATTAATGTAAAGAAAATGCTAAATTGTTGATATGGCAAATAAATCCAATTTTGCAATTGTATGGATGAAGATGATCTAACTCGATTTCTTCATATGCCAATGGACCTAGCCAAACCCCCTACCCTCATAATTCTCAACTAAAAAAAACACTGAACTAATCTTATGTGACCCAAACCACTGAATTTCCCATGTATACACAGTATCCAAATTAATAATTCATATAAAAAAACTATGTTAAATTTAACAATTGCATTGACAATGGCAGACAGGTTCACTACCACTCAGGTTCACATCACTTCTCTTTTAACTACAAGAAATAATGGTTTAGAACTTACATAATCTTCATTCAAGATGGAAAGGCAGACAGTGCCAGAAGGGTAGACGTTAGGATGGAAGAATCCTTGTGGGAACTTGCACTTCGGAGGTTTGCTCGGGTAGTCCTCAGAAAAGTTTAGGGTTAGTGGGTAATACCCCCCTTCCCAATCAGTCTTCAAAATATAAAACCATAGTGCACCATTAAATCAAATAGGACAACAGAAGAGCTTTGCTGTGCATTAACATTTACAATTATGTGAATTTTGTGCGTGTGGTTAATTAATCAAACTCGTTTGACTACAAACCAAATTCAAGGAAAATAAATTTTACTAAAAAACATGTTAAAAGCAAAGGGAATATGGCATCATGATATATTACTATGCATCGGTGGAAGTAGTGAGAACTCAGGACCTGCGTGCCACAATTGATTGTGTATTACTACATCTTATGTCAACAGAATCTAGTAGAGAATTTCTAAGATTAAGCATATAAAAATGCATTACAGATTTATAAGTTCGGAAGTTGATCTGAAAAGTAAAATATTACATGAATCAATGTGCCTGAAAAAGGAAATGAGATTTGACTTAATTTCCATCAGCACCAAGTGGTACAACTGTACATTCAATGTTTAGATAACAAATTCACGATCTAGTAGAGGCCCTAAACAAGATTTACTTCCATTTTATAAACCCCAATGCTCAAGTGAAGAAATAGCCTGGGATGAAACAGAAATAGCCGAAAATCTCAGCTTGTGGTGGGTGAGAGTACCCATTGATTTGTTATGGGTAGCAATTCACTTATAGACAAAATATGAGGCAGATTAGGTATCAGTCATGTTAGGAGATGCAGATTTTGATCTATATACAAGTAGTATACCACATCTAACATGCATACAAATGAGCACATATGCTATTCAGACTACACTAAGTTATTGGAACCAATAAATTTGCTAAATTGTGTGATTACGTAGCATTTAAAAGCTTCTGAATTCAACTACTTTATGCAGAAAATCAATACAACTGGAAGAAAATTGTATTAACTTTATAGACTCTTTTATATAACTAAAAATAAAAAAAATTCAGAAATCCGTGTATAATATTACTGTAATAAAATACAGTGGTCTATAACAAGTCGATCAGTTCTAAAAACCTATCGTGAGAAGAAACAAATCGATCTACACATAATCCGAGAGGATGGGAAATTAGTTACCCCTTGTTTGCCAGGTATGAAGCAGTTCCAGACCATGAGATTGACCGATCCATCTGGCAACGTCTCAGGCCTCGCCACAAAACCCTAAAAAAGATGAAATCAATCAAAATTTAATAACAACAACATCTTTTTCAGGAAAGGAGAACGAGAATCAAAGGAATAGAAAAATACATGGGGGTGATTCTTGCGCCACGACTTGCGCTCCTCAGTGAGGCGACCACGAGCGATACCGCCTGACATGAGCAAACCCCTCTTTTCTTTTTCTGGTGTATTTGGTGGTTTTTGCGTTCTTCTCCGAAAAGGCGAAGAGGAAAAGAAGGGAAAGTGAAAGGGAAGGGATGAAAATCCAAATCTTCAGTTGTCGTATTAAATGCAAGAATTTAATGTAGACTAATGAAGATGTACCAACTTTAGGTAAGATTCATTATTGGGCCGGGCTAGAGCCTAATAGTGAACAGATTTTAATTTTTTGCTTAGGGTGTGTTCGTTTATTAGGGAGAAATGATTTGGAAAATATTTTGAACGGAAAAGCAAAGTCGGAAGGAAAATTTAAATATTTCAATAGCGTTCAGTTGAGACGAAAAGAAAAGCAGAGAAGTATTTTCTACATGTTCGGTTGCTAAGAAATCGAAATGGAAAAAAACCAATCAATTCCTTAAAATCCGTCCAAGCCCAACAAACTCTCTTTTCAACAAACCTATCAGTTTTTCCTACGGACCTTGTATGCTCTGTGTCGTGTTCTTAGATCAACCATGTGAATATATCTACAAACATTAATACAAAAAACAAATAATTATATGCAGATATTGCCAAGTTGTAAAATAAAGAGAGAGATAGATTCTTAGCTAATTTCACACATGTTATATTTCTTTTAATCAAACACTATTCTTTTAATCAGACACAATTTAAGTAGAATATTGTACACTATTTTACTGGAGTTAAAAAACTAAGTGAGATGATTACTGCACATTCTAATGGCAGAAGACACATGAGGGAGAATTATCAAATTGAGGGGAGTTATGCTTTAAAATTGAAAATTTTAAGATGCACTTTTTGTTTGATTTTCAAAAGGGGGATAAATCATATGTGTCATATTGAGATCAATTTGAAAATTATTTGGACACATATTTTAAGGTTTGACAAATTAACAAAAGGGGGAGATTGTTGGCTCAAACTTTTCTAAGTTTGTTGATTTGCAAAACTAAATTGAATTTTACCATTTCTTGTGTATTAAGAATAATTTTAGGGCATTTAAGTAAATGCTAAATGCACAAAAGGAACACAAGAGATGATCAAGGATGACAAAAGAGCAAGTTTAGACGATCAAGATAAAGATGAAGACTTGCTTAGGTAAATTATATCTTAGTTCTATTTAAATTGGGGTACAAAAGAGCAAGGAAATCCAAACCAAACAGTGTATAACATTATAACGCTAAACTTGGCGTTATAACGCTAGATGTCCAAAATTATAATTTCTAGCCAAAAACCTAGATCGAAACAAGATAGCGTTATAACACTAGAATCCTGAAATGTTCAAATTAATTTTAAAATAGAAATAGAATCAATAAAATTTCAAAACATCAAGAATATGTCTTAGATATAGTTTAAGTTTAGGAATATAAACTTTATTTGATCAAAAACATCATTTGAATTAGTAGCAAAATAATCAACCTACACTTCCAGAGACTTGGCGTTATAACGCCAAGGTAAGTTCAAGTGCCAAAAATTGGCTAAGTACTGGAAATTTCTGTAAGAATTTGATATAGCGTTATAACACTAACTTTGGCGTTATAACACCAGACAAATCCCAACGGTCAAATTTCTTGTCCTAGCACTAGACAGCGTTATAACGCTACCAGGAAATTGGTTCTAACGGTCATATTTTTTGTCCATATCCAAGATAGCGTTGTAACGCTATCTGGCGTAGAGCTGCTTTTGGCCAGCATTGAGCCCTATATAAACCCATCTCCCTCAACAATTGAAATTGTTGTTCTATCAAATCAAAAACCATTCTGCCATTATTGAGCTTAGTTCCAAATAGCCATATCCTTGCTCTAGTTCCAAGTTTAATTAGATAAATCTAATCTAGGGATTATAGAGAGTTGTTTGTTTGTTTGAGTGATTTTCTAGCTAAACTTTTCATTTAGAAATTGTCAATTCTATTGTGAGTGTGTGTGTTGCCTTGAGCTCCATTGTAGTGTGTAAGTGAGTTCAAGGAAGTCGGCTCGATTCTCCATCGGTGTGTGTAAGCGAGATAGAGTCCGGCGTCGGGTTAGGGTTGGCGGCTCCACCGGTGTGTGTAAGAGAGCCCCAATTCCGAAGTTTTAGCGCTAAGCAAGCGACTATTGTTTAGTCTAGCGGACCGGGCTTATTATCGCAAGAAGCGGAGGCACCGGGGACTCGAAGAGTAGGCGTGTCGTTTGTGCAAGCCGAACTCCGTCAACACGCGATTGAGCTTTTCTCTTCCTTTTTTTTTTCTCTATTTACATTTTCTCAATTCAATTAGTTTAAATTGCTTAAATTGTTTGTGAATTGAATTGAGTTGTGCTTGAATTGTTTGATTAGAGAATTAATTAGAATTGCTTGTTGAATTGCATAAATTGAATTGTTTGTCATAGTTTGTGAAATTTGTAATTAGATCTCTATTTAGTTAAACCGATTAAAATTAATTAAGTAACCCTCTAGGTTCTATATTTTATTGCACCGACCATGTGCAAATTGCTAATCGGCCTTTGCACATACCACCGAAATTTTTTTTATTAACCAAAATAAATTAAAAAAACACCAAACTGACAAAATTCGAATCAAAATCACTAAAATAGCCATTCCGGAATCACAGACACCGGAGTAACTCCGGAATCACAGAATCCGGAATAACTCCGGAATCACAGAGTCCGGAGTAACTCCGGAATCACAGAGTCCGGAATAACTCCGGAATCACTGATTCCGGAGTTTAATTTATACGAAATTTGAATTGTTTAATCCAGCGCCTCTGATTATTTTAATAATAAAAATATTAATATTTTATTTGATGAGTTGGGTTGTATTTATGTAAGTTTTTGTAACGAATTCGACTGCACTTATCGAGATTATAATTAATTTTTTTTTAACGTCGCAAATTTTCGAGCTGTAGATATCCGAGTCTACTTCCACCACGTTCAGTCTGTTTTGCGATCGGAGAAATGAGCAATCCAAAATTGAATCCGACGCAAAATCATTATAAAAAAGACTAATTAAGATATATGTTCAAGATGGAGCGAAATTTGAGATGCACGTTTCTCCGATCGCAAATCGGACTGAACGTGGTGGAAGTAGACTCGGATATCTACAGCTCGATGATTTGCGACGTTAAAAAAAATTAATTATAATCTCGATAAGTGTAGTCGAATTCGTTACAAAAACTTACATAAATACAACCCAACTCATCAAATAAAATATTAATATTTTTATTATTAAATTAATCAAAACAACCTCTCCCTCTCTCCGCGCAACTCAGTGCAGCAAATAAATCCGGAATCATGGATTCCGGAGTTATTCCGGAGACTGTGATTCCGGAGTTATTCCGGAGTCAGAGATTTCGGAATAACTCCGGAATCACAGACTCCGGAATGGCTAGTTTAGTGATTTTGATCCGATTTTTGTTATTTTCGTGTTTTTTTAATTTATTTTGGTTAATAAAAAAAATTTCGGCACATACCACGTGATATATGTCACAAAATTGGAAACATTACGGTATTTGGAAATGGTTTGTATAAACATTATTCGGCATTCAATTGATTTGCAAAATATACGGTATACAGCCTGTGAAATTTAATTGATTTGCAATTTATGCCGATTTCCGAAATTTTCAGATTTGATTATTTTGAATTATGTCTTTTATAAAATAAAAAAATAGTGTCAAATCTGAAGATTTAGAAGTAGATGTAAATTAATTATAATTTAGGAGATATTTATAATTTATATTATATATAATTATAATTAATTTGACTACAAAATTAATACTATAATTGTCTTGATATAAAATTTAACTTTTATCTCTAATTAGTATTCAAGCCAATAAAAAGAAAGATAAAGTGCTAAATTTTAAAAGATTTTAAATTAAGACTAAATATAGTATGAAAGATATTTAGTAATTTAAAGATTTTAGTAAATACTAAATATACATAAAGTTTATATTTCGTGAAATATATATAAGGTTAATTAACTATTAAAAATTAGTTTATTCTAATTAAAGTTCCAAATTAGTTAATATATATATAGAGAAATGCTATTACGCTTTGCAATTGTGGACCATTAGATCACGCTTTGTGATTCGTGCGCACATGATAATTGAAGATTCAATGATCCACAATTGCAAAGCATGTACTTTGCAAAGCATAATATCATTTCTCTCTCTCTCTCTCTCTCTATATATATATATATATATATATATATATATATATATATATATGACGAGTAGTTTCCTTTTCGGGTATGTCTTAGTATAGACTTTTACACAATTTTTAGTCAATTTAAAGGCAATTAGAAATGCATGCCTCATCTTGTTAAATAATATTGTTCGCTCCCGAATATTATTGCTAAAGTTACGAGCAAGATAACCCATGAACAGTTAAAAGGACGTATATTGACAACAAATTATTAATTTCTCCCTCCGGAGAATTAATATATAAAGTAGTTGTTAAATATACATAAAGTAAGATGCATAAAGAAAAACAATGAGAAACTATGTGCTAATGATGTCTAGAAAAGTATTTGGGCCTTGATACTTAAGTAGTACGCTTGTAACTCACCTCTCTCACCTGACTGCCCTGGTCATTAGTATGTAGCTATGTCAACCTGACCCTCTGACAGAGCGACAAAAGGTCTCATTTTGTACTTGTGCATAACACTATAATACGTAAGAGTATGACCGCTTCCTCCGGGGCCTCATGTTGGATAGTATTATTGGGTAAAATGAAATTAATGTAGACATTTCTAGAGTTCTTTTGTTAAGGCCTTTAAATAGATTTTAAATTGTAATTAAGAAATCATGACGCTTCGTTAGTTTCATGATTAAACACATACTTTCAATAAGGCTTCAAGTTATAATTTATCTTGCATGACAAATGTGATAATTCTTAAGTTTCATGTAATCATTAATCATCCCAAATGAGGATAATAATAATCATGATTGATTATCATGACAGTTAATTGTCAAGCATAAGGCTAAAAATAAGTGTGGTGATGAATACAGTTCTCAGATGATCAGTTATTCGACCCAAAGGAAGAGTAACTATGATCATTTATCGTCAATACTTATTTACTATCACAAGATAAATATAGTAAATGATATCATCCAAAGATGATTCATTAAAGGAATCAAATATCTTGTTAGATAATATGAATAAAGCCTTAATTGAAAATGATGTGAAGTTCATTCTTCTTTTGTTTGCTAAATTAAAAATAACATTGCTTAAAATTGAATAGATAAGAAAAATGATGCATGATCATAAAAATTTTCAAGTAAAGAAATACACTTTAATTCAAAATGAAATAAAGTGAGAAGTAATTGAAAAATAAATGATCATATCATTAAAGTTCTGAATCCAAATCAAAAGATGGAGGGGCAAAATTAAAGAGAAGGTCAAAATAGCTGAAGTAATATTTATATAAACTTGTTTTGATTAAGAATAACAATTTACATAAGATATATTCTTAAACAAAACTCATTTGCATAAAACGAGAAAGCAAAATGACTCGATTGGTAAAATAAAAAAAATAAGCTCCAGAAAAGTTTAAAGGTTGGTTTGACAATTTAAAGAATTAATTTTATGTTTTTGTTTTTGCAAAATTCAGTACGTTATTTTGTAACGAAAATGATTAAAATGAAGGCATCAAGTTTTGGAAAATTGATTTTTTTTGAATTTATGTGATATAAAAGTGTTAGAACAACATCCTTGAAGAAAAAATAATTCTTTTAATGTTGTATGAATAGTGTAGTCTTAAATATTTCAGATAGACAATATTTAAGTAATATCATGCATGTAATATTTTTATAGTAAATATGAAATATATATATATATATATATCACTATTGTATTTCTGTTTTTAATTAAGACAAGTTTCAAGTCTTACTTAATTTTGAAATAGAAATTTAAGTTCATTATGATTCACAACAAGATAAATTCATTTTTCAATTAAGTACACCTCTAGGTAAAGCCTATCTTATGTGTATGTACTTTGCACAATCTAATACAAAAGGTCTTTTCGATAAAATTAACCATCAAATTGTCACATATATGATCGCATTTTGGTCAAAAGGATTTTGTCAACACCAACCAACCAAATGATGAAATATGAGTTCAACAGAATGACAGATGTTATATAACACAAAATATCTATGGTCCATTTAATATGGATAATAGAAAAGGACGAAAGTATTATTTTGACAACTAATATAGATATGGATACATATTAATATCATCATTAAAGTAAATTTTTTTGGAGAATAATAAATTTTGAATTTGTGTCATTTATGTTGTCGAATTATATTCGCAATAAAAGAAAATATATGTTGGAATTAACACGTCAATTCTAATAAATAAAGTTTGGACTACGTGTTATATGATTACTATATGTCATGTACTATCGCCTAATATTACGAGGAGTAATATGTGGATATGCCGTAAAATGTGATTCATCAATATTCAAGGCATTATACGTATTTCACTAAGATTTTGGAAACGAATGCATATAGAATCAAAGTAAATTAATTATAATTGTTGATGGATCGATTATGATTAATTAACTATATATTGGTGTTAATGTAAAGTCAGAATTATTGTTTAGGCTTAATCCAACTTAAATTGGATCAAATCCCAAATAAAACAACCCAAACGCAAGTCTATTGCGACCGCAAGAAGATCCTTTGCGACCGCAATGGAATAGGAGATATTTGGCAACAAATATGATGAATTTCAGCAGATTGATTGCGGTCGCAATAGCCTCCATTTCAGCAGAAACCTGCCCAGTCTGGAAATTCCAAGTCAATGCGGCCGTAATGAGATTCATTGCGATCACAAGAGACCTATTTCAAGGCAAGTTTTGACTGCCTAGATTTACCGTTATCTTTCTGATTGGATATTTTAGCTTTTATACCAAATTTCGTGGAAATATTTACAGAAGTAAATAAGAGAATTTGAAAAAGAATTGGAGAGAATATAATTTCATATATTTCATGAATATTTGATAATTAATTTTGCATCTTTCCAAGATACACTAACACCCTTATAAATAGCGTCGGGTCTCCAAGCATTACGTGTATTGAAAACAGTATTGTTTAGGGCAAATGTGTTGTGCATAGCTACTGACACACCTCTCCATTAGGTGGTCATACTCCGCGAGGCGTTCGTGCTCTTGGAGAAAAGAAAGCGCTCCGTAATTGTTTGGAACGATTCGTTGGCGATTCTTCCACGATTGTGCAAGGACATTCCCTGCTCTCTCAAGGCTCTCAAGAAGAAGACAGAAGTAGAGATGGATAGTAAGTATTTGTCTTTCGCTTTCTTTATTCAAACATGTAGCACGGAGAAATTAATTGAATTGCAATTGTTTAGTTATAATTTAGATTTTTTGGTAAATGGCTCATACCCTAAATTGAATTGCACCAAAATTAAGTCCAACAAGTGGTATCAGAGCCAACTTCGTTGCGCATGTTTGGAATTTTTGAGATTTACTGGAATATATCGAATTAATTGTTGCATTTTTGTTTTTGGCTTTCTTGAATTTGTTAATTAATTATTTTTGGGTATTTTTAAACTAAAAGTTTGAATTTTATCAAATTTCTCGCCTTTATGCGAATTGAAATTATATTATTCAAATTTTGTGTTTATCAATATTTAGAATAATTATTTGGACAAATAAAGTTGTTTTTAAGAAAGAAATGCAGCAATTTAAGTGATAAATTCGAAATAAAAATTCCAGAAATGTATGTTTTCATAACAAAGTAATTTGGAACTATTTTGAACTCTCTTATAAGTTCTCTATTGCGTTCGCAACCAAAGATGTTAATTGTAATCTGTTTTGGAAATGAAAAATTGAACTGACAGATGTCCTGCGACCGCAGAACAGTAGGAAATTGGCTCGATTGCGGGCAAAATTGATTGTACTGATAGGTTTTGATTTTGGGTTGTAGGCTGCATAAAAATTGAGCTGACCGGTGTCTTGCGGGCACCGCAATAGAATTGTTTTCTGTCGAGTTTTTTTGGAAAATCCAGAGAACAATTGAATTGACAAGTTGAATTGCGGCCACAAGGCCCTGTATTGCGACCACAATGAGTCTGGAAAATGGTACAAACAATTGAATTGACATGTTTATTGTGTCATTTTTCCAGAATTTATTTTTCTGTTAATTAGGAGTAGCTGTAAATTAGTTGTAAATTAGGATATATATAACTATATTATATATAATTACAATTAGTTTTGACTACAAAATTACTACTATTTTATCTTAATATAGAATTTAGCTAATATCTGTAATTAGTATAAATACTAATAAAATAGAAGATAAAATTGCTAAATTCTAAAAGGATCACAATTTAAGATTAAAAATGTGGTATTAATAATATTTAGTAATTTTTAAAGGTTTTAGTAAATACTAAATATGTTTAAAGTCTATATTGTACGATATATATATATATATATATATATATATTCATTGATAATAGAAAATTAGTTCATTCTAATTTAAATCCCCAATTAGTTGATATAAATATATATGTATTTGGGACGAGTAGTCTCCTTTTAGAGCACATCCTAATGTAGACTTTTACACACTATTAATCTATTTAAGAGCAATTAGAAATACATGCCTCATCTTGTTAAACGATATTGTTCGCTTCCGAACACTATCGCTAAAGTTGCGAGCAAGATGACCCATGAAAGGTTAAAATGATGTGTGTTAACAACAGATTGTTAATCTCTTCCTTTAGAGAATTAATACATTAAGTAATTGTTAATATATATAAAGTAAGGTGCATAAAGAAAAGCAATGAGAAATTACCTGCTAGTGATGTCTAGAAAAACATTTGAGGGTTGGTACTTAAAGTAGTCCGCTTGTGACTCATCTCCCTCACTTGACTGACCTGGTCATTAATACGTAAGTATGTCAATCTGATCCTTCGGCGGAGCGACAAAATGGCTCATTTTGTACTTGTGCATAACACCATAATACCTAAGAGTATTGACCGCTCCTCCGTAGCCTCATGCTGGATAGTTTTATTGGTTAGAATGAAATTAATGGAAATATTTTAGAGCTCTTTTGTCAAGGCCTTTAAATTGTGATTAAGGAATGTGACGCATAAACTGATATTTCTCTTGTTTTTATAAAATTTTCTAGAAAATTTGGCAATGATTAATCAGATTTCGTCTCTGAATGTGACAAATTTTAAGTTATGTTAATCCAAGCTGAGGTTGTTTTTGCGCATGATGAAGTATGATCGTGCACTACGTTATGATCGCCCAATGCCAGCTGATAAAGAGCCTCGCTCTTGAAAAGACTGATATTGAGGATTGGAATCACAACGATAGGATGTGCTTGATGATCATGAAGATGACAACCCATGAAACACTCTAAGACTGTGTACCTGATCAAAATTGGCACTAAGAAATACCTAAATGCTCTAGAGGAGAAGTTTTTCGTGAGTAAAAGGACACAAATTCATACACTCATGACCAAACTTCACACTCTTAAGTACAAGAGGAAAACTGGAATCAGGGAGCACATCACTGAAATAATCAAGCTTCAACGTGTACTTTTGTCGCACGAGTTCAATTTCTTTGATGACCTTCTCATTGGATACATCTTTATGTCTCTCCCTCCCTTCTTCAGTCAATTCAGTATGACTTACAACTGTTTGAAAGAAAAATAGACAGTGGCTAAGCTTGAAGCTCAGCTAGTACATGAGGAGGAGAGACAGAAGATGGTTTAGGGAGAAGAGGCTCATGTTGTAACACTTGATCTCAAGAAAAAGAAGCACAAAAATAAGAAAGAAAAAGAACCCGTCAAAGAAGTTGCAGAAAATAAGAAGCAAAAGATTGACACCGAGAAATCAGGAGATAAGGTCATTTGTCACTTTTGCAAGAAGCCAAGACGCATCAAAATACATTGTACCAACTATGCTTCGTGGTTGGAAAAGAAATTTATGTGCCATGGCTAAGTTTATTCTGAAGTTAATTTAAGTTGATGAAAAACATGGATGAAATGTTGTTTTGCCTCGATGAAACGATGAAAATCATCGACGAATGTCAGGTTTGCATCGATGAATCGATGGAAATAAAAATAGAATCGATGAAAATATTGAAAATAACGATGAATCGATGAAGATAAAAAAGAATCAATGAAAACATGAAAAACAACAATGAATCGATGAAACATTGAAAAACATCGATGAATTGATGAAAAAAAGAGGAGTTGATATAACCATCTGAGATGTTAGTATGACCATCAGAGGAGTTAGTATAACCATCTGAGATGTTATATGATCATATCCTTAGTATTAGCACATTCTTATATAGTGCAGATTAGACTTGAAACAGTAAAAAAAACAGACTTGAAACAACTAGTATGAACACCTCATTTATTTAGTCTTAACACCTTTTTTATTTAGTATGCACACCTATTTTATTCAGTATGCACATCTATTTTATTCAATATGTACACCATTTATGTACAAAATAGATTTGAAACAACTAGTATGACCATCAAAGAAGTTAGTATAACCATCTGAGATGTTAGTATGATCATCAAAGGAGTTAGTATTACCATCAGAGGAGTTAGTATAACCATCAGAGGAGTTAGTATGATCATCAGAGAGGTTAGTATGACCATATCCTTAGTTAGTATGCACATCATTTCTGTACAAAACAGATTTAAAACAACTAGTCTGAATACCTATTTTATTTAGTTTTAACATATTTCTTATTTAGTCTGAACACTTTTTTCATTTATATGTGCCTCAGAATTGATTTGAAGCAGTGCAAAAATAGACCTGAAATAACTAATATGAACACATGTTTTATTTAGTCTGGACACATGTTGTATTTAGTCTGAACACTTGTTGTATTTAGTATGAACTAGTATGACTATATCTTAGTTAGTATGAGTTCAAAATAACGTTTGATCTTCTAATAGACGCAACTTTTGACTCGTAGCTTCGATTCGCACGTATGAGCACTTTTCGGAAACGGCACGACATGATACACACACTTTATCTAGGTTTTACCCCATAACGATGATGTTTTGACCTCGAAAAACGCTTTTAAAACATGCAAATCACATTTTTTAGATTTTTTGCTCAAATTTTCTCAAAAAAATGATTGAGCACTTTTCTCAAATCACTTTAATACTAGTATGAAAACGTGTTATATTTAGTTTGAATACTTATTTTATGTAGTCTGCACTTATTGCATTTTGTGCAAAACAGACATTGAACAGTGCAAAAAAAAGACTTTTAAAATCTAGTATGAACACTTATTTCAACTGGTTGAACACATGTTTTATTTAGTCTAAACACATGTTTTATTTAGTATGAATACTTATGCATTATATGGAAAACATTCTTAATAGTGTGTAGGACGGAAACATTCAGAATAATGCGCGCAGTCCAACTTTCTATTTTTATTCGCTTTGACTGTTTGACTTTTCATTTTTAAAAAGCGTTTGACTGTTTGACTTTTTCTTTTTGAAAAATTAGTTAGTGTACGCGTACATGATAGAAGAGTTGGGTACAGCTAGTTAATCCCTTATTTTTATGCTGAAATCCCGGACAGTTATAAACAGTCATCTGGATTAATTGTACCGCCAGGAAGTTGTGTTTATTTTAGAAGAATCGGAGGTTGATGGCACTAATGGGATTGAGGGAGCTTTCGGTCTAGTACAGCTCCTGATGCTGAAGTATGTGATATAAATGTTGGGGTGGGAATTTTTTGGGGAAAGTAGTTTCGATGGTATTGCTCAAATTAGTTTTTAATTATGCATGAATTGTTACTGGCTTTCCAAAAAGAAAAGGAAAAATATCAGTCAAAATTGCTACTAGTTCGATGACATTTACAGCAGCAAAAGCTCTTTTCAACCTGGAAAAGTCAAAGTCAAAGTTCCTGTTAAGATCTACAACAGCAAAAGCTCTTAAGATAAATGTATTATTGTTGGAATGTCAATTTTATATAATAGTTGCAATTTCTAGATTTCAAACTGAAAGATATCTTTGTTTTTGCATTGTATTGAAGCAATAAATGCATCACATAATTTCTCCTAGCTGTAATTAGCAATCTAGCTTATTACATATGTTGATGACTAAACAGGTTTTTAGTCTCTGAAGAATATGGATACTGGTAATGTGATGCAGAGAAGATTGTAATGTATTGTAATGTTCTATTGATCTCATAGATGTTTACATTGAAACTATTTATAAGGAAATATATATCACAACTGCAGCTGTCTCCTGATTACAAATCCTCTATAACTAACATTTCGTTGCAATTGTATGTTTGTTCACTGACCTGATATCGTGAACATTGTGTACATTTGTTAGTTATTGCTGATTTTTTATAGGCGATTATGTTTGTCTCATTAGTGACTTCTTCATTTTTCATTTTCGTAGAAACATCCATAATGACTTGATTATACTTAGATTTGACCATGCTAATTTTTTTTCTGATAGTTAACATGTTAAAAATAATGCTACTATTAATAACATTAACCTGTACATTTGGAGCATGCTACTGAAAATAAATAATTATAACGAAACCATTCACGTAAAGAACCACTACGTACATTTGCAAATGATAAAAGGTAGTTTCAACTTTTCGTCACATCTTGATTTTTGTATTGAATATATAATTCGCTATTCCATCTAACTATTTGCAATTTCTAGATTTCAAACTGAAAGATGCCTTGTTGCAATAACTACAAGATCAAACTGTCTAACATAGAAAAGGGCAACAAAAAGCTACAAGAAACCTTACCCCCTTCTAAAGAAGTTAAAAAAAACCTTTAATAGCATTGACTACCCAGGCCACTGCTCGGCCAATCATACCATCCCCACCAACAACTTTTCTAAGGTCTATAACATGGGATGGCACAAAATCTTGCCCTTCAAGTTGTGCTAACTGTTGGATACTTGACTTGTATTTCATTCTTTTCAGCTTCTTAAAACCATCTGCATCCATAAAAAAAGAAAGAAAGAAATTGTTATTGTATGCATACCCAACTGACGGATAGGCAAGCGATCCAAAATGCCCATCCTTCTTGTGATCTTCAAAAATCACTTCCGTTTCATAACAGTTGAAGCATACGTCACATACTTGAACTAAAGAAACTACAACAAAGAAACGGAGGTGATTTTTGAAGATCACAAAAAGAATGAGCATTTTGGATCGCTTGCCTATGCGTCAATTGGATATGCATACAATAACAATCTCTTTCTTTCTTTTCCTATGGATGCAGATAGTTATGAGAAGCTGGAAAGAATGGGACACAAGCCAAGTATCCAACAGTTAGCACAACTTGAAGGGCACTATCGAGGTTTTGTGCCATCCCATGTGATAGATCTTGGAAAAGTTGTTGTAGGGGGCACTAATCAGGATGCTTAGTAAGATAGTGTTGATCTCATGAAAATACTGAGAACATCTCCAGCACCATCTACATAAAGGAATATAAAATTAGACTAAAAAAGGGAATACATAAACAAAGGCAGTACTGTGCTCAAATAAAGCAATTTCAAAGCTGAGATGACTATGCTGAAACTATGCTTAAAAAAACTATCGTTAATTTCTGTTAGAAAAAAACTATCCCCCCCAATTCCCCCACCCCAACCCTAACCAACAAAATGCAGTAAATTATGCTGAAAACTAAACAAAAGAAATGCAGTAAACTATGTTGAAAATAAATGAAAAGTTTAGAGGAAACTGAGATTCGAGATAAAGGAAACTATGCAAGACTTGCTTGTATTCGTTAATAGATTGAAGGGCGACCGGAAGAGGAGTTGAGATAATGGGATCCATGTGAATGAAACTTTAAGAAAAAGAAAAAGTTAATACAACAGATTTAAAACAAATTTACAAGATTGTATACTAAAGAAACTACAGCAAAGAAAAGTTTTCCAGGGCACATAAGGAGATACATATTTAGACAGAAAAATTTACAAAATTTCACATAAACGATCAAAATATGGTTAGACCAGGGGCGGATCCAAAATATGGTACTGATCTGGTACCAACTTGAGAATAGACTTACAAGACCAGATGAAAAAATTATATCAGCATATGTTTCAACACCAGATACGAGTCAGTGCTAGCTATCATCACTTAGCCACATGGCTTAAGTTAAGGATCGTTGCACTCTATAATACATAAGACAAGGGATAAAAGAGAATGCACAATAGCACAAGATACCATATCATGTCTCATGGGAGACAGATCTGCGCTCTGCTTGTATCAAAATTTCAAAGGTCAGAAAAGGAAGATCAACTATCACATTTTACAAGAACTCTGTGATATTGACCTATTACAAGAATGACAAATACAAGTTTGAATACTCATTTACTATTTGATACATATAGACAGTAGGAACAAAATAACACAATTTTTACAAAGGACACAGATCAGACTCGTATACAACAAAGCTCTTTCAGAATTCTTGCTTTTGAAAACAGAGAGAAAAAGAACATTTTTTTTTTGCTTTGAATCCCTAACTGAATTTAGAAAGACACAGTCTTCACTGCCACGGCAGCTAAAGGAATTTCAAATCCAGCTAGGTTTTAGTTTAAATTTCTGATTGGATCGAGAAACCGTCTTCACTGCCAAGGCAGGTCAAGGAATCTGGATTCAACTGGTTTTTTTATTTATTTTGCAAGCAAGATAATCAGGAAACATACAGAAAAGAAAGAACAAGATACATCGATTTCAAAACCGTCTTTCAACACCAAGAACATACAGGTTACATTTGAATTGAACTATGCTTACCAGTATCAGGGGCAGAAGCAGTTACCCTTTTTCAATTTCAATTTCTAATTTCTAATTTCTAGCAGTTTCTCTCAGGGTTTATATAGATGGTATTTGAAAGTTGAAACTAGCTATAGAAAAACGAGAGAGCTGAAATTGTAAAGCTTACAGTATTTACACCAAGATGTGAATACTCTTGGTGTAATCTTTGTGCAAGGATCCTCTGTGCTTCTATGCGTGGCCCTCCCTTTCTGTATTTCAAAACCATCCTGGAGGCGAATGCTTATAACTTCACCGATCCCTGTTTCATCTCAGCCCTCCATTTCAATCTCTCAATGTCTGAGATAGGGTCAGGTGTACCGATCCGTGTGAGGGTTTCTGATTGGTCTTCTTGGCGTCCTTCCTCGTCCTTGGCTGACGCCAGCTTCTTTGTCTAGACTCTAGAGCATAGGATGCTCTACTGGCCGTTGCCATCCATGCCACCTCAGCAGCGAAGGCATTAAATTGGGCTGTAGAGTTAGGGCTGTGATTGTAGAGAGCGTTTTCTTATCTCGTTATGCTCTATATATGGTTTAGCGACTTTGCAGCTCAAGTAGGATGCCTTAATGATCTAATAATAGCATTCAATCCATTAATAGCATTTGCCAAGGCTATTAATAATGTAATTAACAAATTGTAAAAAATAAAAATTAAGAACAACATTAGAGCACCATCACAGCCTCATTCTTCATGTTGATGAACTTCATGGCATATCTGTCGAATATCAAGAGCATAATCAACAATTGGATTGATGTGGCACAGAAACTGGTGACTAATGTGATATTTCGTAGGAGAAGGATAGCTCACACTTCAGATCAGGTTCGTATAAATAATAAAATTACATTGCCATGTCATGTAATAATTAGTACTAACTTTTCAAGAACTAAATTAAATTAAGATATATTAAAATTTTGTTCCCACACTAATAATGAAGTATAATTTCAGGATATAGCTCCATAACTCCGCACTCTAAAAAGAATATGGCACTACTACAAAATCTATCTTTTAAACCGGCCTAATATGACTTTTAAAATCAGATATGAATCCGATGTTATAGAGGGGGCTGCTAAAGTTTTATACCAACTGCTTTAAAAGGTTGGGGGTTTTAAACCTGCCTTTAAGAGACACACAATGTTAAAGATGAACTTTTCAAACCGGTCTTTAAGGAAAATTCGGTGTAAAAGATGTATCTAAATCGGCCTTGAAGGGAAATCTGATTTTAAAGGTTAGCGAAAAAAATCTGACATGTACGCACAAATCATTGAATAGATTAGTTGTTTATGTGCATTTAATTATTTCTATTGATACTAATACAATCATTTTTTTAATAAAAGATTATATACTTTTCTCGTGACCTTTTTCTTTCTGCTAACCCGATTTCATGTCAGAAACAAATTTCGTAAAAAAACATCATGAGATAATATTTATTCTAAAGGCCAAAAAAATATATAATTCAAAACTTCAAATTGAAAATTGTTGAAAATAATATTTACTCTTGTTAACAATAATAAAGCATGAGACAATATCATTCTAAAGAAATGATTTTAATCTTTAAAAACTCATTGAACTAAAAGTTCAAGAAAAAAAGAAAGAACAAATGAGATTAATCCTTAAAAAAAGTTTAAGAGAGATAGAGATTGAGAGAAAAAAAATCTTGAATTTGCTTTTGATCTTTTGTGTTTGTTGAGAGATTGAGAGATTGAGAGAAAATGAAAGATGAAAATAAGAGAGGTGAGATAAGAGAGGATATATATATATGAAATAAGAGAGATGCATGACATAGAAAGAGAGATGAATTTGTGAGATTTTTTTGAGTGATTTCTGAACGTTCGATTGGTTGGAATAAACGCTGCAGATTATAAGAAATAAGAGCAATTAGTGGGTTATTCTTTTTGTTTTTACAACGGCCTTTATAAATCGTCATGTTTTAAATGCACCCTTTAAAATCGAAGTTTATGAGCTGTCTGATTTAAAAGGTAAAGATAATTTTTAACACCGGCCTTTATAAGCAGTCCGATTTTAAATGCACCCTTTAAAATCGAAATTTATGAGCCGTCCGATTTAAAAGGTCTTTTACACCAGACTTCTTGTAAACTCCGATTTCAAATCTCTCTTTTTGCTTTTTTTGGCAACCTTTTATACTCCCATTTAGTTAAAATCCGTTTTTAAAAGTATGTCAAATTTAAAATAGGTTAAAGGTTATTTCTGTAATAGTGTAGCTAGTTCCTTTTTACAGTGGAAGAGTTTGATAAACCTATGCATCAAATACAAAATATATACAAATTAATGGAATTTTAAGTTGATATTATATGCTGATGTCATGAGACCAGCACAAACATTTGCTATTTCTATAATAGATTTTTTTATGTGCCAATGTAGTAGTTATTTTGGATTAAAGTAGCTAGATCCCATCTTTGCATATAGTTTAATCAAAGCAACCAATACATTGTGGCTTGCAGTTGTCGTCGAAGCTAGATAATAGCAAGAACACCAAGTTTTGCAAAATGCTCATATAGCTCTAGCTAAATTTCTTTGCAATATGAAACCATGTCTTGTTAAATGTAGTCTAGCAAGGTGATTTAGCAACATCAATTTGTAATGTGGGTGAATATTGAATTTGTGGTCTTGCAGGATAGCAACATATGTTGTCTTGAGCTATTGCAAAATTAAATTATTTTGCTATTTATTTTTTCGAATTGCAAATATTACCCACATATAATGGCATAAAAGTAATTTCATATTATTTTTTATTTTCCATATTTACGTATATATTAAGATTTAATTTGTCATTATCTCATATAATAATTATTTCAATTAAAACAGATGTCAATAATTAATTAAAAATCAATTTAACTATATCCTTCAAATGTCATACAACAATCGCAATTAACAAATATAATCAACAAATGTCTACTATCTATTATATACTATTTGACATCATGTTCACTTCTCGAATGTGATGGGCTTCAAATACATCCTTCTCATCTGGTGTACATCATCCATTTACAACTTTTATCGCAATAATTTGATCTCTATACCTAGTTTGAAAGGAAAAAAAAATTCCTATTGGGTCACAAAAAACAAGGTCAATAAAAGCAATAGCGAATACTCTAGAGGTTCACTTAGCTTGTTATTTGCCAATTTATTGGAATGTATTATGTAAAAATTAAACAATTAGAGTAAATATTTTTATAAGGCTCATTTTATGTTAAAGATTAACTTACAGCTCATGGAGTTGGGAAATAATTTCTAATTGGATATCTAGTGCAATCATTTAGCGCATCCCGATTTCAAGTCCAATTATATGATTTCAATCTTTTGAAGAAGTTCTAATGAACAAGAAATAATTCTGAATGTTGATTTCCATCAAACATGTAACAAAAGACAACTTGTATAGAAACAGTTCACCTAAAACAAATAAATTTAAAAATTTAAATTAAAAGTTTAGGTACATACACATGTTTAAGTTTCATTTGTGAACTGAATAGATGTTCTGAAATATCACATGAAAGCTGGTTCAGTTGGAGACGACTGAAATTAATTGAAATCACAAGTAAGATAAATTAATCATCTCTATTGTGCTAGTGTATTTAAGACATGATATATATAACCCACAATTTAACTGCAACTATTCCTAAACTCTTGTTATCACACATGATCTATGTAGTTTAAATCGTCCCAAGAAGGCTAGCCAGTTAATGCCTTCTTGCTGGTACCTGTATTGAATAACAAAATCATGATTCTTATTCTTACAAAATCAACCAATATTTTATTCCCATTTTCTGAAATGCCCATAATTCAGTAGTCTCTAAAATACCTATTTTTGCATGGACTGAAAAATTTAACATAAGTCTTCTACTCTCTAAAATAAACTTCTTTCAACCAAGTTATTGTTCATTTATTTTTCGAAATAAGCAAGTTAGAAATATCACAAGTTGGTACCTTCTTAAACCAACTTTAAGATTAATGCTGAGCTTGTAGTCCTCAATATGAGAGTTATCAAGCAACTAGTCTGAGAATCGTGCATCTTCACCATTACTTGATAACCTCTCATCAAGCCCATTTGGCAAGGTCGCATCTTTAACAAGTGTAGTAGAAGAACCAATGCTGCAAAATTATTTGTAACACTATGTCAAACAACCCTACCAGAATCACTCATACACCTAAGAAGAGGTACAAGGAGAAGAGAAGAATATGGTACCAGTTCAACCCTTAATCCTTGTACTAGAAGGCTGACTAAGATATCAACATCTTGTCTGGCATTAACAAATTTCACCATCAAATCAAAGAATCAAGCAACAACTGACTAATCACACAAGCAAGTAGCAATTATCTCCATTTCCCCAAATTGAAACACACAAAATTAGCATAATAAACTAGAGTACCTTTTCAGAGCAGTGATTGAAGACATGGGCGAGAAGGGAGACAAATGGTGCTCGATGAAGAAGAAACTAAACAAGAAGGATGCAAGTGGTACAAGCTTCCGAGCGTGACCTAGGGTGAACGCACAGGTTTCATGCGAGACAGTCAAAGCGAGAGCGCCTCAAATCATGAGCTAGGGGGAACGTGAAGGCTTCATGGGAGACAAGCGAGGCGAGGCGAGGCATAAATGTTGGTTCTATCTGAGAAGCCGCGAGCTAGGGTTTTGGATTGGGAGGGAGTGTTGGGAAGGGACGAAGGATTTCAGTCGAGAGATATTAAGTGATTTTCGTGTATATCGTGTACACAAAACATAGCTCTTGAGTTGATTTTGCTATGATGTTGTTAATGTACATTTAAGTATTTAAAAAAAAAAAAATCTCAAAAGTCTTACCACACTAGTTGGTGATGTTGCTGATAACTGTTGCAAAATTAAAAATAGCTACATTTAATAAAATCTTTTGTTGAGTTTCTTTTGCTAAATCCCATTTTTCTACAGTGCTTAAACCCCAGTCAATCCAAATAAAGAATAAAGCTCTGCAGGTATCCCGAAAGACGATAAGAAACAATATTTAAATTTAATTGAGCAGTTTATATATAAGAGTACTTTTAAACTTTAAAGCAAATAATATCTCATGTATTTTAATTTATTACACAGGAAATCTCCACAAGAAATTGGTCTCATCTTCCTGGAGATATGCTCGAAGAAGTTCTTAAAAATATGGATTCACCAAAAAATTATCTGAATTTCATTGTCGTTTGCAAGACATGGCGTTTGATTGCCCGTCCAATAGACTACAACTTGCAGTGCAACCTTGCACTTTTCCATCCATTGCCAAAGAAATATCCTCTTCCCATGTTGTTACAACCATACGCACAAAATAGTGATATGCACTATTTCTATTCTATTACCAATAGAAAATTCAATAAGCTCTATGTGCCAGAAATAAGTAATAAATGGATACCTGGAAGTTGGCGAGGTTGGTTGGCAATTGTTGACATCAATGGGGATAATTTAATTCGACTCTTGAACCCTATCACTATGGTTCAAATACCTCTTCCACCTGTGTCTACTTTTCCGAAACATATTTATTTCCACATAACAACTGCCATGTGTGTTGAAAAAATTGTTGTAGTTTCATCTGGAGAAGTAGATATGCAATCTAACTGCACAGTTGTTGCACATGCAAATTCATTAAACTTTTGTAGGATTGGAGACAAAAGTTGGAAGCGAATCTATCCTTCGATACCCAGTATTAATGATGTCATAGAGTTTGAAGGACTCTTACATGTTGTTGATGCCTCTGGCACCCTTTTTGCAATTGAAACTAATCCTGGTACAAAAGTTATTCCTGTTGCTATCCAACTGATCTATGATGGTCATTATAATCACTACCTTGTCAAATCATCTGAGGGCCTATTGCTCGTTGCTAGAATGCGTAAAAAGAATCATCGTTACGTGAAAACTATTGGTTTCAAAGTTTACAAGTTAGTAGAGAGTCAAATAAGTTACTACAAGACATTTTACAGTCAAGAACACCAGATGTGGTATCCTGAGCAACCGGTACGCAGAATATGGAAAGAAATAGAAACTATTCATGATCAAATATTGTTTGTTGGTCGCAATCGCACATTGTGCTTGGACTCTAAATTGTACTCCGGGTGCAAGGGAAATTGTATTTATTTTGCAGACGATTGCTTAGCTGATATACTAAGAGCAAGAGGTCAGTCCGAAATTCCTCATGATAATGGAGTTTTTCACATGAATGATAAAAGAGTAGAGTACTTTCCAAGACAACCATACGCTTCTGATGCCAGCAATTTGGTTTTCACCTAATCCTTGGTAGTACAGTTCTTTCTCTCCTTTATCAACACTCATATTTATATCAGAGGGAGCGTAAGATTGGAAAAGAGGCCGATTCAAGTGTTTGATAATTTTTATGTCTGTCTTGCAATAATATAAAATATGTTGTTATTCTTATGTCGTCAACAAGATATTTACGAAGTTCTCTTGATTATTTCTCGTTTACGAGACTCATTTGAAACTTTTAACTCAGTTTGTTATAACGATTATAAATATTTTGTTATTTTTATTGACAACTATTCTGTAACCCACTTAATTGTTATTTCAAACTCTTACCAATTTATTAGAAACTCGATTTAATAAAAAAAAGTAAGGATAATGTTTCGTAGATACCATATTTGATACCAACTATTGATACCGATTTTATTATGCATCTTTATTTGAGTTATCATGCACATTATTTGAGTTATTATGCAATTAGCATCGTTAGGCGAGAGAAACAATTGGAAACAATTATTCTTCTCAGATTGAGAACTATGAATCAATTGCATGCAGACAAACACATTTAAGTCGAAACAACAACTTCGTGCCAATGGACCTCCAACAGAAGTTATTAGCAATAGTTAACACACCGGTCGAAATGATTATCTACTATTCAATATGATAAATTTTTAATAATTGGACAAAATGTTGAGTTCAGATCTTTCAAAGAATACATCAAGTGATCATGGTAATTAAGGACATGTATCATAATGCTATTAGAGACACATATCCAATAAGTCAAGCGCATCTTCATCATTTGGATTAATGTAGGATAGTGCTGGATTGGGAGATGGATCTGTCTGGGTAGAAGTTTTTGGAAAGCCTAGATCTGTTCTCATTGGGCTTAGTCCCTTGAGAACTGGGCCATCATCTCCTTCTCGAAAAATCCGCATCCACTCCTTGTCTTTAGTGGGTCTTAGGGGGGTGGACATTGGATTGGGCTTTAACAGCCTTGCTTCTTCAGGTCCTAAAGGTAGAAGTTGCTTCTTGATGGGCTGAGGCCTTTGAGAACTGGGCCAGAATCTGCATCACAACTACTCCACATCCATTCCTCTAATTCGATGCGGTTAGAGGGGTGATCACTACAGTGGGTTTTGAAGGCCTTGCTTCATCATGTCTCTTCGGCCCGGTTATGCTTTCCTGAGAGTGGGTTGGGCTGTGAATGTGTAGATTTGCAGGGCTTGGTGTGAGACATTATCTGTCATCATGATCTGCTTGCCTTCGTCACCCTGGACCGTATACTCTGCACTCATTTTCCTGAGAGTATTTCAAAACACGCTTGAAATGCAAATTAATTTTATTTTGAGTAACAACTTAGAACAATTTTTTTATACTAAGTTGTTACTCAAAATAGTTTAACATTAAAATATTCGGTTAGCATAAATAAATAGTTTTATTTTGAAATGAATCCTGTATAGTTTTCTGTCGAAAATTCCCTTCATTCGGGGAGAATATAATTACTAGCTTCGCTTAGGTAGATGTTAAATGAAAAGAGATATTCGAATTTTGAGGTAGTATAAATCAATTTATAATCTCAATCTTGACTAAAAAACTATTAAAATATGCTAGTGCAAGTAGACTAGTAATATTCCAATTCTCAGGAAAAAATAAAAGATATTTGATAATATGATTTGTCAATTTTAAATGTTCGATTGATACAATATAATTATATAAATTATCCCAAAATAGATTTGGTGGGATTTCTTTTATTTTAATATAATTATATAAATTATCCAATTCTCATGTGTGACAGTCTGTCTGACGTAGTGCCGCAGTCCGCCGCTCCATGTGGTTGGCTACACAAGAAACTTTGATATTTATGTTGTACAGGTGCGGGTGCGAGTATCGTATCCGATACGGTATGAGTGCGGCGTTATGTCAATTTAAAAGAATCTTGAATACAGATGTATCTATATATAATAAAATTAAATATTAAAATAAATAATATGGTAAATAAAAAAATGCACCATGCAAATTGGTTATTTCAGTACTACAATAATCAATAAGTTTGATATATATTATATGTCAAACACAATATGATCACAAGTTATAGCTTGGTGCAGTGGTCCAAATGGATAGCTACTGCTTCTGCGCCCTAAGCGCCTCGGTTCGAATCCCAGAACCTAAAAAATTTTACGCGAACAAACCAAAAATCACTGAATTCGTTGTGAATATACGCACTGCATCGTATCCGACGCGAATTTTGTATCCGTGCGTATCGGATACGGATTCGAAAGAGAGAGACGAATCCGAGTAACACAGATTGATATCATGATGAATTGACGTAGAAAGATATATATATATATATATATATATATAGATAGAGAGAGAGAGAGAGAGAGAGGCTAGGGTGCTCCTTGGAGCACCAAACCTCTAATGCTCCACACCGTATATCCAATTTAAAAATTCCAACGACCGATCCGAACCGTTGAACATGATCTACATATTGAAATCTACGTGGAGATTGAATTTTACATTTTTTTGAAATTTTCAAATTGGATATAACGAAGGTGAAGCACGAGCGATTTGATGCTCCATGAAGCACCCTAGCCTTTCTCTCTCTCTCTCTCTCTATATATATATAATTATATATATAAGATCATTGTTACTAAAACATGCAAGCCAAATGAAAACTGAATTTGCTGCAGTGCTAAACGGTACAACGTAATAGCAGAGCCATCCGATCTGCTTGATTTCTTCTGATTCTCATCGCTGGCTATTCGTTGCAAATGGACGGTCGATCCGAAATGTTAGATTAGATGTATTGAGCTATAGCGCCGTAGCAAATTCGGATCCGTCAATATGAGTGTACACCGAATTATTATCGACTAAAAAAAATAGGGTAAGCGGTTAAATTATATCGATCAATCAATCAAAAGTAATTCTGTTATTATCGACTATCCTACTTAATCAAGAGTATTTTCAATTGGTTTCTTAATAAATTACTACAATGACAACTCGCTACAAATTTTATCCGCTTTTCCAGTTGCATGATATGTATAATAATCAAATAATGCTGCTACATTAACTCAGAAAACGACTTGTCAGTATACGGATATCCAACAGTTATTTATTTTATTTCCTGTCATTGATACAGTTATTTATTTTATTCAAACTCCATTGAGAGTTTAAGACGATGCTGTTTAAATGGGATGTACACAATTAAGAAGAATGCCAAATGCATCTAAATTAAAAGAACAAAGAAATGCCAAATGGAAAATGCTAATGCTATGCGAACATGCATGCGCCAATTGTAGTGGGTGACAACCGGAACGAGATCTTCTACAGCGCATCACCGTCACTGTGCGTGTTGCGCAGCAAATTTCAACCTTTAATTTGCATCAAGATTCGTGCAAGCTAAACTTTATAATATCAGACCCCCTGAATCAAATCTGGACCGTCCGTAGCTGACAGCGCAGTAAATCTGAGTCGTCCGTCTGTGCTGCGCGGTAGAAGAATCGGGTCCGGTGACAACCTGCCTATCACTTCAATAGTAATCATAAAAATAAAAAAAACAAAGTAATTACAGAAAAAATAAAAAATCATCTTGCCAATACTAGTGTATTGTATATTAATTTGTATGCTTCTAATAAGAGCATGCATGTCAAATTGTGAATCTTCAACAACTTAGTCGTGAATTATTTGTACATATTTGCTTTTGAAAATAAAAGGCCCTCCCGTGCACATATTGAATCCAATCCCTATATATGTTTTCGTGAAAGTGTCTGAGGCACTTTCAAGCGTAGAGAACCGGATTCCTCTCAAACGGCAATGCATTAACCATTAAAGGAACTTCCCAGCACAAGTTTAAATGTGCTCGCTTCATCATATATTTTTGTGTATGAAGGCAAGCGCTGATCAGCTTAGCTAAGTATTTTTTCTTCTGTTTAAAAAATGGCGAATCTGGAAATTATAATAAAAATGTGAGACATGAACTCTTTTGTTTATAACAAAACAGTGAATGCCTGGACATCCATTTTTTGACATATATATATGTTAACTATATATTGTTCCACTTAAATTGTACATCACGTACGTAAGGCTGTCTGCATTATTAATTACATATCTGTTAGAACTAGATGGCATAATTGCGGGATTTCAGAAAGGAAATATTTATTTTAATCAATGGAGATCATTAATTAAGTTTAATCAATTAGGATTCAGTGGGCACTCAAGAAATATGAACGACAATCAAAATATAGCTCTAATATAATACGGGAAGAATGTCAAACACGAAATGAAAGAATAGGATAGTGGGTAGAAGAGGCTATTCTGACAAGTGCAGATTCAGAATTTTTGCCAGAGGGCTTCAAGATTTACGTTTTTTTCCAAGGGGTTCAAAATGATGCATATTATTAAAAAAATTTGCATATTGTAAGCCCATTTTTCAAAAAAATTACAAATATATGGTCAATTTTGAATTTTTTCAGGGGTGCAACTGATCCCCTCTCAACACACGTGGCTCTGCCAATGTATTCCGGTATACCGCCATATAGATGAAATACCGAAATACACTGTTCCGCACAAAAAATAGCAATGAAATTAATAATATTTTAGTATATTCATTTTAATATTATATTTTATCTTTATTATTATTAAAAATAATAATAAATATTATTAATTATTATTATTTCTTTATTTTTAAATAAGCATATTATTATTATAATTATAATTATTATTTGATTATGTTATATTATATTTTTATTTAATAATAATTTAATACATTATATTATTTATTAAAATAATAATAATAATTATTATGTTATATTTATTATTAAAATAATATTATAATTAATTTAATTTAAATTTGATATAACGAAAATAATTATTACAATTGTAAAGAAAATAAGAAAAACAAAACTTACCTATAAATTTGATATAACAAATGAATTTAACATAATGAGAGATGATATTATAATATCTTACCTATCATTGCAAAGATATTATTAAACTAAATTTCTTGTATATCCATGGAACATTTTTAATATTAAAAAAATTAAAATTTTCAATATATATGGTATGTGCAAGACATATAATCTATTCTTAGTGGATTTATTTCCTTTGTTTTTAACATCTATTATTATTCACCTCAATTATAATATTATGTTTTTCTTCGTTGAAACATTCAAAAATATATTTATGCATTAACTCGGTGCTCGATTAGACAAACTAACACTATTCAATTTTCTGACCTATATATATATATATAGAGAGAGAGAGAGAGAGAGGGGCTAGGGTGCTCCATGGAGCACGAAATCCCTAATGCTCCACACCGTATCTACATATTGAAATCTACTTGAAAATTGAATTTTACATTTTTTTGAATTTTTTTACTATTTTTTTAGAGAGGTAGGAAAATTACAACTTTTGTTGGTTCATAAATCGTTTGATTAGCAACTTTTCTACCTCTTTCAAAAAATAGCAAAAAATTAAAAAAAAATGTAAAATTCAATCTCCAAGTAGATTTCAATATGTAGATCATGCTCAACCGTTCGGGTCAGTCGTTGAAATTTTCAAATTGGATATAACGAATGTGGAGCATGAGCAAATTGGTGCTCCATGGAGCACCCTAGCCCCCCCCCCTCTCTCTCTCTCTCTCTATATATATATATATATATATATATATAATGTCAGGATTATTGTAGTGGACAATAATAATCATATTGAAAGTAAAAACCATTGAGTACCAAAGTATTACATATCATCCAATTAAACTCAAGCAAGCAAATTAAACAATAGAATAAAAGTACAAAAAATGCAAATAGTAGTAAGCTTGTTCAAATATTAAAATAAAAATAATTTCTTTACTCGATATCACATATAAAAAATGGATGAAAAGGACATATGAATGATAGAAAATATATATATATAGAAAAATAAGAAATGGATTATACTTTCAAATCTTGGATGACTCCCAATCTTGAAATAGTGACTTGCAACATCTCAAGATTGTTTGCAAATAAAAATACACTCCAAATAAAACAAAAATGATAGCCATATATAAAGATTGGAGACCATAGTATTGAAGGATTGAAAGCATTAAACACAAAGAGGAATACGATGAGACAGGGAGAAATGCTAAGGCATAGAAATCATTCACACATAATAATTTACGGAAAATGATGAGAAAATTAAAGATGAAGAGTAACACGATGAGACACAAATAAGCGAATAGGCATAGCAATCTCTCAGAGAGAGCAATTAGCAAAAGCAATTAATAATTTACAGTTCACATTAGAGAAATCAATTAATAACAAAGAGCAACAACACAATTGCCAGAGGGGAAACTCGCGTGGTGAGAGCGACGCAAAGAAATTCAGCAAAAATAAACTTCAATACGAAACCGCAAGGAAATTTGTCACATGTTATCCAATCAAACAATAAACAACTCAGATCAAGGCATTAGAAAATACTAACGATTCAGATTGAAGTGTCCGCGTGTCGTTCAAGCCAACATGATGACCATATGCAAACTTATTGTGTTTTCGATATATTATTTGTAACTTTTATTAAGATAAATCTCCACTCTTAACATGATATTTAATTTCATTAAGATAAAACACATATTAGACTAAATTTCCTTAATAAGACTAGCCTTTTAATTACCTGAAATTTTAGCTTCGCTTAATCTAAATAGAATCAAAATATATATGCATAAAATTTTATAAATTATTTTTAAATTATTTTATATACATATTTTTTGAATTATTTTATGAAAAATATATGAGTTATATACATGCGACATGAAAATAATTATATGAATTATATGAATTATATGAGTTATATACACGTGAGTTATATGAACTATATATGCGTGATATGACAAATATATACATCGTATGATTTATAATATATGATGTCAAATTACATAATATGATTTATATAAATATTTTACAATATTAAATTTATATATATGTATATAATATGGGATATTTTATACATATATAGTATGAAAATATATACATCTTGATATCCATATATTTAATGAGTGAATTTTGATATTAATATAATTAATAAAAAGAGCATAATTTATAATGCTTTAAATATAACAACAAAGATACTCAATTAATACGAATAGGACAATATGACATATAAATATATAATTATGTTGTCAATTGCAAAACCTAATAAAATCGCTCTCTGCACAAAATACACAAAATAACTCGCAACACTTAATCTCTATAGAAAAATCAACGACCAAGATTAATTATATATTTTAATCAATGATCGAAATTAAATTCAGCCGTGTCCACCACATTAGCAGAGGGGACACAGACGCCAATTAACACTATTTAAGATTAATGTTGCAATATTTGGCTGGAAATATATATTTTTTATTTCGGCTCTTTTTTCTAGCAATATATATTTATATGATATAGTGTATCAATTTAAGCTAGGACATTTTTTTAATTACTATGATATTTTATTTTCATTAAATATGATTTTATTTTAATTCTTCAACCTCTTTTCTAATTATTAAAAAAGCTATTCAATAATTATTTTCGAAGCCTCCTTATGACACTGCGACAAAAATAGGTTTTAGTATCGCCAATTTATCACCGGAGTTTAAAAATATCTGGTAATAATACATCCTAGTGGAATTTCTGATATTTAGTTTGAAACTTAACACCGGATCTTACATAAAAATCCGCAACTAAGTATTGAACTTATCTGAAAAGGCACTTTTTTATAACTTACCATCAGATGCTAAACAAAAATCGGTGATAAGAAGGAAAATTATCATCGGATTTTAATAAGGCTTCGATATAAAGGATTTCTCACCGAATTTTACAAAACAACCGGTGATAAATATAGAAATGTATATACACCTTCTTTCTTCCTCGATCCCCAAACCAGCAGCCGACTCTTCTCCTTCCAGTAACTTCTCTCCACCTTCTTTTTTCTCTCCACCAGCCGACTCTTGCTCCTTTTCGAGACTCTTTAGATATGTATATTTATTTTTTGGTCCTTTTCGAGACTCCTCCAGCACCTTTTGGCTCTTCATTTTTTGCCCTTTAGTTCAATTTTTTGGCTCTTCAGATCTTAGTTCGCGTATAAATAACGCTCTTGTGGACTGTGGCTCAGATCTGAAGCAAATACTTCTTCCTAAATGCATCTATGTTCTTTTTGTTGAAGTTTCATCGAGGTTAGATGAGTGAAAAACTGTTCAGTTCACTCGATGGATCTTCGATAACACGAACAAAGCTGCGTATATATGAGGGCTAGATTTGTTTATATATATGTCGCTGACTTGTTAAATTTTTTATATGCAGCCATGTTCTTATTATTGAAGTTCCATCGAGGCTAGATGAGTGAAAAACTGTTCAGTTCACTCGATGGATCTTCGATAACATGAACAAAGCTGCATATATATGAGGGATATATTTGTTTATATGTCATTGACTTGTTAAATTTTTTATATGCAGCCACGTTCTTATTATTGAAGTTCCATCGAGGCTAGATGAGTGAAATTTTTTTCAGTTCACTCGATGGATCTTCGATAATATGAACAAAGCTGATTATATATATATATATATATATATATATATATATATATATATATATATATATATATATATATATATGAGGGCTAGATTTGTTTATATGAGGGCTCAGATCTGAACGGAAAGCTTCTTCCTCAATACATCTACGTTCTTGTTGTTAAAATTCCATCGAGGCTAGATTTGTTAAATTTTTCAGTTCACTCGATGGTTTTTTGACAACATGAACATAGCTGGATATATATGAGAGCTAGATTTGTTTATATTTCGCTACTGTTGAAATTATGGGTTGAAATAAGTTACTGTTGAAATAAGTTATTTTGTTAATTTTTTTTAGGTTTCAAGTTGATCTCGTGAATTTGAAGTCTATCTCGTTGCATCTATTACTCGCTGGTTTAATTTGTGAATTTATTTTGTTTGGTGTAACTGTGTGTAAATTTATTTGAAGGCTAGATTTGTGAATTTATTTTGTTTGGTGTAACTGAGTACATTTTATATAAATGTGAATTTATTTTGTTTGGTGTAACAGTGTACATAATTTTGCAATATAGAAATAATTTATTTGTCATACATTTTGCAGCTATTTATTTTTCTGTAATATAGAAATAAGGATTTATCATCGGACAACTAAAACAATTCGTTATTAACAACATAATAATAAATAATATTTATCACCGAATTTGAATTAAAAGGGCGGTGATAAATGTGGCTATTATCACCGAATTTTGATTAAAAATCGGTGAGAACTCCAACACCTTTATCGCCGGACCTTAATTTTATGTAGCATCGCCTTCCTTTAACCCCGGCCCAAAATTCGGTGATAAACACCAAACTTGTCGTAGTGTCATAAAATCCTTGCTCCGTCTTTAGTGGAGGTGTTGTTTAATCACGACTGACAATAATATCACAACAACAATGGTTGAAGGAAGCTAATATATCGATTTCGTAGTCGATACCTCAATCAATCCCAATAATAATGGTTGTTTTTTTAAAGGGAGCTGATATATGGTGTTCAGTTTGCATGTTATTTTATTATGCATGTTGTTTTTGGCATTATGCATACAATTAGCTGAACACTCGACTGAAAACGAAGGATACGCTCATCGATGCGGACATGACGAATGTAGTTGCATTCATTTTGAAAATTGTTCTAGTTATTATGCATATTATTTTTGTTATTTTACAAGCAAAATAATATGAATAACATGCATAATAACACACTAATACATGTATAATAAAAATCTGAATGTAAATACTGTCAAATGCATAATAATACAAATAATATGCATAACATTATCATTAACATGCATAAATCAAATTAATTAAGTTATTAAGCACATTATTGGAACCGTTATGTGTGTTATTAGATACACAAAATAACAAAAAACAAAATGCATAATAAACAAAACAACATGCATAATAAATAAAATAATTTTTCGTTGAAATTCAACTAGACGCATTCAGTACATATTGGTGATAAAATCGATGCGCGGATGGACGAAACATTTTTCTTTCTAAAATATTGTCAATCTAACAATAATATTTGGTTTGACATTTCCGACATGGAATTAAATAAAACAACGGAAAGAGTACCAAAAATAAAGGCAATAAAAAAAAAGAATAAAGGACGCCGTGTGCTAGTTTAGCTCCTAAATATAAACCCAAGTATTACTTTATTCATTGTTATGTTTGACCAAATATTAACCGGATATTCCGCCAAAATGGCTGGCTTCTATGTTATAGAGTTTCAACTACGCAAGCATTTTGTAAGCATAAAGTGTATAAATTATGTTGTGACAGGAAATGCCATAATGTCTTTTCTGAAATCTAGCTAGTTATCTAGCTATATTGTATAGTCACCGAGTATAACCAAATAATTAACCAAAAATTATAATAGAGAAAACATACAAGTATCCAGTTGCTTTCTGACGTAAGAACAGAGAAACTTTTGCCTGAAATTTTTGTAGGCTAGCAACTAGGTTATTTGGTTGCAAGTCATGTGCTTCACTCATTGACAAATGCAGATCTCTATCTACCACGCTCTACGCCTCTACCACACAGCATATTCAGTGAAGAGCATTTGGTTCGTTTGTTTGCATCAAGATTAGTACTTTTCTCAACTTATAATATCCAGTCTCCTACATCATATCATGGGCTTTATCCTCCCCAATTCACTAATATTACAAACATATTTCAATTGTTCATTTAATTAAACGGTCTGCAATAAGTATGAACAAATAGTTATTAATTGCCTCATCACAGTATTTCCACTGATATGATGATTTTATGGATATTTTTTTCTCTATTATTTTTATCAGAAGAATCTGATATATATATCACACTTTTTTTAAAGCATTTGTTGGGAAAATGATAAAAAATTCATGCCGGATCATTATATTTTTCTTGATAAAAAATTAATCCATATGAAGCATTATCTTTTTTTATTTGAGATTTAAGTTCTATTATACCTAAATTTTTTAAAAGTAGCAAACGATATCACAATTGGTGCTATCATAAAATTTTACACTAAATATTGGCATCCATATGCATAAAAAGTTACAAAAAAAGTTGGGCAATTTTTCTGAGAGATCACTGAATTTTATATCAAATTCATATTTGATCACTTTTTAGTCATATGTTTCTAGGTACTGAATTTTGATATACTTCCAAATTTAATTTAGTCACTCCAATTTTTTCATAAGAAATTTTAACGAAAAATTGACTTGACGTGGAGGGTATCTTTTTTCTTCTAAAATCTCGATAATAATATTTATATTTCAAGTATAGTTATCATGTGTCACTACGTTAGTTCGTTGTTAAATTTTTTGATTCAAAACAGTAAAAAAATGATTAAATTTGTAAATATATCAAAGTTCGATGATAAAAATGAATAATAAAAATTTGAAAAACAAAACATAATTTGATACCAAATTTAATAACTGTAAGATTTTTTTTTAAGAAAAACATCCAACATCACCTAAAAATTAGTTTAGAAAAGGTTGCTTGCAGTGAAACCGACTTTACCTCTAACAAGAACCCACTTTTCAAACCGGAAATTACAACTGCGCAACCAAATGCATGATCGGTCAATTAATATTTTGCTGATGCTGATCATCTGAACCCTTTCATGGAAAACGAGCCAAGTCGGTATCAGTTAAAGGTGCTTTCACTGTATTTCCCCCTCATCAAGTGCAACTTCACCTTTAGAGTTTAGTGGGGGATATAATTCATGCTCATGCTGTTCATGATAGAAAATGTAATTCGTAGTCGCCTAACTTTCAACCGCTCGTAATTGATTCATGATAGAAAATGTAAATAACCGATCCATGACCATTGAAAATATTCTTCATACTAATATAGACTTGAAAATCAAATTTTAAATTTTCTAAAACTTTTTACAATTTTATAGAATGGATTAAAAATTTATTTTTATCTAACGTTTTAAAAATCCAATTTCAACCCACCGGATAAAATAGTAAACAAATAAAAAATGTAAAATTTGGTTTCCAAGTCTATATTAGTATGGAGAATATTTTGAACGATCTAGATCGACCATTTACACTTGGTGTGATGAAGCGGTTACGAGCGACTATGATATGGTTGGCGGCTACGGATCCCCCTATATATATATTTATATATATATACACGCAACCTGGTGTGTACATAACATTTAATAAAATATCCAAATCATGTCATCCATATTAATCGAACATGATTACACATGCATCGAGATCATGCAATACATCAAAAGTATCACCAATCAACAGTAAAATAAATAATAATAATATACAATTGGCATTTCCAAAATATTTACATATAAAAAATGACTACTTCAAACTACTTCAACTTCAAACAACTTTCATGTCCATGACTACCCTTGTAATATACAATTGACATTTCAAATTCCTCCCATGACTCATTAATTCGCTACGAATCAAGTGATGATTACCCTTGTATCATACAATTATCTTTTCCAATTCCTTCAATGCCTCGTAAATTCTGTAAGGAACCACTACAGAAACACAAAAATACAAACTTAGAAAAATAATAAATAATTAGTACTATAATTCGCAGTAAATGCCAAAGAAAAAACATATTAAATAACCTCTTCTTTTAAGCTTGAAGAAAAGAAATATGATTTTGACATCAATATTTCTCCACCTTTTCTTTTCCTCTTTTATATCAATACCACCAAGGTGGAAGAAGTTCGAAACGACGTAATAGATAAAGGTAAGGAAGTCTAAATCATCATTCTTGATCTTCTTTAAATCTTGCATATCAATACCTCAATCAATACAAAGAGAGTTTGATCAATCACAACACAAGCACAAATGAGGACCTTCTTAAGTTCTAGATAAGTGGTGGTGGATTATAAATCATACCTTGTCCTCAAATGATGTGGATGATCCTGCGAGTCCATCCAAGCCTTCCTTATAGAGTGATGGAGGGCCATACCATTTCCAATTCCCCTCATGCATCGTTAATTCCCTTCCTTCCTTCCATCCCTCCCATGTTTTTTTTCCGCTTCATGCTATGCTAGCACAAAGAAAGGTTTGGAAGATAAATATTACCAAACTACCTAAATTCAAAATAGCTGCAAAAGTCAAAACAGTGAAGCTGGAATAAAACCGATAACTTGATTTTCTTTGAAGTTTAAGTGTTTATAAACATAAACCATAATGTGTCGGAAACCAAGTAAAGTCTTGTTACGAAGTACGTAATGCATACTATCAATCCACAAAATAATATGGTTTGCTCATTATTTAGGACATTGAAAGTGTGTAACTTGAAAACCATATCGGTGCACGAGTATGCACACTTTGAACTTTTCTCAAGTTTAGAGCACAAATAAGAGTAAACAAAATCAAACTAAACAACAAGTAAATGGTTTTTTAATAGATCTTAATGTAATCTTTTGACCGATGACCTCCCTCGATAGCCTCGTGCAATTCGATCGTGTCCAATCGACCTTCGAAGTTAGCAACCAGAAGAGATCAATGTACAACCCCAGAAAATTGGTCGTCCCCCGAGTTGTTTATCAACTAGCTGAATTTCTATGTCTCTCTAGGATAAATCGTTATGATGCACAATTGACGCAAGGGCTTGTTGAAGAGAGCTTCACCTCTTTTATCCAACAAATCTGCTTAAGGCACACCATAATAGTCAAATCCAAATCTGGCAACATAAATGATTTGTGCTTAGCCTCAGAAAATTGGTCATTTACCCAGAATCGTGTATCATGTAGCTGTATTTGTGCGTATCCTCGGACTAAATCGTTATGACGCACAATTGACGCAAGGGTTCATTAGAGAGAGTGTCACCTCTTATATCCAACGAGACCAACTCCGAGCATATCCCCCAAAGATACACAAAAACATTCAAGTTCAAAATTAGCACGAGACTGCAAGAAGCGGCAACCACGTCATCCTCCGCTTCACGCTCCGTGTCGCATGACGCCGTTGTAGGTCGCATGGCACTACTCCGCCGCTGCAAGTCGCATGATGCCGCTCTGCCTATGCACGCTGCATGAAGTCGCATGACGTTGCTCCACCGCTGCTTCTATGATCTGATGCAGCTTCGCCGCTGCAAGATGCATGACGCTGCTCCACCGTTCCAAGCCGCATGACGTCGTTTCACTGCTTCATGCCAAGTCGCTCTACGCCAAGCCACATTACGATGCTCCGAAACTAAACCTAACAAAACACCTATGTTCAAAAATCAAGTCCAAAAGCCTATGTTGAGCCCAACACGAAACTAAGCCGAAAACTAAACTCGGACCTAAGACCCAAACTAGAAATCTAAAACTTAGAAAGCAAATAAAGCTAAAGCTAAACCCACAATGCAAAACACAACTTACCAAGATCTTGCCTAAAATTCCAATCAAGTAATTCTCCCAAACCCCTTCCGAAACAAGCCCAAAAGGTTGACTGACTTTTAAGAAAAGTCATCACAAGCCCAACTAGTTTGTAATATATCACCTTCGTCTGGTCCATATGACTCAACCCAGCACTACTTATTAATCATAGGTGTCGAGGTATGAAATAATACCAATGGTAATTAATGGCAGGGGCTTGTGCCTAATCAGGATTATCGGAGCCCAGAACCTCTTGTGGTTAAACCAAAAGTCCTAGATGATTGCATTCCGGAACCAACAAAAAATATACGCGAATCTAGGGTGACCTGTACACTCTCTCTTTCATTATCCTCATTTCCCTAATCAGAGGAGGGCGGCGAAAATAGGTGCCTACAACGGGGAATTGTACTGAAATTTATGTTAAATAAAAATCACGACAACAACTTTATAAGAAAGTCGTAAGCCTCAACCGGTGAGTGAGGATGTGTTTAAAGTGCTCTCGATTGTGAGGTTTTGGGTTCGAACCTAGGATGCAAATTTTCTTTTCACATATTACAATTATAATTGTGAAATTATGAATTTAAGTACAAGTACATATGAAAGCTTTAAGTACAAGTATAACATAAAAATGTTAATATGTTAAAAATCACGGTGCATGATCCTAGAATTGGCAAATGGGAGTAAAAACAATCCATCATAATAATACTTAAATCTACTAAAAAGGAACATATATGGCAGTAGAATCCATGTTAATTAATTAAGTGTACGTATATATAACAATAAAAAGATCCTATGATCAAAAGTATCTTATACATCATAGAGCTCCTTGTTGTCATGCTGCCATTGGCAGACAACATTACAAACGTCTATAAGCTCATCCCATCCAGCTTTAATTTTGTAGCCTTTTTGTTGCACTCATGTTTCTCTGAAGCTTCCCATCTTCCCCACCTGACGTATTTCCCCACATTTGCCCGACACGCCTGGAAAAAATCATTGTTGAGAGGAAATACATCAAGAAGAAGAGCGTGCCTTTGGACTCGAAAATGCCAGATGTTCATTAAATATAGTGTTGTTTTGTGTTCTTTTGTAATTGTCATCTTCATAAGCTTTGTTCCTTTTGCACTATCCTCTTGTCCAAATAGAGATTTCAGTAGAATAGTTACAATTAAAAACTATCTAGTAATGTTTTCTCTGAAAGGAATATTGTAGCTAATAATTTTATTACAAATTAAATACTACTTTAATGTAAATAAACCTAATAGTATTAAAATTATAAACCGTCTAATAGTATTGAAAATTCAACTAATGCATGCATGATGAAGTGAAAAAAGTGAAAAAAAAATTAACTGTTAGAACAAACAAAAGATTTTATCATAGTACATATTGCAAAACTTTGCACCACTGCTTGAGAGAAAGATGCCACCGCATTTTCAGCATGTGGACAATCATTCAAAACTCCGATCTCGCGATGTGAACCCCATAACCAATGTGGGTATTCTTTTTCTAATGCTATCTCTTCTTTGATAGTATTGTCCTTCGACAGTTGGAAAAACTCTTTGCATCTGTAGAAACAAGAAACAACAAAATAAAATACAGTGAAATTAACCTAATGTATATATATAAATGTACAGCTTTGACCATAAATAATGTGAAGTAAAATTATCACAGAGCTACATGCACAAATTAATGCGAAGTAAAATTAATTATGTCAACGTAGATCGTCAAAAGGCCGAGGAAAGTGTGAAACAACTTGTGTGAACACCATGACAATTAATTCATCAGGAATAGGTGGCGAGGTGATACCGTGTGGTATACTCACAATTTTTTCACTCATAACTCGACTCTCACTCGCCTAGAACAGGTGGCGTTCAGCTCACTACAACAGAAAAGATATATGTGGAGGAATAAAGACGGAATTTTGTAGATCGGAGAAGGAAGAATGATTTGCTTAAAACCATCTTTTCATTCAACATAGAAAAATTACAAATTGTTTTCTCTCTTTTATTCTTCTTTACTCACAACTCATATTTATACTACTAAATATAATCGTTACAAAAACCCTAGATCTACATCTATTGTTCCCTACTCAACTTGCCTATTGTAGAAATTTAATGTCACTAACAAAAGTTCATGCACCCACGTGCTATCTCTCACTTTGGTGGCTTCTCGTCAGATTGTACTTTTCGAACAACAACTCGGTCTTCACCCTGAACAGTCTTCTCGAGTGACTTGAAGTTGATTTTCTCAAATCCTCTTCATCTTCATCTTCCCGAGCTTCTAACTATATTCCTTAAATAGGAATTTGAGATTTCCACTTGTACTCTTGAAAGTTTATTTATCTAAATGTTTACAACATTTCCTGTGAATTTCTTTTTAAAAATAAAGTATCATCTGTGACATCAGACGAGAAAATACCAAACCTGTTTATTACCTCGTATTGACGGAGAACAAATGAGTACTTTGGACTGCTATAAATTCATAAAATTTACTTTGTTACTTTGAGTTCCAAACTGAGAACCAAACGCTTACAACATGTTGGCGTTGAACTGGAACAGGCTAGGCGCAGGTCTAAATGCTCAGCCTCTCAAACTTAGCAACTCAGAGTGGCTACCTGTTAGCTGTGCCATTTCCTTGATAGAATATTACGAATCCTAGCTAGTTGAAAGAGATATCTAACTACCCCCATCTCATAAGTATCTCCAACTCACATCATATATGCATATATAGCAGATATGTGAGCTGAAACCTATACATATATGCCTCACACTTTCCGCATGCCTACACTATATATCTAAATTTACAGTCCAATAATAACAATTGATCCCACTAATTTACGGTACAAGAGAAAATCAAATATAAACACTACATGGTTTCATCCCTCGTACCGGACTACACTCGATTGAGTCAATATATATGCAGGTAGAAAGAACATTTGCTGCAACCAACCCTAGAAACTATTGTGCGTGGTGGGGTCCTTGGTACATTAAAGTACAAAGAAGAAATAGGGTTTCATGTTTTCAACTTTTGAGAGGAGTGGCAACTATGGAAAATGACATTGTGAGTTGGATTCCATTGAAAGAAAAGACATGCAATTAGAATTGATGTTCCTTTGCACTCCTTGTTTTTTTCTCTAATGGATTCAATGTACACCAGTAAAGAAGTTTGTTGAGTAAAATAATGATGATGATCTTGCCTTTGGAACAATAAGAAAATTTATCATATCCTATTTGTTTAATTATCAACATTTAATTTCAAATTAAGAGTTATAAAATCAACACATGCTAATTTTAGGTAACACAACAAATCAATATTGTAACCTGCATTAAAATTCAGTTGTTCTATATAAGTATATCTAAATTATTTTTTTTATTTTTTAACTTAATGATTGGTAAATGGTAATGACAAATTTGATTCAAACGAATATATATGTTTTATTGAAAAATACAAAATTAAAATAAACAAATGAAACAAATTATGGATATATTATATAATACTGAGCCTTCAAAACATTAACCAAAGAAATCATCTCAAAATTTTTAATCATCGCTATTAAGAATGATTTAGTATGTTTATACTCTGTAATTATAATATTTTTGAATAAATTCAAAATATCATTTTTTCTAGACTAATCCAACTCCTGCGTAAGAGAAATAAATAAGCTGAGAGAAAATATAAAGCACAAGAATAGTATTATTTCACTCTTTATAACAACAAAAATATAACACTTTTTTAAGTACTTAAGAACAACATTGTTCTATCACTCTCTGATATATTTTGATCTCAAATTAAAGGACTGCTCTTGCACTATATATATACATGTAAATTTCACTATTCTAACGCTATTCTTTAGATGCCATATGTATGATCTTATTGAAAGTTCAATATTATTTCTTTCCGGTATAATCATGGGATGCATGCACTAAATTTCAGCACTGCCTTTTCAATGTTAATTTAATGGGTTGGAATCATCAATTTGATTAAACATTGAAAAGGCAGGGCTGAAAAATAAATTAAGGGGTTCTGATCATTGAAGTTTTGAACTATCTAGTGTTGTTTCGCAATCATGTCCTATAATAAAAAAAACCCAATTTTGCTTTGAGATTTTCTACTAATATGTGAGTACCATTTATAATATGAAATTTATCAGAGTTTTAAATATAAAAAATTTCCATGTTATGAAATATTTATATTTTCCAATATATTACAAATTTTATGTCTCCTTGAATATTAGATGATTTTACACCATTAGCCGATGGAACTAATTAACCTTTTATAAGCTTGGTCCTGTGTCAAACTTCATGCAATATTTAATTGTTATTTTATTTTTCATTATAACAAAAGACATATATATATACTTCATTATCAGTAGAGTGCATATATAACATGTATACTTTCTTTGGGATGACATAGGAAAGTTTTAAAAACAAAGTACAGACAAAATAAAACACATATGCCTATTCAAGAAAAGTATAAATGGCTAAATACCGACCGACTACATATATATAATTGGTTCTTTTTTCTAAATTCCAAAATAGCATTTACCTTTGTATTTGAACGCCTAATATACATAATTAACAAAAAACTCGGAGATAATTGTAAATGATGAAACAAGTAGAGGAAATTAATGGCGATATTGATGCAGGACCCTTTGTTCTTAGCCATCACTATTGCATTTATGAGTGTTTATTTAGAGAAAGAGGTCACCCCATCCACTACAACTAGCACTTCCTTTAATTAGCTATCCTCTCCAACTTTTTGAATTATGTGTTTCTTCCTCTGGTTATGTATAAAAAACCGACCTTACAAAGTCATGGCACGCCGCAGTGAGTCGATACCTATGTAGAAACTATGCTAAAAATGAAAAATATAGCAAAAGAAAGGAAAGGAAAGGAAATTTCCTTGGTACAAGGAATATAAAATCTTAGTTCCAAAACCAAGTTTAATTGGTCTAACTAAGCTAAGAGAATGTCAGTTGGCAGAATCGGTTTTTCTTTTTATTATATATATAAAAAAACGGTTTGTTTGTTTTGTTTTATTTGGGTATTGAACCAATGAGATTTCGTTCTGTGGTCCATATATAACTAACATGAACTGATAGAATTTTACTGTACAAAAAATAAATTGGAAGGAAATGAGAATGCACTTTACGGAAATTGAAGATTAATCATATATGATTAGTTAATAAAAAAGGAACTATACATAATAAGTACAATATTTTTTTTGAGCAAAAATAATAAGTACAATAAAAGATAAATGAAATATAAAAATCTATTATATTATTGATGCTGGATACTTTAAAGTATAAACATGTACACAAGATACAATGTGATTCTTTCTAGTGTATATATATTGAGCATGGCTAAAATAATATGCATAGTACATTCCATTTCGTACTATGCATATATATATAGGTCAATAAATTGAGATTTAAGTTGCTCAATAAATTCTTCATATGAAAATATTGTAGGAAATCAAATTTCATGATTTTTAGAGCTTTATTGCTATTTTTTAAAAACAGTCCAGATTTAGTACTACAAAAGTGTCATTTCTGAGCTGTTTTTTAAAAATATTTAAAAAATAACAAGAAAGCTCTAAAAATTACAAAATTTTATTTCCTACAAGATTTTGATATGAAGAATTTATTGAGCAACTTAAATATCAATTTAATGGCCAAATTAAATATAAATGACCGCATAGTACGAAATGGGGTGTACTATGCATATTATTTTAGCCATGCTCATATATATTTTCTAGACTTGTGCAAAAATAATGGGTTGTATAATATGCTACAATGCAATTAATATGCTAGAATATATTGATATTTAAAAAAATATTATATAAACTTAAAATTCTCCACTAGAAATGCATGTATTCATAACATTTGAGAACGTACGATGTTTGTATGATTCTGGCATTATTTGTAAAAAAATTCAACAATATACTAAAAACAATTTCTATCTATCTCACGGACATCGCCACCCCCATCTCTAACCATACCCCACTAAAACTGAAAATAAAACCTCTACAAAGACGAAAATCCAAAATAGTTAAATTTGAGAGATTTTGACTACAATTCAGCAAAACAAAAGAAATAGTCCAACAAGCATGAAATATAGAAAATTAATCCCCCATTCAAGCAATCGATTTTCTACGCATGCTAAATGCCACAAGGAAAGAGCTCAAACTTTGGGCCCACAACAGATTTGCGAAAACACTGACCTACCTATCAAGAATGAAAGAAATAATTCGAGCCTTAGACAAGGCTGAGGAATACAGAAGCCTGCAGCCAAATGAGTTCTCCTTCCGCTTAAAGCTTCGACAACATGCATATGATCTCTCTCTAATCTCGAAATACAAATGGCAACAACGATCGTCAATATGATGGTTAAAGCTGGGAGTTAACAATACGAAGTACTTCCACACAGTTGCAACCAAACGTCTTTGAAACAATCATGTTAAGGCCCTAAGGATAGAGGACAACGAGATAACAGATGGAACATCAATAGCCTTGGCTTTTTTGAATCACTTCAAAAACATTATGGGCTGTAGAGCGGTTAATCAGCATTTCCCCTCTGGGTTGGTCAACCAAGGATCTGCGAAAGATCTCTCGCAGTTAGAGACACCCTACACTACAGAGGAAATTAAAAAAGTGGTGTTCTCGCTGCCAAAAGGAAAAGCCCCAGGACCGGACGGTTTTCCTTCGGAATTCTTTCAATCCTTCTGGAAAATAGTAGGCCAGACGATTTGTAACTTGGTACAATCGTTTTACAACAACGAATTGGACCTTTGAAGAATAAACCAGGCAGTAATCACAGTAATTCCCAAGCATCCTGACGCTTCTAATATTGCAGAATTTAGACCAATTAGCATAATTTCATCACTTGTAAAGATCATATCGAAATTACTCATCGACAGACTTCAAAAAGGCACTGCCTAAATTAATATCACCAAACTGGACAACATTTATCAAAGGAAGAAGCCTCATGAAAACTTTTCTGGTTGCACGGGAATTCGTCATTCTACGGAACAAACTGGCCATCCCCTTTGTGGTGTTCAAAGTAGATTTTCGAAAAGCTTTCGATACTGTGTCATAGGACTATCTACTCGAACTACTACAAGCAAAAAGATTCCCACCAAGATGGATCTCAGAAACTTGCTCATATTTACTAAGGAATATTTGAAAAGGAAAGGTTGGGATGGTGATTTGCATTGTATGTTTTGCAATCAGATAGAGAATATCGACCATCTTTTTGTTAGTTGTCCCTACATTGGTGAAATTTGAAAATGGATAGGGAGATATAACAACTTTGAATTTTGTGGGGATTCTTTAGAAGATTTTTGGAAAATCGATTCAATGATTCCTTTAAAAGAAGCATTGCTGGTAGAATTGATACGTGGTGCAGTTATATGGACTGTTTGAATAGAAAGGAACAAAAGATGTTTTACTGACAAAAAACCGAGAAGCGTTGTTAGTGTTGCATCCCAAATAATCAGCATTCTGAAATACTAGTGTAAGCACAATTCTGACTCTTCCTTTTTAAAACTTAATCTAATTTTACCACATGATGTACATGATTTGAAAGAACCTACCATAGGCAGAGAAAGCCTGATGGTGACGGGTCCGATGGCTTCAGACCTCAGAATCATGGAGGAGCCTTTGTCTGGCTTAGGTCTACTTGAAGGAACTTAATTTTCTGAATTTGTTGGTTGTTTGTATGATTATTTGTTATGTCTTTGGACATGTTTTGGTTGAAACTTTGTTACATTTTGTTATGGTCTCTGTTAGACTTGAAACAGGTACATCTATTTTTTGGAAGAAGGAGAAAACTGATGCTATGAACCATAGTTGGCAATTTGATGTAATATGATAGACATACAGTACTTTAGATCACTACTCTGTTTTTGCTTCTTGCGAGAACTTATAGACATATTAGGGATTTTATGTAAGGCTTTGTTGTTTCAATGAAACAGGCAGGTATTCCCTGCTTTTCTTCAAAAACAAAAAGAAACTTGCTCATATCCTCCTCTTTCGTAAAGGCAAAAAACATCCATGGGCCAACTTTTTACCACAAACGCGGATTACGACAAGGAGACCCTCTATTCCAATTACTATTCATACTAGTAGCAGACACGCTCCAATCTCTATTTGACAGGGATTGACATTACTTTTACTCCATGCCCACATTGCAACTAGCAACTTATCAATTTGCAAATGACACTTATCTCGGAAGCCCACCCTACCAATCTAAAAGGAATAATGAGAGTACTCCAGGAATATGCTTCCATGTTGGGTGTCCAGATCAACTCGAAAAAAAGTGCATTCGTCCCAATACACATACCAGACAACTTACTCCCTAGAGTTGGAAACATACTGGGTTGCACGACACAAGACTTTCCGCTCAAATACTTGGGCCTCCTACTATCAATAAACAAACCCACAAAAACCACACTTCTCCCCATCCTTAGTGAAATGCAAAACAAACTTCAAAGCTGGAAATGGAGCTTACTCTCAGAAGAGGGACGTCTAACATTAATCAACTCTGTTATGAACTTCATTCCCCTTCACTATATGCAGACATTCAAATTTCCCTGCTGGCTAACAACAAACATCGAACGAACAAAGATGAGATTCTTCTGGAAAGGAAGCGACATCGCACCACAAGGTGGCTATTTGGTGAACTGGAAATTAAAAAAGTATGCCTCCCAAAACTAAACGGAGGTCTGGGAATCTTGGATATTAAAACTTACAACCTTGCGCTTATACTCAAATGGCTGTGGAAAATTTGCTCCAATCAAGACTCCTTCTTCCCAAGCTTTGTCAAACAACATTATACCTACCACCGTTGTTCCACAGTGTACAACGAGAGGACATTACAACAACACCATCCTTCATCCTCAGAGTTCTCATTTCTCTCCTATCGATACTTATGCCATCAACAAGACTTTTGTAGGATGGATCACTGAATTGGAACTGGACATCAATGAGACAATTCTCCTCGAAGACATCTTACAAATTTCTAATCAACGCAGGCGCCACATCACACATGGCACCACATATATGGAGCACCAAAGCCCCGTTTAAGGCAAAAATCTTCCTATGGATTGCACTCGCAAACAAATTGGTCACCATGAAAATCGTCTCGACAAGAAGAGGCACACCCACCGACACTTGCCTTTAATTTATGCCATAACAGGCTGTAGGAGACCTCTTCGCACCTATTCCTGACATGCCCGTACTCATCACAAACTTGGCAAGGCATAGCTCCTTAGGCTACAATCAGACCAACAGATGACATCTCCTCATTTTGGCTACATAGCAGATTCAACCTCTCCAACACGGAAGATCTCACTAGCACACCACCCTTTGCGCGACATTGTGGGGTCTATGGAAGGAACGCAACCGTAGGCTCTTCACATCAACATCGAGACCATGCCACCTGCTAATCTGACAAATTAAGAGGGAAATAACACACTCGCAATCAAATTGCTAATTTTGGCGACCTAAGACTTTTTATTTTTTTATTTTGATTTTTTTATTTTTTTTGGAGTGTGTTAGGTCTTCCAAGCAACTGTCACGCAAAAAATTGTATCATTGTAATAAATTTTTATCTTCTTTTAATAAAAAACTTTAAGTAAGCTAAGTTTACTTTCCTAAAAAAAACGATTTCTATAATTCAGTTGATTCATTGAATTATTTTGCAATAGTCCGAAAGACCAATGCGGTATATATTCATCCGGCTACTACGTACTGTCCATAGAAGATCTGCAGATGAAAACAGAGGGTTAAATTTTGTTGTTTCTGCTGCGAAGTGAAAGTGAAAAAGAAAGGGAATAAGGAGCGTGAATTCTGTGACAATCCAAAGAGAAAGAGAAGGAACCAAAAGCCGACACGTACCACGTGATTTTTCTACCGCCTATTTTTTAACCTAGGAAAGGTCAGTTTCAACCTAGTCAGTAGATCCTATTAATTTCAGAAATCACATCCATCGTGTTATCTTCTCACTTCTCAGGTGATCTTTTCAAGATATAACCCTGCAAAATATCAAATTCTTTATTACTTGTATTAATAATTAATTAATGTACACTCAAAGTAATTTCATATATTGCAGGTAAGACCGTAAGAAGATGATAAAACATAAACAACGAACAATTATGCGCTTTGAGTGTACATTTACTGACTTCCAAAATAAAAGGGTATTCTAGAATCTAATTACTTTCTTAGTCTGAAAATTGTCGTGTATCTTTTTTGCTTATTGTAGAATGTATAATAGCGTGCACTCTGAGCAATTCTATATTTCCCAGCAAAGCTGTATTTATTATAATTTGGAAAAATACTAGGAGAAACTGAATGGACAGTCTTTCTTCAAAAGGATGTACTTTTCTTATATATATATATATATATATATATATATATATATATATATATATATATATATATATATTTTGTATCTAAATCTAAATAACCACTGGCAATTGCTGTCGGCTGCTTGTATGAATTTGATCAGTTTAAAAAGAAGGGCGCACTCGACAATGGTTATTAATTTTTAAAATATTAAACTTTTAATAGTTGTATTAAAAAGATAATTGAAAGAAATTACATGCATCGGATGTTCAAATTCCAACAAGTGTAATGTACAAAGATGGCCAGTATAAATAATGTCTATAATGTTCTATTTCAGATTTCAAATCTTGTTTCTGAATATTGCCAAAGAAATAAAAATGTCAAATGATTTGCCCTATACCCCTATAATATTAGTAATTTAATTAGTGTTTTTTAATTTAATTAATTAGTACTGATTGACTACATCAATGGAGATCAGCCAACATTAATTTTATAATTTCATTAGCTTCACCAAAATTAAATTTTGGAAGCACAACGGTACGTTGTCGTTAAATGTATGATATATAAATAAAGATTTGTCATGTTATAACTCACTGAGTTTTTTTTTTTTGACAATTCACTGAGTTTTTATTAATGATTTATTCTTAATCAATATTTAAAAATGTTTCAGTGATATTGGGTTTCAACTATTCCAACATGAATAACCAATTAAGTTATAAGTTTACTACATTTGACTGAAATCAGATCTAATTAAATGATGAAGTGCATATAAATAATTATAATCATTTAGTTCAACAATGTTTTTCATGATATCAAATAATTTGTTTCATAAATAACAGATGCACCAAAAAATTAATTAATTATGCCTGTTGATTATTTAATAGCAAAGTTCATTGTAATTAGTAATAGCAGCAATTACATGGCCACATGCCCACAATTAATCATGTTTAAATCCTGCTATATCCATTCTGTTTTGCAGAATAATGTATGGAAATTAAAGACCTAAACTGATAATAATAAAAAAAAAACAATTAAGAGCCTTTTTCAGTTTATTGACCAACTAACGTACTATGCCCAATTCTAATTATACCAATGAGATTCTCTAATAATCCCCAAATCCTAATCCATCATTTCATGAAGTTAAATATTCTGTCCAATGAGGAATAAAAAGGGGCGGTGCCCCTAGTTCAATTCTATTTTATTGTTTTTTTGTCTTCTTTTTTAACAAAAAAACAAACGATTATATTAAATATAATGATTAATGAATCGTAAAAAGGGGAATTTGTTTTTGAATAAAAAGGAATAATATATAATGGAATAACATAAAGAGGAAATATAATGTCTCCCTTAACTACCCTTACATACCATCCACTAGAAGACAAAGACAATTAATGCTCTGCTCTGTACACTCCATTGCATGTCTTTATATTTAAAATTAAAATCTTTATATTAAAATTCGCAACAAAACTGATGCAAAATTTAAATATAAAAACTTGCAGCATAATTGTCACAAGTCTTTATATTAGACAATAAAGTCTATATATTGTTATATGCAAGTCTTTATATTTGAATTTCCTGAAAAAACTGCTGCAAAATTTGACTATAATGACTTGCTGCAAAAAAATCAAGATTTGTAGTAATATAAAGACAAGCAGGAAAGCAGACAGAGTAGATAGAGCAGAGCGAAACTGGAGCGGGTGCAAAAATTGCAAGTCTTTATATTAGAACAATAAAGTCTATATATTGTTGCATGAAAGTCTTTATTTAAATTTGCTGAAAAATAACTGCAAAATTTTTAATATAAAGACTTGCAGTAATATAAAAACTTGAAAGCGACAGAACGGACATAACACTTTTGTTGCAAATTTAAATATAAAGACTTCAGACCTAAATATAAAGACATGTATGAGAGCGGATAAAGCGGACAGAGCAGAACATTAATTGCTTTTGTATTCTATCGAGGATCAGGAGAGAGGAGCGGTTAAGGGGCTGTTAGCATCACCCTAAAATAAAATAGTAACAGAATAGAAGGTAAAAAATGTAATTAAAATATCGTAGCTAAAATCTTATATTTTGCAATTAGATCCTTATTTATTTCAACTGGGACTGTTTTCAGATTTTAATTGTCTACAAAATATTTACTGAATAATGCTGATTATTAAATGATCATTTATCAATGTATAATAAATGTAGTGAAATTGAAATTTTTTTTGTGAAATGTTAAAATTATATATAATGAAGAACAATTAGTGACGTCTTCTTTAGAGTAAATCATAAATGACTTCTAAAATTGTATGATTTTCATTACACCTGTCATAAGTTATGTAATTTTAAGATTTTCATTACATATTCTACACACCAAAACTACTTTAAATGAGAAGAAAATTAAAAAAATCTATATATGAGCCATCCATAAGATAAGTAGTAATAGAGATGTCTATTAAAATTTCGCAAGTAAACACAACGTGGCATGCTTAAGAAGCTTCAAAACTCGATGATTGTTATCATTTTATGGACTATATGATGTTTGAAAACTTGAAATATTTGATTCTGTTAAGAGTCAATTGCAATTAAGATTTTTTTTTTCTGAGAACCAATTTCAATTATGTTTATCTACGTAAATTATAAAGTGAATTTAGTACAAGCATTCATTTCATTAGTCCTCAAAAAAATTCTATACTAATTAAGACTATTTGAAAATCATAATTTGTATGAAATCATAATTCTATTGTTGTTGCCAGAATAAGTCAAAAAGAGGGAGATTAATTAGAGTAGCATAACATAATTGTGGTTCTCCTCTCAAACAATTGCACACATCTAGCTGTCATTGTATCTTATCGATCAGTAGTATACGTTCGTCTACAGAGATTTGATCCTGAGATATTGCACGAATTTAGATGTTTAACAATAGTAGAGAATCCATAGTATTGGAATAGGAAAGGTAAGAGGATGTTAGTAGAAGCCGTAGAGGGACTAGTAGGTGAAAGCTCAATATTGGACCATTGCAATTACTTAATTTAGGCAAGGGCATGCTCTCAGCTTGGCCCAAAACGAAGAATAACTGCATTGTACCAGTCAAATTTTAGTTATAATTTTCCATTTTAATTTTTTTTAATCTTTTCAATTCAACAGGAAGGGATTGTCAGAGCGTTAACTCGTACGTTAAGTCCATTATCTCCCACTAATTAATTAATCCTAATAAATTAAACAACCAGGAAAATCCTGTGAAATAACCTGCTGATCGAGGAAGGAGAAAAAATCAATTACAGATCTACAGTACTTGGTGCTTTTCTTGTCTCCACTAATAATATTCCCTCTTCTCATTATATTCTACCCTCTCCAACCTCATAACCCAACAAAGACAGTGCACTAGATCTAGAAGAGGGATCGAGAAAAAAGAAGACAGAAAGAGAGGAGGTGAGATCATGGGGCGAGGAAGAGTTGAGCTGAAACGTATCGAGAATAAGATCAACCGTCAGGTGACCTTCTCGAAGCGCCGCAACGGCCTTCTCAAGAAGGCCTATGAGTTATCTGTTCTCTGTGATGCCGAGGTGGCGCTCATCATTTTCTCGAGCCGTGGCAAGCTTTACGAGTTTGGAAGTTCTGGGTAGATTTCCCTAATTGGATTTCTAATTTAAAGAAATTAATTCAACAATTGAGTGTTTCTTTATTCTATATATCTGTCGTGATTTCATGGTTTTTAACTTGTAATATCTCTTTTCTTGTAAGCACGGTTTTGGATCTCCATACAAGTACTATGTTTTCCTAAACGAGACTACTGGTTTATCTAAAATGGTCAGATCTTTTGCTTTGTTCTTTTTAGGTGTTTTATATTTTATGTTTTTGATTTCATAGCTTGTTTAGTTTGGTATATAACTAGTAAAGTTTTGTGTCACGATATATCTCTGACGATCTTGCTCTACTCGTTGATTTGCTACAATTGTTGTATTTTTCAAGAGAGTACTGTTTTATCTAAAATAGTTCTATCTTTTCTTCCATTTGGCAACAGATTTTTAATGGTTATTTGGTTTACCATTATTGTACCCTAGCCTGGAGATCTATCCTTGTTATTCTTTTTCCGTTTCCATGTAAAGTTTGGTCTAAACAAAAAGTTAGCAAGTCTTCAACTCTTTTTTCTTTGGAGGTTTACCCTTTCACTCATTTTTTTCCTCTTTGTTTATTTTGAGAGCTGAGAATTGTGTAGGTTTTGTTCTTTTAGTAGCGTCTAACTTCGCTTTTTGAGGGTTTCTTTAGCTCTCTCCTCCGAACTCTCTCCATATTTAGATTTTTAGTATGGACATAGTTATACAATGAATCTCTCTCTACTCCGATCTATAACCCAAACCTTATCTTTGTTTCTCTTTGCATTACTACGCCATACCTCTAGTTCTCTTTCTATAAATCTCCTCTCTGATATTAGCAAGAGGAAATGCAAGAAAAGAAACAACTGTCCTTTCTACTTCTATTCATGCTTTCTCATCAGGCTAATTTATTTCGACTCTCTATTGTTTTAATTAACTCGAAGTAAAGCTTATATCTTTTTTTCTAAATTCATAAATACCGAACTTCTGATTGATTGTATTGGGCAATTATAATTCCTTCAGTTGGCTTCTTCACTCGTTTCTATTTCTGTTCTTCTTCCCTTTTTAACTTTCTCTCTCTCTCTCTCTCTATCTTTTTTTTTTGAACTCTTGGCAGAAGCACTCTCTCTCTCTATCTCTCAATAAAACAGTAGCACTCCTTTTTTCAGTAAATTCCATCTTACAGCTTTCCTTTAATAAAATTATATCTTAAGTTGTATCAAATCAACGATTGGTTCCAACTGTAGTGGAACTTCGAACAAAATCTCCATGAGAGAGTACTTCAGTTGTCGTTATTATTTTTCTAAAAGAAACAGTTTTCAACATTTCATATATATATAATTTTGGGGAGAACTTAGTTGTCTGTGTTCTGCCTAATGTGTAATTGTATACTCATCTGATGATTCTTGTTCTTGGATTAGTGGTATAAAGAAGAAATATGGATCTTATGGAATCGTTTTTTTTTTTTCTTAATTAATGCATGCGTGCTTCATTTATTTGAAGTACAAAAGTTGAACTTCAAATTTTGGAGTTCCTTGTTACAGAATTTGTTTTTTTTTTATTAAAAGTAGGTGATTTTTTAGTGTCCTCATTTTATCTCAAATAACTAACTGATCAACTGATAACGTCATAGCATTTTTCAAGGGCAAAGCATCAACTGTGATCTGAGTCTATCAATACTTTGATTGATTTACAGTGCAATAAGTAATCTTTAGGCATGATTTCAAAACATCTATTTATTTCTGTCATGTTGTTTTGAAGAAGAGAAACCTTAAAATTTGCGCCCTTAACTTTACTACATGAAAGCCCATCGGAAGAATTTCACTTACCAAAATTTCAAGAAATTGTCTTAAATAATTAGTTTTGTTGCACAAAAGCAAATGCCCAGTCTTATACTGATTCTTGATCTCATGCATGATTTGTTGATTTATTATATGTTGTACTTTTACATTATTGGTCTCGAATTTGTTGCATTGACATGTGCCTTTTTACACAGTAACACTACGAAGACTTTGGAGAGGTATCAGCGCACCTGTTTCAACTCGCAAGATGGTAGCGCCGCAATTTGTGAGACACAGGTATACTCTGCTGGGAAAAAATAGTTATTGTTATTGCTAATATATTCTGCACAAAGCATTTAATTTCTGAAAATACATGATTACTTTAGTAGATGAATTTAGCCACGAACTCAATTAACTTTTTATGTGCATCCACCGTCTTTTTCATAAGAAAAACAACATTTGTAATTTTTTCTTAATGGAAAGCTAATTCTAATCAGTTTTGTTTTGTTAGAAGTATTTATCTGGAAGGAATTAAGGACCCATTGTACTTTTAACTTCCATTCTTAATTATACTTTAGTACAATGGAGTTGTAGTACTGGTTGCATTTTTTGTGTCTGCCTCGCTTTCTTCGATCGAAAAATAAGGAAAGAAATTGAGAGATTTTCTATGACAACACATTGAGATCAATTGAATACAAACAAATTGGACTTTAACAGATCTTTTTTCATTTTATTTCTGCTATCTTAATATATTTTCCCTGCTAAAAGACTGATATATTATTTCAATAACAAAATCAAATGTGACTCAAGCAGGGAGAACCAGAGAATTGATGAACTACATAGTAGCTAAAGATGCTACAATTTTTATGTATGAAATATAAATGATCACAATTTGTTTTTTCTTCCTGGAAATTGCCAAAATTACCCTAGCTTAGAATATTTTTCAGATTGGTTGATCTTTCACATTTATTCAGTTCTTAGTATTCTTCCAATTTGCAGAGCTGGTACCAAGAAATGTCAAAGCTGAAGGCCAAATTAGAGACTCTCCAACGAACTCAGAGGTTTATATATGTTTGACTCTACATAATGTGATCATTTATTGTTAACACTTAATCACTATTAGTACATATAAAGATAAATGATATTATCTAAAGATGATTCATTAAAATAATTAAATATCTTGTTAGATAAAATGAAAAGACATTAATAAAAAAGTGTTCAAAAATTGTAAAGTTTAGTTTTTTCTTTGTTCGCTAAATTTAAAATTACATTCCTAGACAAAAACTTTATTGTACATTTTGTGTTTATTTTAGCGTGTGTTCCCTCTTTTTACTTCATACTTAGCTTCATAAGGATATGTTTTGCCTTATGAATTATGCTTCATTTCACATATAAATAAGAACATTAATTTATAAAATGCTAACTTATCTCTTTGAAAAAAGGGTTTATATTTGTTTGACTGTACATATATGAAACATGTGGCTTTATATTTGGGTTGCTTCACACACATCTTAAATGACAATAACTTAAGACATAACATAAAAGAAATTTTTAAACAAAATTATCTACAACAATACTAAGCTTTTGTGGATTTTTGTCATTTCTTTTCACACTTGGAGTTCAAGATAAGAAGGAAATTTAATCATAGGTATTTAATTGGATTTTGTCATTTCTTTTCACGCGAAGAGTTCAAGATAAAAAAGAAAGTTGATTGTAGGTATTTAATTGAATTTTTGTCATTTCTGTATTTGATAAAACATTTAATTACATGCTTAAAGCAAGAGTAAGTAAATATGGTTTCATAATAAAAGCATCTGTTAGTAAATTGAGTGTAAAATTATATCTTACATTCTAGAGTTTGCAGATATATCTTTTTTGAAAAATGAAAAGCTTTTGCAATACTTCAAAGTAAACTAGCTAGCTCAATATATTTACCGACATTTTATGCTTCAAATGATATTAATAATACATATTTTGTTGGATTTAGAACATTTGATGGCGTAATGGTTAAACAAGAAGCATAATTTGCTTCTATCAAAGAATAGGGAGCGTTATTTAAATTAAATCTAAATTGTGTTGCTGGATCAGAGCTTACATGTACAACAACATGAAATGCTTTTCTCGGGTAATATAACAGGACATATTTCAAAAATCAAATAAAGAGGTTGGATTGTAACATCAAATATTTCTTTCACTGTAATCCCTTAAATTAATAAAAGGAGGTTAGAAGAAAAAATAATAGCAGAAATAAAAAAAGTTAAATAATATTGGAAGCACTGCTAAATTACAATTAGAATTAAGTTCAAAACAAGACCTTTGTTTAAGAAATTTGCTCCAAAGCTTTGTTTAAAAAAGTTGTATTAACTGGTATATTTTGAAAAAAAAAATTCAGGAATTTGCTCGGAGAAGACCTTGGTCCTCTCAGTGTTAAGGAGCTACATCAACTTGAGCGGCAACTTGAAACAGCTCTGTCGCAGGCAAGACAGAGGAAGGTATAGTATTATTTTATCTTATAATTTCAGTTCTTGCTGATGCAGTGCTAGAAATGAGTTGTGATTCGAGTAAAAAAAATGTTGTTTTTCTAATCAAATAGGTAAATAAACAAATAATTTAATGGTATCCAGTTTTACAGTTGTACTTCTGATGAGAGTTGGGTTATGTACTGCAACACTTATGCTATGATTCATTATGCCATGCTATCTCAAAGTCCCTTGCCAAATTGGCCTTGACATGCACTATATTCAGATTAGTAATGATCGATGTATCATCATCAGATTAGATGACCAATCAAATATCCTTACAATCCAAAATATTAGAAACCTTCAGACCAAATAAGAAATTAATGATATGCCTAATTAACTCGAGCTAAATTTATATTTTAACTCACTCTAATATTATTAAACAGACACAAATTATGATGGATCAAGTTGAAGAACTTCGCCGCAAGGTACTTTGTAACCTTTCTACATATCAGTTTTCAATGTTTCAGAAACAACACCCAGTTAATCTGCTTTTTCTTAAACAAAAAAAGTTGAGATTTATGAGGATATATACTCTAGTTACATCTTTAATTGGAAAAATATATCAAATTTAATATATATTCTATGTTTATACAAAGATCTTTGTGGCATTTCGAAATTCTAATTCACTTATTAGTCTTCCATCCTGATAATTAATTGATACTCTACAGGAACGTCAGCTTGGTGAAATTAACAAGCAGCTGAAGAGCAGGGTACTTTCACTGGAAACAAGAAACCATCTTTAAAATTTATCAATCATTATATAGTTATATTAAATTCTTAACTTTGGTTGATGAAAGACTATGCAGCTTGAGGCTGAAGGAGCTGAGTCTTTAAGATCCATTCAAGGTACTTGGGGACCTTCAGATTCCATGGTCGTTACTGCTGATGGTGGTTTCCCAATTCAAAATTCTCACTCAAACTCGATGGACTGTGAACCTACCCTCCAAATCGGGTAACTATTTAAACATTTTCACTTTATCAATATAAATATGACTTTTCTATAAGTACTTTAAAGCAAAAATCACTCACCAGAGGTGTATTGAAATTAAAATTTGTAATTTTAAGCTATATCTACATGCTGCAACTTATACTACCATACTGTCAATCATATTGTAAAAACCTTAGATCCTTTATGTTCTATTTAAATTTATCATGGATGATTGATAGTATATATCTGATGTAGTTGATTAATTTGTATTTATGTTGCTTTAAATGTACATGTATACATGCTAGCTCGGCCAGTTTGATGTTTTCAATTGTTGTTTTATATATGGAACAATCGAAATCAATGCCCAAGCATCACAAATTGTTTCATTGGCTCTATAAAGTAGAAACATTAAACACATACAGTACCTTATAACACACAGATTGATGGTCCTGTCTTGTATGTACCCACTACAATTTTATTTTGGAAGCTTTTTGTCAGGTAAACATTTGAGTAGTATTGTATGAGAACTTTGCTCCGTGATCACAGTTAGTAAGTCAACAACAGGAAGCCAAGTGTGTTCTCAGCCATATATATTAATTCATATTAATTCAAAGACTGGAGGAGAAACCTATGAAATTAAATGTCAAACTGTCTATATGCTGAAAATGAGATTCGAATTTAGACAAAAACTACTCAGATTTTTAGAAATTGGGTTGATTCTGAAGTTCTTTTCTAAGATTATTTGCTTAATTTTTCATGTATACCAATCTATGGGTACTGGGCATAGACTATAAAAAAGGCACATTTAAGTTTCAGTTTCAATTAATAAGCATGTACTTATCTACAATTTTAGGTATCACCAGTTTGTTCAACCCGAAAGTGCACTTCCAAGGAACAATGGAGCAGACAATAACTTCATGCTTGGCTGGGTTCTTTGAGACAAATAACAGTACTACTGAAATTAGGGGTTTATGAGCCTCTCTGGAACAAGTGTTGAAGTATCTTAATATTGGCATTATCTACTGGTATGTAATTTATTTGAATCTAGGTTGCTTTTGGTGTGTTTCCGAGTTATCAGCAGTGTGCAGTTCAACTCTGAACAATTTATCTTTTAATGCATTATGCTATTGAACTGTGTAAAATATACAGTGTGTCTATTTTCATTTTCCTGGGAAGATTTAATAATATCTGGTGATCTCAGACAGTCAGACTTCCATTATTCTAATTATTACTAGCTGATCTAATTGTGAATTCATTTATTAATGCTTATGTGCATATGATTATTTAGTTTATTGAGAGATCTAGTTGTGAATTCATCTAACTTAATGCTTATATTCAAATATCAGTTTACTACCGTGCTGGTAATAAGTAATAACTAATAGCGAATCCCACCACAGATCTTGTACACATCGATCGGGATCACTAGTGAATATGCACCTATATATAATTATTCTCTGTCAAGGGAAATTCATGGTTTGTCTGTACTTATTAACAAAGCAGAAAGGGTTTTCCTATGGTATTCTTTTTTTAGAAAATATAGAAAGAAATTAGAATTGAACATTTTTTTTACTAAAAGAATTGAACATTATGTTAGTGCCTTGAACCAAAGGAGTGCCCAGAAAAGACAACTCCAGAAGTGTTTAGATCGCTCTTATTATTTCAAGTTCTGTCAATCAATGATTTAGAATTTTAGATTTCACATGTGAATGAAACCATATTAAAATTTAGGAACATCATAGAAAGAAGGAATGATGAGAAAATATGTGGTTGAGGAATGAGAAATTGAAACAGAAAAAAAAAACTGTTTAAATGGTTTGTAGCACCTTAATGAGGTTGTTAGACCTTAACACGAAAGCATCGGCCACCATTTATCCCTGCATTGATGGTGTCGATGTTGAGCAGATCAGCAACTAACTATCATCAAAATTACAACAATTATTTTTTTAAGAATAAGGAATGAGATGGAACAATACCACATTAGCTATGATCCTATGAGCATTTGTCGACAAGCCAAAAATTGCCTCCTACTCAATTAAAAAAAGATCTACCCTCCATGTTAGATATCATAACACCTGTAACTTCATGTAGAAATACACGCCTACTTGTCTAGTGTCTACTACATACCGAAATCTATCCAATTTTACAGGCTATTTCCTTAGTGCTGATCAATTCAACTGATATTATAACAGGACGACATGCTTGCCAGCTATGCATGTGTAGTCCTAGTAAAAGTCGGACAAACTTAGATTTGACATGAATTCAAGCGAGGAGAGAGTTCTGTTAGGGTAGATTTCAATTTCAACAGCTTATATAATAAAGACTTCAATTTGAACGATTAGATTTCATTGAGAAAGCTTCATTTGGTTATATATAAATCGCAGTAGACAGAGAGGATACGGTTTGATGCCCTTCTGGATACGCTTCTCTAATACAAAATGTAATTCTAGTGTAAATATAACTCTTACACTATACATGCATGGTAGAGAAACATTATCCAAAATTAAAATGAAAATGTAGATGTATTTTTATTTATTTAGGCGTTGTGTGTATCAAATTTGTGTCAATTTAATTTCGTTAATTATTCACCACATAACATATCAAAAAACAAGTAGCATTAAAAGTTTTGTTTGGTGGAAAACTAAACATTTTTCATATTGATCCGCTTTTAATAATATTAGAATACAAATTTGATAATATAAATATTTAAACTCATCTACAATTTTTATTTTTATTTGCATAATATTTTTCAAAATATAAGTGGTAAAAGTGTTGGATGAAGCATTCCGAAATAAACTAAAAAAGTGGCGCGCGCCTAATAAATTTATGAGACCATCCGAATTGAAACAAATATCCTCAAATAATCAATATGAAGTTTTTTTTTTTGAGGAAAAAATATGAAGTTTTTAATGGTTTGCTTTTTCTTTTTAGAAAAAAAAATCATTTATAAAGGAGCAAGAGAGAACAATTAAATCTGCTTGTTATAACAATTAATTAAACCTTGAAGTGAACCTGCGTTAATTATCTAGGTTAAAGTATAGGCCATAACCCTAACTGAGGCATGATTTAAGAACCATCAGTTGAAATATGGTTTTATTCCCTTTTTCCTTCTAAAAAAACATTGTTTTATTACCTTGCAGCTATGAGTTGAGTTCGCACATAGGATATGGATTCAAATTCAATGTCCTGTGCAGTCCTATTTGCTTTTGTTTTATTTTTCTCTTTTGGGGCCGAGATGTGGTTAGGTGGCGGGGTTTAATTGGAGTGTGTAAGACTGTAAGAGAGATGCTATGGTGCTTAGTCTAATTATGCCGAGGAAATGACATGGAGAAGTCCTTGAAGGTACTACTTTCAGCCGAATATCCGGGATGTATTTCCCAAGAATTTTGTACGAACAATTTGTTTTTACGGAGGAGGGAAGGAGGGAAGCTTAGCCGGATTGGAAAGGAAATATCTTTTGCTAAAGAACTAATTAAAGCCTTCATTTTTGGACGGGAGTATAGATTTTAGGGTTAGAATTAGAAGAGGCGGCAAATGCTGACCGTCTCTATGGCGGTCAATTTTTAACCTGCTCAGTGACTTGACGGGCAGATTTTTAATTTTTGTCCATGAGATCAGGTTTTCAAATGTTTGTATGTATTTATATTTCTATATTAGTCATCAATTCCCAAAGGAATAGTGAAACCTGATTGTTGTTCTTAGAAAAGTATAATTTTTTATCAAATTTAGTGCATAAGCATGTTCAATTCAAAATTCAAGATCTTGATGACTTAATAATCTAACACAAATAAAAAGCAATTCAAATTACCAGATCAGTGGCGGAGCCACGTTTAACCAGGGGTGCAGCTGAATCTTTATGGATTTTTTTTGAAAACGACCATAAATATTACTTTTTCGAAAATGATCATGTATTTGAATTTTTTGCATAAATGACCATGTATTTGAAATATTTTATAAATGACCATCATTTCGAGCCCCCTAAAAAAACCGTAAATCTTGAACCTCTCTGGCGAGAATCCTGGATCCACTCCTGTACCATATAATAAAAAAGAAGAGAGAAAGAGTAATGTTGACACGTGGTATAACATAGTTTGACCGATGAACTTGCCTACATCTACGAAAACATTCGGTACCATTTCCGAGACCGAATACACTATAAACAAAAGTGTTTACAAAAGTCTTATTAAAAAAGCTTTAACTCCTTACAATCCTCACAATTACAACAGTATAGCAAAAAGGATCCAAGACGGATCAAAAGGATCCTCCACGGATCAAACAAGAACAAAGTTTTTTCAATGATTTTTGTCTAAAACTACAAGTCAATTAGAAAATTAGTTATCTTAATCAACTCTCAATACTCTAACAATGACTAGATAAGATTTTGGATGCTTGAGGGAGAATGTGCTTTTTAATTTTTTGTAGATTTGGGAAATGCTTTCATGATTTTTCCTGAAAAATCGCACTTGTATATATATGCAGCACCTCAATTCCAATGCCAAATTCTTCCATCCATTATAATGAGTCAGTGACTTATTATAACGCATCTCAATTTTTTATATTTGCCCTTCAACGTCTGTCTCTTTGACTTTCTGAGTCCAACTTATCCAGACTCGTTATAATGCCTTCTCCATTTGTTGCAGCAACATACCTCTCAGACTTTTGAAAACTTAACAATCTTCTTCAGACCTGCCTCGTTATAACGAGTTTGTCACTCATTAATTTACGTAGTTTTCCTCCAATTTCCATGCTCTTTTCATCAAAGTTCTTCTCTTAACTTGAGAAATATGTTATGATCTTAATAAGTATCAATTGTATATGTTTAGACCTGCACATCGGAAGTAAGTTGGTGTAAAGAGTAATACTTGTTTTGTTTTACAAATTTTCAAGAGTTCAAGGGAGTGTTTGGATCACCAAAAATAGCACTAACCATGGATAAGTGTTGCTATCCACACAAAAATGTGATCCAAACATGATTTAGTAAGTTGTGAGTAGTGTTGGTTAGTGCTATTTTGCTAATCCAACAAAATGGTAGGATTAGCAAATTAGCACATGTCATGGTTAGGAAAATTATTATTTTATTACATTGTAATCATCATCTTGATGTTATTATTATTTAATATTATTATTATTATTATTATTTTAATTGTCATTATTTTATTATTATTATTATTGTCATTATTATTTTATTATTATTATAATTGTCATTATTATTATTTTATTATTATTATTGTAATTATTATTATTTTATTATTATTATAATTACCATTATTACTATTATTTTATTATTATTATTATTTTAATTGTCATTATTTTATTATTATTATTATTATTGTCATTATTATTTTATTAGTATTATTATAATTGTCATTATTATTATTATTTTATTATTATTATTTTAATTGTCATTATTTTATTAATATTATTATTGTCATTATTATTTTATTAGTATTATTATAATTGTCTTTATTATTATGTTTATTATTATTGTAATTATCATTATTTTATTATTATTATAATTGTCATTAATATTATTTTTTATTATTTTGATTGTGATTATTTTATTACTATTATAATTGTCATTATTATTTTATTATTATTATTATTATTATAATTGTAATTATCATTATTTTTATTATTATTGTAATTATCATTATTTTATTATTATAATTTTCATTAATATTATTTTATTATTATTTTAATTGTCATTATTTTATTATTATTATTGTCATTATTATTATTATTATAATTGTCATTATTATTATTCTTAATATTGTTATTGTAATTATCATTATTTTATTATTATAACAATTGTCATTATTATTATTTTATTAATATTATTTTAGTTGTCATTATTTTATTATTATTATTGTCATTATTATTTTATTAGTATTATTATAATTATTTTTATTGTCATTATTTTATTATTATTATTTTATTACTATTATCATTTGTTATTATTGTATTATTATTATATTATAAATTGATATCAATATTTTATTATTTTATTATTATTATCGTTAAAAAAACTAAAATAATTTATTATTTTACTAACTCACTATCACTACTCCAAATGTGCAATCCAAACAATATTTCACTAACCTAGATAGAACAAAATTAGCACTATTTTTGCACTAACCTAGATAGCAAAAAGTAACCACTATTTCAACCACTAATCTAGATAGCACTATTTTTGCACTAATCATGACATGATCCAAACGCACCCAAGTGAACAATATATATTTCGGATGTTAACAAAATTCTTATATGAATCGTGGATCTAGTGGCGCTACCTTTTTTATCTATGATATATAGATGTCTATGGGTTTTCTTTACAATCGTGGATCTAGTGACACTCATTATGAATTTGTGACAAAGACGTCTCTCCTCCCTCGACAGTAAATTAATCACTTAATTTTTCATTATGTGATGAGATAAACAAGTTCAAAGCACATATTCAACTTTTAATACATTAATATCTTTAAATTTCATCAATTCACATTTCTTATAATGAAATATAGAGTAGTTTATTTACTAAGGGTGGTCTTTGTCACAACTTGATAATTTGGAAGGGTATTTGTTCAAATTAAAAGTTTGGAGGTGTGTGGAGGCATTACCCCTATTAACATTTTAAGTTTTCAATACATATAATTTCTAACAAAATGTTCAAACTAATATACAATCAGAGCATAAACTAGAATACATATTCATGTCGCATACAACTAGGGGCGTTCAAACAGTTGGTTCGCTTAAAACCGAAATAAATTAAGCAAACAAAAAAAATTTCAATTTTCAAAATTCTAAACGAACCAACCGAATTAAATTTTTCAACCGCACGGAAATAATATTTTGATTTTTTCGTTGAACAGAAATAAGATTTTAAAATGCAAACATACACAAATAAATAAAATAAAATAAAGATATGAAATATATAGAAAAATTCAAGATATATATGATTTCTTGACATTACATATAATGTATAGTTAATATATTTCATAGAAAATAGGGTTTTGTTTTCAAAATATTCAATACAAAAGGTTTTCATTTGAAGTCTCAAAAAAAATCAATAAATTGGTTTGGTTTAGTCAGTTAAAAAAAAAACAATTCGAACCAAATACCAAAGACGGAAGTAATTAAAAAATCAAACCCGAAAACTAATTATTTAATTCAAAATTTATTGGTTCCTTTCAAAATGAAATAAACTGAATCATATGAACACCCTTACATTACTATATATCATTGTGCGACATAGCAGAATGAACAATGTCTTTTTTTTTTACTCCCGCCATGCGCCACGCGCCACGTATTGCTAAATGCTGCCAGACTTTAGAGAGAAAATGGTTACGTGTGAAATGGTTTGAAGGCTGAGAGAGAGTTAGTCTTTCTCGAGAAGAGATAGATTATCTAGCTAGCAGTTTAGTCAGTGGCGGAGCCACGCTGCTCCATGAGGTGCAGCTGCATTTCTGGAAAAAAATTCAAAAATGACCATATGTATTAAAAAAATTCAAAAATGACTATGTATTTGAAATTTTTTCGCAAAAATGACCATGTAAAATAATTTTTTCTAAGAATAACCATCATTTCGAACCTCCGAAAAATACCGTAAATCTTGAACCCCTGGCGAGAATCCTGAATCCGCTTCTGAGTTTAGCACATAAGTTTAAATTTTTTTTACGCGGAGCGTGGGGAGCTACCTATGGCGAGAAATTGCGGCGAGCAAAGCTAGAAAGTTTAGAACCCAAGCAGTTCAGAGAAAACAGCAGCGCTAGGCGCTAGCGACCATCACGCACCAACGGTCTAACGGATCTTAAATCAGTCCTATGGACCAAGCCTAGAACTGGAACCCGAGGCCCATTAATTAGCTGTAGGATTATACAGAGGAACAGTTGAGCCCAATGTTTCGGCCTTCTTTATCAGGCCCAAATAATAATAGTGTATGGTTGGTTGTTGGGTTTCCTGGTATACGGTCTAACGGATCTTCATCAAAGCGTTTTTCGCAGCTCAAAATATTGTTCGTGATTTAAGTTCAACGGTTCGAATCGATTTATCTGTTAGTATGAAGAATAGAATAATATAGAACCTTTGACATCACTGATAAGCGAGAGAGACATAAATTATTGAAAACAGAAACAAAATTTGCATTAAAGCATGATTAGTACTGAAACTTTTTTCTTGCCCACAAAAATTAAATCCGACTTTTGCTCAGTACAAGAAAGGCTTCCCAATTAATGATCAACTATACAATACCAGTATTAGCCGCGCGTATACATAATTAGGGATTAATAATTTGTTGACAACGCAGCCACTGTTTTTTATCGCTTAAATCATTGGTCCCCGGCGTGTTATTTTGGATCTTTATATTTGGTTTGTGTGCCTCTAGGAGGAATAATCTGTACCTTTGTTCTGTTTGGTGCTTCTCTATGCTCACATTCAATGTATATATTTGATTCGAAGTTCTATAATACTGCAGTACACTAATGTTCAAGTCATAGTGGTATTCTCTTTTACTATTAGATTATTTAATATTGTTGAACTATAATTGTGTTTCACAGTGGAAAATAATTTGTGATTGGCCAATGTGGGGTAGATCGAGTTAAACTAATTTGATGGATGGTTGATGAGGTTCAATCAACCAAAAAGAAAAGTTTGCTCTTTGCGGGTAATGTTTCATTGGTGCACGAGGTAGAGTGGAATTGTTCTGATAATTTTTGGCACATTTCTTTTTATTTAAAAAAATCAGTAGATAAAAACATTGTTAATAACTTAAAAAAATAACATGTATGCCATTATTTTCCAAAAATAATTCACGCTACAATTAATCGTTGTTCCGCATTTTTGTACCGAACAATTATGTTGGTATTAAGGAGAAAATAATATGCTCATAGAAATTTTGAATAATTCATCGAATGGGAAAGAACATTATAAAAAAAAAGTTTCCGGCTTGAACGAATCATTATAAAGTTACTGGTGATATATATTTTTTTATTTTTTAGAAAATAGCTATTCCAAAATAGAATGCCGGCTTCCATTAAATAAGAAAGCTACAAAGTATTTAAATTGTACACCAAAAATGTACTACATAGCATAAGAGGTCTATACTATTATAAAAACAAAAGTAAACTAATGACTACTAATACTTCTAGAACGTACTCCAAAATATATCTTCATTTTCCTTACCCCCCACCTTAAGTATCAAGCTTATTACAACCCAAAAAATATCCTCCAACACTAAAATGAAAGCACCCTAGTATCAACTATCATCACTAGAGGATCCTAGCAGGTCCTCATCCTCCGCATCCTCCTCTGTCCTAGCTGTCAACAGGTTTGGCTTTGGCTGCTGTTTGAAAAACTGAACCACTTCACTTTGTCTCTCTGTCCAATAATATATTAAGCTTAATATATTGTTAGCTATTGTATGAGTATTTTTAGTTGTACCGTTATTGAAAACCACTCTATTTCTCTCATTCCACATAATCCATACTACTACTGTGAGTATGGTCCCCCATTTAATAAACTCATCTTGCCGAAAAGATAAGTATTGTATCCACATGTTTTCTAAATTTTCAAGTTTTAGTTGTTTATCCCTTGCTAATCCCCCATTTATTTTTTTTTCCAAAATTCCCTACTAGTTGTACAATGCAAAATGAGATGATTAATATTTTCAACTTCTCCACATAATACACATTTATTATCAACTGCCACTCATCTTCTAATTAAATTGTCTTTAGTTAGTAATCTATTTTCTAATGCAAGCCAGAGACACAATTTAAATTTCAAAGGAATTTTAAATACCAAAACAGAATGTTTAATATTGACTCTTATCCCCCCAAAACTTAAAAAGCTATACATAGAGTTGACTGTATATATCCCATTAGATTCAAAAGCCCAAATCGAAGAATCTTCTTCATCATTTATATATACTTGTTGCAAAATTTTTATTAATTCTTTTTTTTATTCTTCATTTCAGTACTTACTCCTCTTGTTAAGAACAGTTTAAAGTTTCCCCTATTCCATACTTGTCATAAAGTAACATTACATCTTTTAACTTTTTGATATACCAATGGGAATTGTACTTTGAGAGGACAATTATTTAACCATATTTCATCCCAAAAATTAATAGTATTACCATTACCTACAACCCTTTTATTTCCAATATTTATTAAGGGAGCTGCTAACAGTCCCCCCTTAAAAGTCCCCCTAACTAACTCAATCATTAACACTAATTAACATTAATTGCGCTTCGCGCAATTAATTCCGCGCTATTTTGCTCTTCGCGTGATTCCGCGCTCCACGCGATTCCAGCTCCGCCATTAATGCCCTGCTCCGCTCCGCCATTAATTCCCTACTCCGCTCCACCATTAATGCTATGCTCCGTGCCTACTGTGCTCCACTCCGCCATTCATCCACTCCGCCATTAATGATGTGCGCCGTGTCATTAATGCTGCTTTATGCTCATTTAGTAACCATCCCAATTTTTTTGGATTTTTGGAAGGAAATTAATGAAGCTATATTTACGAGCCATTACTCCTCCACTTTTAATGACGCTAAATTTACTTAGTAGCCATTAATTTCGCCCAAAAATCCCTCTCTGCAATTAATACGAAAGTACTGGTATTGCTAGTGCAGCTTTTGTAATAAAGTCTTCGTCATTTTTATATAGAGGCTTAGGGACGTAATATAAAGACTTGGGAGTACTAATTTGTTTTGTTGTAATGTGTTGGATTTTTGCTTCTATTTGGTTGTAATTTGATGATGCTACCATTGACTGATCTCTACCTTTCATTTTTGCAATTGGCTGCAATTGTGCTGCAACGTCGCTGAAAAATTATAGCACATTTGAAATATAAACACTCTGCAATTCTAAAGACTTTATTGTAAATACTTGAAATTATAATATAAAGACTTTTGATCGTAATATAAAAACTCTGGAAATCTAATATAAAGACTTGGCATGACTTATTCTAATATAGATAAGCTGAGTCTATTGTAAATACTCGAAATTCTAATATAAAGCCTTTTCATAATTAATATAAATACTCTAAAATACTAATATAAAGACTTTGTATAGATAAGTTGATTCCTAAAATACAAGTTAAAGGGATACAAATTTATGACATTTTTGGTACAATTTATTTCACTTTTTACGACAATTTATTGCATTTTTATACAAAATTGTTCCAAATTTTAATATAAAGAGTATGTACTTCGAATTTAGACAACTTGATTGCTAACAAACAAGTTGAAGTTCATAGTTAGACACGTTTGATTAATCCAAATACAAACTTATAGCAACAGCCAAGTTCAAGTTCAGGGTTTCGACAGTGTAATATAAAGACTCTTGAGTATTTCGAATAGGAATACAATACTAACAATACAGTTTGAAATATACACTACTAATAATATCAAGACTTGTGATTTGCTTTATAAAGACTTATGAATAATAATATAAAGACTTGAAAGTTGTAAGATATAAAAGTTGATTCTTAACAGTACCCTGAGACCAATCTGATTACTCCCATCCAAACATAAACTACTAACAACTAAAAAGTTCAAAATGATCATCCATAGACACATTGTACAGACAAGTAGGAACAGAAAAATCCATCAGACAAATACATCATGACATCAACAACAAACAAGTTCAACAGTTCATCAATACAGACAAGGGAATAACAGACAAGTTGATCACTACAGAACATACGCTTCCAGTTCATCAATATAGACAAGGGAATAACAGACAAGTTGATCACTGCAGAACTGTGTTGCATGAGTGCGGGTACGCGTATCGTATCCGATACAGTGCGGGTGCGGCGATACGAAATTTTTTAAAAATCACGGATACGGGTGCGGTTATATATATAATAAAAAAAATCACATTATATATTAAAATATTTGAAATTTGTTTTTCTATTCAAATTCTTTCAAGTTTCTTAACATATACGTCAACAACTTGGATAATCAAATGCCACATTAAAAAACTTCATATTACAGAACCTAGAGTTAACCAAAAAAGTTGTACATCTCATACACACCATCAAAGTTGTTGACACACCATGTTTGCATCTTGTGCATCTCGTACACACCATCAAAGTTCTTGACACATTAATACCAGAATACCATATTAATACCAATTCATTAGTTCACTAGTTTAGAGTTCAGTATATAAAAAAATAGAAAGAAACAACAACTCGCATAGAGTTAATCAAATAACAGATTAATAACATTTGAGTAGCTCACTAGTTCATATAGAAAAACATACAAAAGCATAGAAATTTGTTTGCATCTTCTTCAAACACCATCCCTTCAAACTGGAAATAACAAGTTGTTCATTTAGTCTGCATCTTCTTCAAACACCATCCCTTCAAACTCTGGCTCATTAAGCGAAAGTTCAGAAACAATTATTGATATTGCGCTTTATCCAATAGTATAAAACATTGAGAATAACAATTAAACTTATAATTGAACTCCAGAGCCAATATCAACATTGGCATAGTTACAAATATACTGGCACGGTGGCACCTAAATAGTACTCTAATTATATTGCCAAGTATACTAAAGCCAAGTACACAATTAAACTTATAATTGAACTCCAGAGTCCAGTTTACATTAGTATTACAATTAAACTTATAGTTATACTGGCACCTACATAGTTTCAGACTTTGAAATTCATGCGTTATTCACAAAAATTGAACTCAGCCAAGTATACTAAAGCTCTGACACTTTGACATATTGAAATTGAATTCACATATCACAATTCAAATTTGACCTTCAAAGCCCACTTAGAAAATCCACGGAATATTCAATTGAACTTTAGAGTAACTAATTAATTATTAATACTTCAACAATGTCAAAATAATGAAATACATACCTGAGAGGCTGAGAGCCTCGTCTTGATGCTGGCAGTCAAGAAGGCAAAGAGTGTAATAAACGTAATTGACCCAATTCTAAATCATCTTTTGGAATCATATAACTGTCAAAAGTTTTGATGAGCGCCTCTTTCTCTGGTGAAGAGAGAGCGATAGAGCGAGAGGGATAATTTCTATTTCTAGGTCACAAACTCGCGATGGTGAGGAATAGGGGTGACAACATGTGAGGGAGAGGGAGATGGGACAGAGTCGTCGTCGCATGGAATGGCGACTGGAGAGATGGGGCTGACCGACTGAGAGATCGTGAGGAATAGGGGTGGCAACAGGTTAGGGAGAAGGAGATGGGATAGAGTCGACGTTGCTAGGGTTGATGCAGTCGAGAAATAAGAAGAGGCGAAAAGAAGAGAGGACTACTCGATAGTTTGATAGTCGATAGGAATCGAAACCCGACCGTATAAAAAAAACGAATCTGAAGCGTATCTCGACCGAATCCTACGGTCAAATATTATAAAATAATCGGATACGCCACGTGGTGTATCTGATACGCACCCGTACCGTATCCAAGGCGTATCCGTATCTGCAGTGTATCCGATACGGATACTGTTAGTAGTTTGGAGTATCCGAGTAATACAGTTGCAAAACATACGCTTCATCGTTGCTTTCATCGGTCAAAACATGATATGCTACAAGCAACCTCTCTTTTGTTATGTCATTATGCAATTTAGTAATTTTAACAAAAAATAGTAACTGTCAAATCAAGATTAATTTCGTATGGCAGCAGGTCTTTATTGTAAATACTTGAAATTCTAATATAAAGACTTCTGAATATTAATATAAATTCTAATATAACGACTTGGCATGACTTATTTAATATAGATAAGTTGTCATTGATAAGGGAGTTCAATTTATAACATGCGTGAAATCCATCGGTGTATCTGTTATAACACAGTACACAAAACGTAGCATGAAGATTGCACAATCAACACCATTGCTTTGCTTTGGAGTTTCCTTCCATACATATGGTGCTTGCATCCATTCAGGCTTGTCTGGTAATTAGATTTGATTCAATTAAGGGAATAGAAGGGAATAACATAAGCCTTTGTCTGAAAATTTACAGTCTTAATGCATAGAGAAGAAAGTACATACCAAATCTCCATGAAAGGAAGTATTTAAGCCAATAAAAAATGTGTGCATGCAACTTCAAGTACACCGAGTTTTTATTCCTTTTTAGAGAATTGAATAACAAAATCTCCACATTTTGCAAGTCTGCAATAGCTACTATCCAATGATTTTCGCCACACAACGGCAGGACAATCCATCGTGCCTGATCTAGTTGTTCCCTAAAAAGGTGCGGCTCCAAATTTTGCATCTTATCTAATGTGCTTTGCGGTGCCAATGTCTGCATTTAAATAGAAAGGTTTAATGAAAAAATACATAATATTTGAAGTATGAAGTCTATATATTTGAAGTATGAAGTCTTTATATTTGAAAACCAAGTATTTATAACTCAAGTAGTAACTCTTTATTTTAGGTTATAAAGTTGGAGATGGACATGTGGATCTAACTATATTGAATTATATAACTTACAATGTGGTATGGATGAACGAAAAACCAACCACTGGCAACAGCAGTGTTCTTCTGCATTATATGAAGAACAATCCCAACAAATTGTATAGCCAAAGAAGTGAAATCATAAATTAGGAAGTTGTAATATGTTTGAAAATAGATTGAAAATAATCAACAAAACAAGATCATACGTCAGTAGATATATGTTTGCCATTGATTACTTCTTCCACATTCTTGTAGCTGCACCATAATTTACCGTCTTTCCTATATGATACGGTATCTTCTTTGAATTTCCCTTCATGCAGAGCTATGACCCAATTGTCTAGAACTGTTGTGACTGCATCACTAAGCCTAGCCCTCGCTTTATATGTCCATCTAAATTGGTATAAAACAACAGTAATTAGAAATAACCTGCATAACTAGGATGTCTTAAGAGTAAAATCTGTGGTAATATTACCTTTTCTGAGGAAGGGATGGTTTTTCGGTTGGTGTACCTTCTTCGGGATTCGCAAAAATGCTATTTTTGAAATTCCAATTTTGAACTTCATTGTCAAAATCTACAATCACACAATCATTGTCCTTGCCCAACACCAAAATGTAGAACCATTCTTTGTAGCTAAAATTCACATGATATACGCGAAGAACTGCCTCTTCTTTAATTGCAGGACTGTCATGATCTAAGAATACTTCTTGCAAAGAAGTGTTGATCTTCTTCGCATCATCAGGTAATGAATATTTCAGATCAAAAGATGGATCTGCATCTGAAGCAGATTCTTTACCAGTTTGCAATTTACTGGCTGCAGCAATTTCTTTATCTAGAAATGAAAAAAGCAAATATGTTTGAAAAAAGCAAATATGTTTCCAATTGTACTTCAAATATTCTATCTACAAAGTCTTTATATTTGAAAAACAAAGTATTTAAAACATAAGAACCACTATTTATATGGAAGTATGAAGTCTTTACAACTGTAATATAAACTCTGTAGATTTGCAGAACGAAGTCTTTATATTTTTTGTATCAAGCAGAAAGTCTATTGAATATAAAATCTTACTCTTTCTCCAAAAATTTTCTTTCATTTTTAGGTGCTATTCCACCATGTCAGCAGCTTGACAGAACTTATTCTCCAGTGATGGAGAACTGTCATCAAGACCTTCTACCGGAGGTTTTGGATCATAACTTATTTCGTCAAACCTATCATACGAACAGAAATAAGTAATACATAAAAAAGCTTAATTAACTTTTCATAATTAAACAAGGATATAAGTGATTTTCATTTGTAAAAAAAAGTTTGCAGACACACAAGACTTCTTTGAAATCCTTGTGAAACAATACATCAAAAGATTTCGCATTTCTGCAATCTGTAACAACATATACAGCAAACCCATCTCTGTCAAAAATATAACTGCAAGATAAATTGATGCAGTCCTTTATCTGGTCTTGACACTTATAAAAAATTACTTTGGTATAGTGATCGCGGAGTTCACGCTCCATGGGTAGTGCACTCCACAGTACAAGACTTTTATACCTTGAATCATGGTCAGCTTCATGTTCATACTCCCATATTCTACCTAAAGCTGACAAAAATTTAAGAAGGAAATTATTATGTATCAATACTAACAAAAGAAGTTTAAATAATACTTTTCCAATGTCTTAATACTAATTAAAAACTATTGATACCTGACAACAGTACTAGAATACAAAAAAATTACCTTTATCAAATTGCATAACAAATTAAAAAAGACTTGTCCTTTTTTTCAGCCACTTATCCAAGTAATGATTCATACTTTCAGCCTTTTGTGTTGTCATCATACCAGCCCAAAAATTACATTTCAGATAGGTCGGCACCCATCTTTCTTTCATGTTGAACAAACCAACGAACAATTCGTCATGTTCATAACCTATTTCAGTAACCACAAATAATATAATGAATTGAAACTTCATACAATGTCTGCATATTTAAACATACAAAGTTTTTATATTACCAAAAAGGAAATAGACATATCTTATTGTCAGAACCAAAAGGTATATATGTTGGATTAAAAGTCTTTATATTTAAACAAAAAATTCTTTACAACTACATTTAAAAACATTATATGTGATATAAATGTCATTCAAAGGGGGTGTTTAATTAATACCTATTTCTCTCATAAGATTGCCCCACCGGTCGTTGAATTCAAGTTCAGTTATTAATGTGTATACCACGGATTTCACCAAATCAGACAGTGCATCCTTGTTAGGTACATTGCCCCACTTCGAAGCTAATTTTTGGAGAATGTGCCAAGTGCAAAATCTGTGAACCGTATCAGTACCAAATACTTCTCTAATACTACATTCAATACTAGCACATTGGTCAGTCAAAATTCCTCCCGGCTTGATGCCACCCATACAATCCAAATTTTTTTGCAAGCACCAAATATATTCAGCTTCACCCTCCTTCGCAAGAAGACAACATGCAAAAATAACAGACTGGCCATGGTGGTTGACACCAACAAACAGAACCAGCGGCATATCATACCTAAAATATATTAGAAATTCTTGAAAATATAAAATATAAAGACTTGGATGTAATAATATATGCACTTCATGTTACTAACGTAAAGACTTACTTATTTCATTATTAAGAATTCCAGGACTTGCAGGTTCCAGAAAATTACATTTTGCAGAATTTAAATTTAAAGACTTGTAGGTATTAATATATAGACTTTGATATTTTAATATAAAGACTTGTAAATAGCACATCAAGGAAATACCTATTGGTCAGATACGTAGCATCTAAAACAACCACATCAAGGAAGTACTTGTAAAGAGCACGCCCATGACCATAAGCCCAAAAAATACTATACAATCGATGTTGCTCTGTGTAGTTGTAACTGTAGTAAAAGTCAGGGTCAACTTCCTTTTTTCTCTCAAAAAATTCTGACAAAAACACTGCATCATCTCCTCCAAGGTTTCTTAACTTCTCTTTCCTATACTTGTCCAGATGATTCCGAGCATCTTTTCTGGTAAATGTGGCCTTGCCATAACCACCAGCCATGTCTATTACAGCATCAATATTTTTAGCTGGTTCCATCCCAATGTCATCATTATATTCTAACAATTTCTTGTATCTCAATGGAATAACACGGTATGTGGGTATTAGAAACTATGTGTTTGGCTCGTGATTGTGTTCCAAATTTATAGATTGTACAACCCATTTACTCAAAAAATCAGGATCTGAAATAGTCATAAAAGCGTTGCATTTAGTGCCAACAAATGGACGTCGCCGCTTTGTAGGAGGTGAATGCATAGTAGGGTCTTTGTATTTGCCGCAAGAGAATTTATATTGGTAGGTTACACCCTCCTTTTTGTGATTACTTCTCCTAACAACACCAAAACTTGTCAACTTCCCATATAGTATATAGAAATCAAGGGCTTCTTCAACTGAATCAAACACCATACCCACAGCTGGTTCTATGACTTCTACAATATCATTACTACTTGTATCATTCTCACTAACAATTTCAGCATTGATATCAATCTCATTCACCTCATTACCCACATCTTCATTGATATCAATCTCATTCACCTCATTCACATCAGTTCCATTTTCATTAAAAATTATATCGAAATCGATCTGAAAAACCTATGAATATATAAGAAAAGTCAGATTGCATTTACTATAAAAATTACAGCACAACTAATTATGACTCATGTTGCATTACAAAAGTCTTTATATTATTTCACAGAAGTCATTACATGCAGATTTTTAAGTCTTAATAATAATTATATGAGGAACTTATTATTGAAGGTTCTTCTTAGGTTGACAGAATTTAAAAAAGTCTTTATATTTTTTCCCAACAGTCATTATCAGAAGTTTGATAAGTCTTTATAATAATAAACTGAGAAGTACTATATTGTACAGTACAGCGAGGACTGAGAGGGGATGTTCTTTTTACCAGATGAAGGAGAAAGAGATGATACTTTAAATTGAACTGATTACATAGATGACACTTTAAAGAGATGATACTTTCAATTGAACTGACATAATTGGATTTATTTTAAATTTGTATATTGAACAGCTCTTAAGTCTTTATAGTATACAATACAAGTCTTAAATCAGTTACAAGGATGCAAGTCAACAAGCAAATCCCTTCAAAACTAAATAATATTGTATATTTTGCATTACTTTCAATTGAACTGTAAATGAAAATAACGATCCAATTGGAGATACATATTCATGAATAATTAGCATATAGAACTGTAATTAAGGTTTGGATTAACTAATTAAGGTTTCAATTAACTTTACCTTGCAGAAAATGATTCTCTTCTCTTCGATCTGTAATTGATGATGAGATGATGCAATCTGTAATTGATGATGCAACGAGGTGCAATCTGTAATTGATGATGCAATCGCGAACTTCAAAACTTCTATTGCGAAGTGAATTGACGATGCAACGAGGCTAGAAATCACATCGATCTGCGATGATGCCATGAAGATCGATCGGCAGCGACGACAAGCGATTGAATATAAAAATCACCATGGGTAGAGAGGAGAGAAGAGAGAACTAACGAGTAGAGATTCGACGATTTTTTTATTGAAATTGAAATCGAAAGAAGAAAGAAGAAAGAAGAAAGAAGAATTTGTCGAAAAGAGAGAAAGAGAGGAAGGGTGAAGAATCTGTCGGAAGGGAGAAGAGTGTCGGATGAGAGGAGAATGTCGGAAATAGCTGTGACAGTTGTAATTAATTGCTAATAGTTAATTAATATGTGAGTTAGTTAGGGGGACTTTTAAGGGGGACAATAACATAGGGGACAATAGATTTACTCTATTTATTAAATGATGTAATTTACTTACTTCTGCCCAAAAGTGAGCAGCATTTGTAGTAAATTTTTTATACTTGATAATAACAATTTCCTTCCATATACTCTTATGTTCCTTATATAAGAATAACCAAGCCCATTTACAAAGTAATGCTTGGTTCATAATTCCCAAATTTAATATCCCCCATCCCCCATTTTCCTTACTTCTACAAATTCGTTTCCAATTAACTAAATGTATTTTTCTTTTCTTTGTATTATCCACACCCGTCCATATAAACTTTTTCCTAATCACATCAATTTCCTTGCACACCCATTTTGACATTTTATAAATTGTCATGTAATAAAGTGGAATTGATGATAATACTGAATTTAATAGAACTAATTTACCTCTAATGATAAAAACTTTCCTTTCCACAAAGGAAGTTTATTTTTAATTTTTTCTATTAGCTTTCTCCATTCATTTTTTTGAAAGTGGTTGGTGGTTAATTGTCACAATTATGAGTTTGAAAGTGTCATTGTCAAAATTAAAAATTGAAAGCGTAATTATAACCAAATGAAAGTTGGAGAAGTGATGGCATCATCTTTTTAAGAAAACTAATTAATTTAGTTGCAATGAAACGTGATGGCATAAATAAAATGCCTAATGCTGATATAGAATAGAATAATTAGTGGTTGAGGTGATAAGTTATTACAGTGTCTTTTAAAAAAAATCTTAGGTTTAAGTTTCCGTAGACATAATTAATAAGATGTAAAGTTTTGAGTCTTCTCAAGCAAATAAAAGACGAATAATTAATTTATTCATAATTATTAAATTAAGATGCCAGATTTTTAGATTTAAATATGGTTTATAAATTATCGTTGTTTGGGAAGAATTCCGTCTCTATCAGCCCCCACAGTATTAAAATTTATGATTTAGGTTAGGCACGCCTTTTTTTTCTTTAACTATTTGAACTCCAATTGTTAGCCTGTCACCATATCACCAAATACAAATTAAATCTTTACAAATAAACTTCATCAAAGAAAAAAATTAAAAAATACACGAAAAGAAGCGCTAATCCAGACTTGAAATCTTGATTGAAAATCTGATATATCTATACAAGATTATCAGGAAAATAATCTGAAAAGCTTCCTAATTCCCTTGTACTTTCTTGGTATTAGTTGAGCTCGACATAGCGGACACACCACACGGCCTACGTCGATCCACCGGTCGATACATTCTCTGTGGAAAGCATGAATGCAATTTCCCAGAGCTCTGATCTGATCAGACTGCTCTATATTCTCCAAGCATACAATGCATAGATGTTTTGAATTTGCGTCGTCACTCTGGTATTTCATTCGGTCCTGCAATTTACAACTGATGCTCGTGAATTCTGTCACCGGTAGCTGTTCTTTGATCGTCGAAGGCGAAGGCAATGGTTCCCGACCGGGGGGGAGTCGGCGATGTCGATTGTTATTTCCATCGGGTAGACGGAAGATGAGATAAGATAGTACAAACAAAGTGGCATCTCTTATTTTGCTCAAGAATTTGACGAGGAGAAACAGAGGCCTTGGAACTGCCACACAGTAAGACACCAGAGGGATACCCATGAGAGGAGGGGAAATAAAGTAAGATTATTGGTGAAAGAAAAGGACAAATTATAGAAGTGATCGTGCCTTCTCAGTTTGTATTATGAAAAGGAGGGGCTTTATAAATGATGTATACGAGGGTAACGAGGCGTTAGTTGGGAAAGAAATGCGTGATGAATAGAATTATACAAAAGCATGTGCAATAATAAGCAGACTGTTTCTTTCTCACACTAACAATTGACGAATACAGTTTTTCGAAGGTTTAATGATTTGTAGTCGGTGACAGGCATGGATCAAAAGAAAATATAGAAATATTATTCCGCCATCTCAAGTTGACCGTGTGAGAAGATTCAAAAGAAACTAAGGCATGGTGATGGATATGTATTGACTGTTGATAGATATCTATGCATGGTGATGGTCTGATGGATAAGACACTAAGGCAAAGATTTTTAATATTTTATTTTGTCTGTTGACATGATCAACATTTGGGCACGATGCCATCTGTCAGACTGTCACGACTCACGAAAGATTCTAATGTTCCTCAAAATTTTAGCCTATATCACAGGAAATAATCCAGGATAAGAGCAAAGATATTCAACACAAATGTGATTAATAAGACCAGACAGTAGGGTATTCAAAATCGTTCCACAATTAGCAAACACGACACAGACGATACGAGACGATAAAGACACGACATGATTAAAACATGACATGTTACTGTATGGCACAATTTTTCTACTGTACGGCACGACATGTTTTTCTAGAAAATGCACGACACGACACGATACGAAACACAACACGACACGTGATAACCTGATTCATATATACCAATTACTAAGGTCCGGATGTAGACCAAGTCTCATGTTATTTTAGGGTAATTTAGTTTAATTGTAGGATGAAATTATGAAAATTCGTGGTACTGCTCTATTTTTATGTTTTAATGCACGTACGAGATGAATCGGGCCAAACGGACCTCAAAACGAAGCCTAGGACATCGAGTAGAAAAGATTAGTGCAAGTTGCATTTGTTTGGGGACCGCAAAGAATATTTGCGGTTCGCAAAGCAGGTCACAGGAAAGGCCCACATGACAGACAACACCAAATGCCATATTTACAAAGTGCAATTCATTAGTGGCACTGAATCAAAGTTAGTGGCACAATGCATAACATGGCGCTGAATCAAAGTTAGTGGCACAATCAAGGGAAGTGTCGGTTCTCCAACATCGAGGAGTATGCGAGGTCGACACCAGCACCAAGCTTGCCGATGAGATAGACTCTCTAAACCATAAGATTGAAGAATTGAGCGTCAAGTCGTTAAAATTTTCTCCTGTTGCTTATTATTTGTGGTGGTATGGACCACCTTTCGGTAAATTGTGGGTTAAGTGTAGGAAATGAGGGAAATTATTAAAGTGTAAATGCGTGAACCAAGAGAATTTAAGACTGAATAACAATTTCTATTCCAACACTTATAACCCAGATTGGAGGAATCACTCAATTTTTTTTTGGAAGCAAAATGACCAACCGACCCAAAGTAGCCAAAGTAACCAAGGTAAGACCAAACCAGGGTTACGAGAACCAAGGGTACGATTCCAAACAATTTGTTCCAAATGCAAATCAAGGTTCAAGTAGTACTCAACCACAGTCAGATCTTGAGTTGATGTTTGAAGCCTTTATGGCGAGCCAAAATAAAAAAAATTGATGAACTAACTACGAAAATAGACTTGTTGGCTACTCAAAACAAGCTACTTGAGACTCAAGTGGCTCAACAAGTTGCTCACTTTGTTCGCTAGTCGGGTACTCTTCCTCACAAATCAGACCCGAATCCCAAGGATGTCAAGGTAATCTGGCACACACTACGTAGCGAAGCACAATATGAAGACCCTCCCATTCTAGATCATGTAGAAGTTCAGCCCACAAGTGATGAAAATCGACAAAATGATGAATAACCAATCTCCACAATCGAGGATTTAGCCTCAAAGGAATCTTCACGGTCGTACAACATCATTGACAAGGATTGTTGTCCTAAACAATTTCTTGTTTGACGATTTGCAAAACAACTTGAATTTAACCGTTTACCTTGTTTGAGTTATTTTAGACATTTGAATGAGCATACTAGCAAACAAGAAGCGAGAAGAGCTCTACACATCTTAGAAGCTTGAACAATCAAGATAAAAGTTTAGAAGCAAGCAAGAAGCATGAAAAATGACATGTAATGGTGAAAAAAAAATGATGCCCCATGGTTCACCATAACCCAAACGGTGAGAAAAGGGTGAAATGGCGCCTCCAAACTCACTCGAATCATTACAGAATGGTAGGACACCGTCTGTAACGGTAAGCTTTTCAAATCAAGTTTCACAAATTTCGTACAGACCGTCTGTAACGGTGGAGGACAGTCTGTAACCGTGACCACAATTGTGTAACGGTGCAGAATATCAATGTACAGTTACATAACGGTGGGCACAGTTATGTAACAGTGGGCTGAAATTCAAAAGAGATAAACCTAACGGTCACATTTTAAGTCACAATTACGTAACAGTGACTCATAGTTACGTAACGGTGAGCTGCGAAAAAGCCATAAAATCCAGATCTGAGCCATTATAAAAGGGGCCTCTCTTCCCTTTCTCTCCCAACTATTCTAAACCCTCAAAATAAACTCTAAAGAGCTGCCACCATTGTTGGAAAATCAAAACCTTGCTAAATCTCTTGCAATTGAGTTGGTTATCAAATTAATTCATTTAGCAATTGTCATTTGAAATTGAATTAGTCAAAGTTGCAATTAGAACCTCATAAGTTCAATTAAACCGAAAAATTGTCCATAACCTAGGCCGCCTAGGTTATCAAGGATGAGCCGACAAAGTTAAGCACAGAGGCACCCCGCTATGTACCTACGCACATGTATGCACCATTTTGTTGGATTTGAGCCGTCCAATCCAATAAAAAAAGTTTAGACTACGTGTTATATGATTAATATATCTCATATTGTCACCTATATTACGAAGAGTAATATCAGATATGTCGTAAATAATATTAATTTATACAAGACATAATACGTATTTTGCTAAGATTCTGTGTACGAATACATATGGAATTTAATGTGAATTAATTATAATTGTTAATGGACCGATTATGATTAATTCAACTAATGCTAGTGTTAATGTAAATGTTAGGATTATTGTTTGGCCATAATCAATTGACCTTACTTTAGGCCCAAATGGTTGTTACTATGCAAACAGCCATTGACAGGATATGGCGAGGATACGCGCTCACACAAGACTGCACGTGTGGGTAAGGCTTCGTTCTCTACAGTAGCAGAGGAGGAAGTTCCAGACGTAGAGATGGAGGATTTGCCACCTTGGGCCAACCTTCCTATTTAGGAGTGTCCCGAGAACAAGCTTAGGAACTTCGGTATTCGATTCGCTGACAAAGAGGATAGGAGACTATAAGAGGAGAAGTTGCAGAACCGGTATATATAACAGCCTCAACATGTCCATATTCCTACCTTACATGAGCTAGGATTATTAGACGAGGTACGAGAGTTCATGACTCGTGTCGGGATTTGGGATTACACCACGACTCCATTCATTGTGTACCGTACGATCACATACGAGTTCCTTAGCATTTTTAGTGCTAATGGAGATTTTACCATTTGGTCGAACTACCTCGATGGGCATCAGTTCAGCATCACGACAAAGTAGGTATCCGAGGTTATGGGATTTCCACTCACATCCGAGATAGTGAGGTGGTCCGTTTGGGGAGACGGTGTAGAGGGGTATGCAGAGTTTGTGGGGCAGTTGGCTGGTGGTCCTAGAGACAGGTACAAGGCCTCGCAGATTGCTCATCCGGTCTTTAGATATCTTCAGCGAGCTGTTGCCATGACAATCATTATGAGAGGCGAGATAGTCGGGATGATGCGAGAGGCAGAGATATTTTTCATTTACGCGATGATTCACGTTCACAAGCGGCCAGATCTGATGCCTGACGTCGCGTATTTCATGCTGCAGCATGTGCTTCATGTCATTCGGAACACACGTGCTAGAGAGCAGATCACGATCGGCGGGTTCGTCACCCGCTTGGCGATGTACCATGGTGTCTTTGCTCTACGAGGCATGATTTATCGTACCTTTGCGCTTCTTTTTAAGCAGCAGACTTAGTTCATTCATATGTCGCATTTACATTAGACCACCATGTTTGTGATTCTGATCGAGGTCGTACATATCGGGTTGCACTTGACACGTCGGTAGATGATTTTGATATTACGACCTGGATTATTTCCACTGAGGACGCGCCACCTCCCGTTTCTGCCCCACATCCAGAGCTTCAGCCGCGTCAGCCTCAACCGATGGACCCCTCAGTTCTTGAGATGCTGAGGCAGATTCATGCTTAGAAGACCACCTCTTCCGAGTACATAACGACTCAGTTTGGTGCGATACACACACAGTACACTTCACTTAGCACTGAGTTGTATGATATTAGTACCAGGTTGGGACGAGTTAAGCTATAGCAGCGAGACACACATGCTTGGATGGATGAGATGGCGAAGCAGCACCACACCATGTCCCACCGTATCTGAGAGATGAACGACTATGCACATCAGTAGGGATGGGTGCCAGACATGGAGTCCGAGGCCACTCCCTACTATGTGGGTCAGTCGAGGAAGACTTCACACACTTAACGCACATCTCAGGAGCATTCGCTATGTCGCTCTCCGCATCAACCGTGATTTATCACGGCTCAGTGAGCTTTCTTATTCTCTATTAATTTCTTTCAGTTTATTTATTGTACCGAATCATTGCATTAGATAGGCTTGAGGGGAGGTAAAATGGGGAATTGTACCTTATGATTTCGTTTGTTTGCTTAAGTTATTTGTTTTGACATGTGATTTTTTAGAGTTTGACAAGAAAATTTTGGTATTTTAACTTATTTCGTGATTTCAATGGTATAACGTCCTGCACACCAAAAATATGTTTTTACATTTTCGCATTTTAGATTTATTTGTATGTTTACTTTTTGTTTTACATTATAAAATCTAAAAATACAAAAAATCAGAAATAAAAAAAATTGAGATAATTGATCCGCTATACAACCTTGATCGATGGGTTTGACTCATTTACTCATCTTTAAATTGATCTTTGGTCAGGAATTTGTTATGCTGTTTTTATTAAATCATAAGTATTTCGACAAGGATTTTCTTTATTGATTTGAGTTATGGTATTTTAGTGATTGTAGTCTTTGAGTTAGCAACTCATTTTGCAATGTGTTAGCCAAGTATCAGACGCGCTATGCCAAGAGTTATTGAAAAACTTAGTGTCCGTAGGAAACTTTGCGCGAGATTCAGAAAATCCAAGTGATTGAAAAAAAAATCTTTAGCCCTATCAAGTTCCTGAAAATAAAATGAACAAAATCTATATTAGAGAACTTGAGAAAGGTGTGAAAAGGAAAGAAAAGAAAAGAAAATCAAAATGCTTTATAATAAGGATTTTTCTTGAATTGGCTTGCACTTGTTGAATTAAGAGAAAGAATTCGGGATTTACTAATCTAAAATGTCACAGTAATTTGTTGGTAAAGGTGTAAATATTTTTGTCCCTATTAGAATACTTATGGACTTGATAAAAGTAGAACAACCGATTTCTTAAATTTACCAAAGACTGGCGATTTCAAGACTTTTACAATGGTAATTTAGATATAGCTAAAATTAATAGAGCTATAATTTGTCTTATTTCCAAAGTTAATCCTGTTACCAAAATTCAAGATTATAGATCTATTAGTTTGCTGAACTGTGTATATAAAATATTTACAAAAGTTCTTACTAAAGACTTTATCCAATATTAAATAGAATTATAGGTTCTAACCAATGTACTTTTCTTAAAAGAAGATCAATTTTAGATAGTGTTATATCTGCACATGAAATTTTAGATTCAGTTCATAAGTCTAAAGAGGAAGGAGAATTATTGAAATTGGATTTTGAAAAGGTCTTTGACTACCTTAATTGGAATTATCTGATGGATATGCTAAAACAAAGTGGGTTTAATGATAGGTGGATTAATTGGATTAAAAGTCTATTAGAAAAAGGACATAGTGCAGTCTTAGTAAATGATAAGGTGGGATCTTACTTTGAATGTAAGAGGGGTGTCAGGCAAGGGGATCCTATATCTCCTTCATTATTTATTCTAGCTGCTGATACACTAAATAAAATATTACAAATTGGTATTGCAAAGGATCTATATCAAGGTTTAGGTCTAGTTTTGTTAAATATTCAGAAAGTAATGAATATACAATATGCAGATGATACATTACTATTTGTTAAAGCTGAATATAGCATGTTGGAAAAACTTAAATGGACATTAACTGGATTTGAAGGACTGTCTAGGTTAAAAATAAATTATGACAAAACTGAGATGATTCCATTAAACATGGAGGAATATAAGGCGAATTATTATGCAAATTTGTTTAATTGTAAAGTAGGAAAATTGCGTATAAAATACTTGGGTCTTCCTCTATATTGAAAAAGACCTTCTAGAGAAGACTGGTTAAAATTAATTGAAAATTTTCAAAAAAGATTGCCTACATGAAAAGGGAAATTACCGTCCTTGGGGGGGAAGACTAGTATTAATAAATTCAATACTATCTTCTTTATCAATATATTATATATTCTTATTCAAAATCCTTTTATGGGTGGTTAACGAAATTGATAAAATTAGAAAGAAATTCTTATAGTCTGGGGTTGATAGTAATGGTAAAAAGAAAATCCATTTAGTAAATTGGCACAGATTATGCAGAATTAGGGAGAATGGAGAATGGGGTGTTCCAAACCTTAGTAATATGAATACTGCCCTTATAGCAAAATGGGCATGGATGTTTATTTATGAGCCACATAGGGGGTTATGGAAAGAAATAATGACAATTAAATATAATAAATTTACTAAAAGGTCATCTCTATTTTGGAAAGATGTGAGTAGTGTATATCATTTTATTCGAATTAACAATAAAATAATTATAGGTGATGGTAAATCTACTAACTTTTGGAATGATACATGGAATCATAATTGCCAATTAAAATTGCAATTTCCCTTAGTATATCAAAAAGTTAAAAATGATAGTAATACAATTGCTCAAGTTTACAATCAGGGATAGATCAAGCTTAATTTAACTAGAGGGATTAGTTCAGCTATGAGGGTACAAAAAATGAAATAGTCCAAATGTTACAGAATTTATACTTTACTAATAAATCAGATTCATCAAGATGGCAATGAACCATCAGGGATTTATACAATCAAATCATTATATGATTTTCTAAACTTTGGTGGTATTAGAACTAACTTATCACACTAAGTATGGCCAATTAAAATATTTTTAAAATTTAAATTGTTCCTTTGGTTGGCTCTTAATAATAAAATTCTGACCAGAGATAATTTACAAAGAAGAAAATGTACTTATCAAACATCATGTGTGTTTTGTCAAGAAAATGAAACAATAGATCATCTTTTCATTAAATGTGAAGTTAGCATAAATTTTTGGACTATAATTAATAACTGTTTTGTTAATAGAAACTTTTTGAATTTCGATTCTTTACAGGATTTATTGATTTCTATTATTAAAATGAACTCTTTAGATATGAAATACTGGGCTACATTATTAGCTGCTTTTATATGAGTTATATGGAATGAAAGACACTCAATAATATTTACACACTCAAGCAATAAGGGCAATGCAACCATTCATTGGATGGTTCTTAATTTAATTGAATATTTGGCAGGTGCCTCTTTCAAGATGGCACACCTGTTTAGAACTGAAAGAGAAGCAGAAGAAGAGAGAGAAGTTCCAACTCTATAAGGGATTAATGGGGAGGATGACACTAAGGACGAAGACCTTCTGGATGAATCGGGTAGTGAATGAGTGTTTGTCATCCATTCGTGAGTATTTTGTAGGGTCTGAAGAATTGAAAATTGAGTTAAGTATTGGAGTATTGAAGTTGTATTTTGAAGTTAGACTAAGTATTTTGAAGTGGGCTTTATGATGGAAGGTATTTTTTTGTCAGATAATATGGGGGTGTGGGTGCTCTGTTACAAGAGACCTACGTTTAGATGTTTTGGAAGCAATCTTGATTAGGTATGTTTAGTTTTGATCTTTTTTAATTGTTTAATTTCAGTACATGGCTTATGTACAAGACTTTGTATGTTGCTTATATTTAGTTAATAGAAGTCGGGGCCTCTACTTGAGACTACTTTTTTTCAAAAAAAAAAACATATGTCTGAATTTGACCAGATCACTTTAACTTTTATGTCTTTCTTTTCATATCTCCTAACCAATTCGGTACACCAGTTATACCAGCAATGGACTTAAACGATAATCACCACATTTCTACGTGGTTTTCTTGATATAAATCACATTACCAAATATTTATGGATGACATGAATTAGATTTTGATCATATAGTTTAGAAATTACACGAGAGTGTGATTGTACGTACCTATTTTCGAATGGATCACGCTATTCTTTAGTGAGGTCAAAACATTAAAGAAAGAGATGTGACTTGCATATATATTAAAAACTTGTTGCAAATCACATAAAACATATATTTCCTCAAAATCAGACTTCCACATTTGCCACGAACCTTGTGGATATGAAATATGTACTGTTATATGTTCTATCTTTCAATCTTTCTTTTAAACTACTAGAAAACTTATCAAGTTTTCAGTATTATCATGGCTTTAAAGAGAGAGATGTAACTCGCATATATATTACAACTTGTTGTAAATTACATAGAATATACATTTCCACAAAAACAGACTCCCACATTTTTCACAAACCTTCTGGATATGAAGCATGTACCGTTATATGTTCTATATTTTAATCTCTCTTTTAGGAAACTTCTATGAAAAATATTTCAGCCTTATTAAGTTTCTACTATTATCATGCATGGCTCTTTTATTTTCGCAATATAACTTAAATGATCTCTACAATGAGTTCATTAGTGTGACATCTTTATGACATCATACATTTAATTCATAAATTAGATTTTGGTATGACCTCCAAAAAACTTTTTCAACATCTGATACTTGAGTATTATTCTTTTGTTTGCTATAAATCATTTAAGATCTCGTATCTATATTCTAAAAGATCTTATAAATATCTTTATACTAAGTATTTTCTTGAATATGTCGTTATATAACACAATATTCTTATAGCTATATATCAACATATTTTATGCTTATAAGGCATATAAATACATATTCTTTATTGCTTTTAATTTTGTTCAGGGGAATTTATCTTAATCCTTATTCTTTAAGACATATTATATTTCTATTTTACTCCCACATAACTTGAATAATCTGATTTATCAATATTTTATGAGATTACAATTTGATAATACTTTATTGAGACTCTTTAATTGCATAAATATTATTCTCTTTGTGCAACCTATAAACTTAATGAAAAATTCTTAAGTTGCATCCTTAATATCTATTCAAAACTTTAAACATGGTGCATTAATCCTATTAAAGAATCTTTAAGGAAAAGATAAGCCCTCTCGGTATTCTTTTATTGTCTGCAACCATACACTATTGATTTCAAATGGCTGCTCCTGCAGCTTATTAATTACACCACATAATATAGAATATCTACCCGGTTCACCTTTTTTATAACTAAAAACTTATATATGAAGCTTTTTACCGACAAAAAATTTAACATTATATTTATCAAAATTACCATTTCAATTCCGTATTGTTCGAAATTTTAATTTGTACTAAAACAGATTTCAACACTTTAAGATAATAAGGAAAATATTCAATATCATCAGTAAGTAGTTTCATTTTCCGTATATAAGATAACTAATTCACTTTCTAGAGTATATAACTATTTCTTTAGTCATATTTTATAGAAAAACTTGAAAACACGACTTTACAGTTGCAATCCGCTTACTCTAGTAAATTTTGGCACTTGCATAATATTTCTTTGAGTATTTTCACAAAAGAGAAATTATCATTAGACAACACAAAAATATCTTATTCCAAAATACCCACCGGCTTACAGCCAATATTATTGCAAGAAGCAATACGTCCATTTGGGTCAATTTTGGGTCATATGTGTTATTTAATGTACTGCTGAGTATTTGACATAATCATCATCTAACAACACAAATTTTATTATTCTAAAACACCAATGGGCTTATAGCCAATATCATTGCTGGAAGTAATGCATCTATTTGGGCTTGTTTTGGGTCTATATTGTTGGGATTTCATGTGTAAGTTTAAGAGGACGAAAATTAAATTTTTTTGCCTCTATTTAACTCAATACACAAATGATCTTATTTATATAACAATTGCAAGCAAGATTATACTATGACATTTCATCGAACACCTCTTGTGCATCAACAAAACAGAAAATAAAACATTTATTTCTTGCACAAGAGTGGATAAAAGATTATACCTAAAGAGATTGTCAAATCTCTTCGTAGAGAGGAGTCGATTCCTCTTCTAGGTCTCTTGGAAACCGTCGTCTTCCTTCTTCGGCCATGGAAGCACCCTTGTCTCTTGGTTCACCTTGAACCTAAACAACAACCTAAAGCATCCTTAGATAGATGGATGTAGAGGTTAGAGCTTAGATCCAACCACCTAGATCTTCAATCTTCAATGAACAAGCTATTTCATTTGGTGGCTAAACTTTGCAAGAGAAGAGAAAGAAGAACAATGAAGTTTTTTCTTTCTACACACAAGAGAGGAGAAAAAGGGGTTACTATTCATCCCATTGTGGGAAGAGAGAGAAAAAGTAATTTTTCATCTCAAACATACCTCTTTATATAGCCAAGCCCTAGGGCAACACTTGTGTTAATTATTTACACAAATGACTATGATTACTCTCTTGTTATTCCCTAATCATATTTTGCAAGGATTTAATTTATGAGTAAATAATATTACTATATTATTCTAATATGAATTAATTTATTATTCTTATAATGCTCTCAAACATTATACAAAATAATATTCACATATATTCTCATAAATTTATTTTATGATCTAAGCATGTCATTTTACAAGACATATTACTTTAACATTTTATCACATTCATACATTATGAGATTAAATACATCATTCAAAATGTAAAATACTTGTTGTTTATGTTCAGTTGGTGTGACCTTACAGAGGATCTACGTCATCTTGGGATATAATATAAAATACTTTATATTATGGACTATAAGAGGTTCTATCACTACATTATAGTCTCTCAAACGACATAGTCGTTACGTGCTTGATCCACTTAATTCGTGTCTATCCTTGTCTCATGATATTTTAAATAATATGCAAAATAGGATCGTGTCATTTTTGCATTATATTATTTTCTTGGTCTCTCAAGTGAATTATAAGTATAACTACATCAGTTATATTGCATGCAATATAATTTCACTTTACCAAGGGGCCCAGTAATATCATAACTCAAATAATTGAGGGACAATAATAATATTGACATATAAATTTCTCCCGCACAAGTTGTACATAACGAATTACTATATTATTCCAATCATTTGAATGGACTTTAATAGTAATCACATTATATACTTCTCATGTGAAAAACTTACATGTCTCATATATAAGATTCAAAGACACATTGGAAACATTAATGACACAAAACTAATCCATATAATGCTCCATCTAGTTAGGTCATGTTCAGTATATAAAGAATCACCATTTTATATACTCATGTCATTGAATGATAATCACTTATCAACATTTATAGAACTACAATGTACTTTCAATTGACATGACAACCTTCATGGTAAATAATGTTCCCTTTAATTACCACGATTGTGAACATATTTAGGATTATATGTTTTCATCTAAAGAGTTCTATGGTTCAAGACCATGAGTATCTTCTTGAACGCTTCTAAAGATATAACATATCAATCTCAAGGAACATAAATGTATAATAACATTTAAAATCATAAACAATTCATAAATTCGTTATAAAAAAAGATAACTTTCAAAACACACAACCTTCATATATGTGTCATTAATTAAGTCTCTGATTTGAGGTGGAGTTTGTCTATCGATAAAAGAATTATTTTTCGATATACAATCTCGACTAGACTGTGAACATGATCAGAACGGAGGTCCTAAGCCATATGCTCACTAGTCTTTGACTCGAATTAGAATAAAAACGAGCGGAGTGCTAGGATTTATTCTAATTCATGTCTCCTTTTTTCGAAAAATGAATAATAGATTCAACATTTATTTTCCAATATATAACATTGACTAGATTGTGAACATGATCAGAACGGAGGTCCTAAATCATATTCTCACTAGTCTTGACTCGAATTAGAGTAAAAAGTCGAGCGGATGCCCAAGATTTATTCTATATCATGTCTCTTTTTTCGAAAAAATGATTAATAGACTTTAATAAAATCTCAAGATTTATTTTCCGATATATAACATTGACCAGATTGTGAACATGATCAGAACGAAGGTCCTAAATCATATTTTCACTAGTATTGACTCGAATTAGAATAAAAAACCAAGCGGAAGCCCAAGATTTATTCTAATTCATGTCTCCTTTTTCGAAAAAATAATTTATGGATTTTATCAAAATCTTCAATCTCAAAAATCTTATATTTTATCATGTCTCCCCTCACAAACTATATATCCTCAAAGAATCTAGTGTTTTTATATAATGTCTCAATTATTTGTGTTTTGTAGGTTTGTAATAATGTCTTTAGAGGAACTTACTCAATGACAACATATATTTCTTATGTTCAATTCATACATCTTTAATAATTGACAATTAAAGAGACTTGCTTTATTTAAACATACCCATATTCTTTAAAGATTCAAATATACATTCAAATGATTTTTATGGTTTAAGCAAGTTGTATTTAGTGAGTATTTAAAATATATATCGCCTTATGCTGCAGTACTTTAGACTTCTTATAATAGATTTTATCTATAACTATAATAGCAAATAAGTGTTGACGATAACTGATCATAGTTACTTTCCATTGGGCCGGGTAACTGATCATATGAGAACTGTATTCATCACCATACTTATCCATGTCTTATGGCTAAAAATTAACTATCATGATAATCTCCCATGATGATGAAAATTACATGAAAATTAAAGATTATCACATTTGTCATGCAAGATAAATGATAAATCAAAGTCTTATTTAAAAAGATGTGTTTAATTATGAAATTAACCGTCATGATTTAATCCTTAATCACAATTTTATAGTCTATTCAAAAACCTTGATAATGAACTCTAGAAATATCTCCATTAATTTCATATTGACCAATAATACTAGCCAGCATGAGGCTCTACAGGGAGCGAAAAATACTCTTATGTATTATGGTGTTATGTACAAGTAAAGAACGAGTCCTTTTGTCACTCTGTCGGAGGGTCAGATTGGCATACCCACGTACTAATGACTAGGCCAGTCAAGTGAGGGAGGTGAGTCACAAGCGGACTACTTAAGTACCAAGTCTCAAATGTTGTTCTAGACATCATTAGCACATAGTATCTAATTACTTTTCTTTATGCACATTACTTTATGTATATTAACAACTACTAAATGTATTGATTCTTCAGAGAGAGAGATTAACAATATGTTGTTAATACACATCCTTTTAACTATTCATGGTTCATCTTGCTCATGACTTCAGCAATAGTATTCGGGAGCGAACAATATTATTTAACAAGATGAGGCATGTATTCCTAATTGCTTGTAACTATTCATGGTTCATCCTTTTAACTTTGTGTCACGATGTCTGATATAGCCCGCTGGGTTTCGTCGGGTGTGCTATTTCTTTTAATTATATTAGCTAACTCGTACTTTATTTTATCATTTCAATTAAGCCTTCCGTGTACTAGTAAGCAAGTACACGTGGCAGGATTGTCACCCTCTTAAGTTAGTTATAATTTCTGGGGTGTGACATTGACAATTAACAATACTATACTGAACACATCAGCAGGACACTGAAACACGGTTGGCACGGGTAAGAGCGAGTAGACACGAGTACAGACGGATATATAGGCACATTTAACCATGCAAAACAATTTTTGGACCGAAATTGGATCGGCCCGGACCGGCTCGGACCGACCTGACCCGTGAACCCGTCCCAAAACTCGTCCAAAATCCGTCCCTAACCCGCCGAAACCCGCCGAAACCGTGAGGAAAAATCCGCCATCTAGGTTTAGAATTTTGATTTTTGTCACAGCCATCTCAAAAATCCGACGGGGCCTTGTGGCGGTGCATGCTTTTTACATGTTCAAATAAACAAGATGTTCTGATAAAGAGAGTCGGAGATTCGATGTGTGCCGGTAATCACACACATGAGGATATGGAACTGAATGCAGGTATATTGTAATTTATTTTGTGATCTATAATTAAATTTGATGGTTTGACTCTCATCTTAGAAGATAAATGGTGCTACAATGTCAACTATGATGAGCAAAGAATCGTGAGATCCAAGATAGTTCATTGATGATATGGCGCAACAAGAGGTACATGTCTTCGGGTGTCTGATGATGATTGAGTATTTGAGTAGCATTTTATTTTGTATTGTTGCTTGTAATTCTTTTTTAATTTTTTATTCCTCTCTATGTTTCTCCTTGTAATTCAAAAGATCATATTTATGTGATCGTCTATAATGAAATTTGTAGGATTTGACCCATTTTTCTTTCAAAAAAATTAGAGAGAAAAGAAAGTTGATGGTGTTTTTGTAAATTAAAGTGAAAAATAGTCTTTTTTAATATCTCTTCCAATTTTAATATATATATTTTTGTTAAAGAACATAGAAGGACTTCATGGAGCTCCAATTTTTTTATTTTGCAATTCAATTAAAAACTATGTTCACTATTACAGTTTTGCTCTATTATATCAACTAAAAAAAAGCCTTTGATAAGAGCTAGGGTGGTTGTTAAAGGGAGGGTTGTTAAAGGCCTGAAGCACCCAATATAAAGGAAGGAGCTTTTATACCGAACCTCAAAATGATTCGCTATTATATGCCACTTTCTATAGCTGACCTTACAAACGAACATCTATTAAAGTTGGCTTTTTAGAGCATACTTTACATACAAACGACTATTAAATGTTACTTTCAATATCGATTGTATACTACAAACCGCTATTAAAAAGTAGCGAAAAAATAAGAAAAAGCCGATGACAGTTGTCCCTTTGACAACTATTCAATTTGTTGGATGTCAGATTCTTTTTTTACTGAAGCTCACTCATTTATTGTTAGCAATATTTTCGGGATTTCACTCTTCTTGTTTTTTCGATTCCAAATTGGTACCTTTCAGTACCAAAAAGATAAAAAAAAGCATGTTCTATTTTTCTTCTCATTAGAAATCTCTCTTTCCATTATAACAAAAGAAAAAAAAATCATATTCCTCTTTCCTACTACAAGCAAAACAAAAGTATCTCTTTATTTCTTGCAATTTACTCATTTCCTTGTTCAAACTTTGTACCATCGCTCATCTATTCTTGCTTTTCCTATCACCTGAAAAAGTTGCGTTCCTTGTTAGTTATTACATTACAAAAATATCAAAAACAATTTTTCCCTCATAATATTATTGTTTATGTTCTTTTTTTTTATTACAAAGAAAAATAATTTATTTGCTTCTTCAAGAAGTTTCTTTACTTCTTCACGTTGTATCAGAGATCTATAGTACTCATAAAAAATATTGAAACAAAAAAAAAACTCAAAAGATCTCATCTCCAATTCTAATAAAAAAAAGAGAAATAAGAACCTTCTAACTAAACAAATGGACCCTGTGTCAATTACCTTGACCTCTTTTGGGGGAGATGAAAGAGAGAAAGGGAGAGATGAAAGAGAGACATGAGAGACACGGAGAGAAAGAGAGAGATGAGAGAGGGATCGCAAAATTTGAGCGTTGGATCAGATTAGAATGGATGCTTCAGATTACAAAAAAATAAGGATAGAGATCGCGATCTGTGGATACTTAAGAGAGTTTTTTTCGACGAGGGTATGTTATAGCGGTTGCTCTAACACAACCACTATTAAAGGATTTTAATACCGGCTACTATGGAGCAGCCACTCTTAAATGGGTTTTCAATATCGGATCGGACCTAGCAGCTGCTATAAAAGGATTTTTAAAATCGAATCCAACCTAGCAGCCACTATTAAAAGCTTGCTTCTACTTTTATACCCCTTTTGTGCCCACATTTTGTTAAGATTAGATATTAAATATTTTAACTGAATTTCAAAATTGATTGAACTCTTTTAATAATGATTATTTTGTACAATATATATTAAAAATGAGATATAATAGTTTGTTTCTGTAGCAGTGATCGTGAATATTTAAAATTAGAAGATCTAGTTTGTTCTCTATCTTTTATTCCAAAGACAAAAAAAAAAACAATTTGGAATATATAGCTGAAGTCCAATGACCTCCCAGCCGACAACGCCATAGACTTTTTTTTACTATATTATTTTTCCTCAACTGAATTTTGTGTGTACTTCTAAATTAAGAGAGGATTACATGAAGATGGATTATTTTGATAATGAGTTTCTAAAGAATTATGGATAACAGAAAATATTAGTAGATATGTTTGTAAATTTATAGTTATGTTTTATACAAGTTCCATACAACTTATGTGTCATTTGATATTTCATAAAAAAATCAAGATTACATTCAATTTTCAATTAATTTTTTGAGTGAGATTCAGCTTTATTTCCTCATAATCCCTAATATTTAAAATATTCATTCCATCTCTAACAATTTATATTTTATACAAAATTATCATTAGTGAAAGTCTAAAGGACGGGGTCGAACTTTACAATGGTCGGGTCTAGAGGGTCTACGAAAGGGCCGGGTAAGAGCCAGATCTAAAGAGGGCTTAATATGGGCCGATTAATAAGGGCTTTGTTCTAAGGAAATAGGTCCGGCCCCTCTAAGACCTGTCCCTTATCAGGCCCTCGGGGTTGCAGAGGACCGGATTAGGGCCGGGTAATAAGGGCTTTGGTCTTTTTTTATTTTTTTTTATTGTGAAAGGGTTGATAAGGGTTTGGCGTGGGTAAGGGTTGCAGAGGGTCGGATCAGGGCCGGACGGAGTCAGGGCTTCAAAGGGCCGAGTAAATAGGGGCCTGTATTTTTGGAACGAATCCGGCCCTTTTAAGGCCCGGCATTTATAAGACCCGATCCTTTCAAAATCTTACTAAGAGCCGAATCAGAGCCGAGTCTAACATAAGCTTTACAAGAGCCGGACTGAGAATCAAGAACTTATGGCATATCCCTATTTATCATATCACTGATATTCAGCTTTTGTAGGACAAATTGCTTTCTTTCTTTCTTCTTTTTTTGTCATATGCATAGCTTGTAGGCATAATTGCAGTAGCACTCCACATCGACGTTAATAATAACAATAAAAGATCATTGATCTCCATCCCTATTTATTAGATGTTGATGTTATGCACACCAATATCATAATGCAACCAGACCATCCATCTAATCTTTTAATATACCTAAATCACACAATAATTCCACAGAAAATGAATATTAAAAGACCAGTGTCATGGTTTTAGAATTCGAATATTCTTTTTAAAAAAGGAGTAGATTTTCTGCGATAATCCAATGGAACTTATTATCCTACGATAATCCAATATTTCTTTGAAACACAATTGTCATCAAAATAATCGTTGTGCGATCTCCTCTCTTGTCTAATGCGCTGAAGTTTTTGGTAATTTGTGAAAGATCGAATATTATATTATAAACATCAATCGTAAAACAAAATAGAAATATTGTATCTCAGGAGAATAAGTTCCATTGGATGGTCGCAGAAACACTAATTCTTCTTTAACACCGGTGATAATTATCTCAATTCTTCTGCGCTGAAGTAAGTTTTAATAGCCCATTTTATATATGTTCTACAAAATAGCTCCAGTGATAATTTCGAAATTCAATTTATATTTGTAATACCAAATTTTTACAAAAATCGGATATAAAAAATGCATAGAAATATTCGAAAAGCAGCGCAGAAGTTTTAATAACCGATGTCCAGTATCCAACTATAAAAGATATACTTGTAATAGTAGGTGTCCAGTATCTCGGTTATAAAAGCAATACTTTTAATTGCGGGTGGGTATAAGGATCTGGTATAAAAAGCTTTTAATATCGGTGCCTTCGAGGAACCTGATATAAAAGATTTTAATATCGGTTGTTGTAAAGCAACGACTATAAAAAATTCTGGACAAGTAAAAGTTGTAGCCCACGGATCATCATTTTTTCTCAATTCGAATATTCCTTCTTTCCAATCCAATGCTCCAAACAGACAAAGATTTTCCACGGATCAAGTTCACATTTTCCTTTCCACTTTTTTTGTTTCTCTATAAAAAACATGATTTCTCCCTCATTCTTTCTTCTTCCAAATACTTCTTCCTCATTTTGCCCCTCTGCGCTCATCTTTAAGTATTCTTTATTCGATTAGTTCTACCATGTTTTGCAGTAAATAATAAACTTATGAGAATTTTATTTTTTCTATTGATCCGTCTCTTTAATTTTTTTTACAACTTCTTTAATTGTTTGTAAGTCCCTGTTTACAGAAAGTCATATTTGCAAAAAAAAAACCACCAATAAATATCTTAAAATGACATATTACAACATATATGCAAAGAGAAATAACTTACAACAAAAAGAACATATTTGCAAATAGTATGGCTTTCTTTTGTAAACGAACATATTTGCATATCTATCAAATCAGTCTATCTTGCAATAAATGTCTGTCAAATCGTACTTGCCACATAGCTACTAATTCTTTTTTTAAAACCTTTTATACCAAGAAGTTGGAATGATCACTTATAAAATGTTATATTTATATCGATTGGTAGGTATGATCCGATATAAAATATGATTTTTAATAGTGGTTATTTCATTTCGACAAATATAAAAAACTGTCTTTAATAGCGGATTCAACGTCAACCGATATAAAATCTCTATCTTTAATATTCGTTGCTTCAATCTTTAACAACCACTATAACACTCATTATCTGATATTAAAGGAGTATTTTCGACCGCTATTAAAAGACAAATCTGTAGTAGTCGAAAACTATGAAATTTGTCTTTTAATATTCATTTTGTGTGGAATTATTGTGAGATCTAGATATATAAAAGATTAGATGGATTGTCAGGACTCTGATTGCATTATGATATTGGTATGCATAGCATAACATCAACATCTGATAAACAGGGATATACATCAATGATCTTTTATTGTTATTATTAAACGTGGATGTTGACTACTGCAATTATGCCTACAAGCTATTCCTATGACAAAAAAAAGTAGAAAAACAAAGAAAAACAAAATTGTCCAACAAAAGCTGAATATCAGTGATATATAATAAAATATAAATTGTTAGAAATGGTCAGATGGAATGGACATTTTTAAATATTAGCTAGGGATTATGATGGAATAAAAAGAACGCATTCCTAGTCATCATAATCTATAAATTCAAATGAATGTGCATTACCAATTACCATGCATGTTTCTTCATGTTGTCAGCCCCAGACTCTGTACCATACCTCAACTACTTAAAAATCATTTAATTTTCTACTTAAAAGTTGCTTCAAGCATAACTTTACTCGAGAGCGCGCGCGAAGGCAATGCTTAATAGTTAAAACAGCTAATTAGTATGAAATTCAGCTTGCCTGTTACGTAGGAAAACAGGCTTCTTGTTTTTTGATTAATTTGTTGTCTCTATCAATCGGTGGTTACCACTAAATGAGATGTTAACTATACAGGAAGTATAGCAAATCCATTACTCTAGAGGACTAAAATCCAGCCTAACATCACATCAGATTTCAATTAAGAAAGGATGACACGAAACTAATGGAACTTGTCCCCACTAAACAGATCAGATGTACCTCATATCTTCCAAGAAGTTGCAATCTTTGGTAGTTCTCTGCTGCTCCGCTTTTGCTGATCTGGATAACAGTATTTTCGTAGAAGTGGCAAATGCAAGTCACATTTTGACAACAGTTTCTTTTCAAAGGTCGGACTTCATTGATAACATATTAAATTACAATCACCATAAATAAAAATAAGATATAATTGCAAACTCACACCATTAAGTTTTAAATTTAGTACTTTGTATATGTAATACACACGAAAATAATAAAACTTGAAGACACAAAATACAAAATTCTTTGATAAGGTACCAAATAACATCCAAATTAGAAGAAGTTTGACACAACCAATCTAGAAGACTAAAAATATATCTGGATTTCAATTTTTTCTACTTTAAAATAGTTTGTTGGTTGATTTGACAAAATGTTGCAAAGGCTATCAAGATACCATGGGCCCAACTCTTTCTCCATTTCTCAGTTCAACCACAATTAATAGTACATTCAGGAATCTATAGAACCAAATTACTAAAAGCTACTGGACACATTTCAGACAGCCCTAAAGCTCAAGGAAATCTGCATGGAATTTTCTTGTATTTAAGGCACATATCATAAGCCAATGGCCAATGTTATAGATTTTTTCAAAGATAGGAGTGTCAATGCTATACAAAAATCACTAAAACAAATTATTGCATAAAGAAGGAAACCTGAAAGTCAACATACAAAAAAAAATTGAAGACAAGGCGAACAACTACAACAAAAAAGTCTTTTAGTCTCAAACAAATTAGAATAGGTTAGAAATAAAATCCAGTCGAAATAATGAAAAATCAATATAAATAATAATAATAATATATTAAATAGTAAAATAGCACTAAAAATAATAATAATAATAGTAATAATCATGATAATGATAATACTAATAATAATGATGATCATAATGATAATAATAATCGTAATAATAATAATAATAATAATAATAATAATAATAATAATAATAATAATAAATTATTCTATAAATCATAAGTTTAGACTAGCAACCCTACGTCTCTAATTTTGAACTAAAGTCGTACAATTATATCACTACTTCTAAATTTTAGTTTATGTCATGGTTATGATACGTAGATTCGTTAACTTCTATGCACTCCTATCTGACTCCAACTCTTTGGAGACATTTCATGTCGTTAAGCCTCTTTTTCCCATGTCAATCTCGATCGATCCCTATCTCTTCTCGTGTTTTCGACGTGGCTTAAAACTCCACTACATACCAGTGCATCAGAAGACCTTCGCTAGACATACGCATACCATCTCAAATGATGTTGAACAAGTTTCACTTCAATCGATGCAACCTCAACCTTGTCACGTGTTAGGCCTATTAAGGTCTACACACATAGGCCACACCAGGGTACTGCCACTTAGGAAGATACTGCAACTTAGGAAGTAGCAGATTATATTAGTAGTGGTATATTTAGCAGTATGAAATAAGAAGTAATTTGCAAATCTCTAACAATCTTTAATATTCTATGTTTTAGTTAATTTTCTTACATGGAGGATTACCATATCTTTAATATTCTGTTGCAATCTATTTATTTGTAAGAAATTGCAAGAGAAGAATATAGAAAAATTTCCAACATCTCTTCTTCCTCTCATATGTGTCTCTCTTTTCCTTCTTCTCCACATCTGAAACCCTACATTTGGTGTTTTCGTTCTGCACTTGACCTCCACAATGCCGCAAACTTGTTTCCAACACTCTGAGGATCCTAATCCTAATCCTAATTCTAATCCCCAGCTTTCTTTTCTCCAAGAACAAATAACAGACCTTAATTCTAAATTAGCATATGTGTTAACATCGGCCACCTTACCTACCTTCTTGACCACACTACGCGAAAAAATGCGTACAAACATACAACAACAAATTAATGCCGCCCTAGCTACCCATCCCATGACCGGTGTGCTCGGCCCCCACCCACAGCCACCTCACATTGACCACAAATTTCGCCTCCATTTTCCCCGCTTTGCATCGGGCGATCCCATAGATTGGATTTTTGTCGTGCAAAAATATTTCACCTATTATGCAACACCAACATCTGATTGGCTTCTCATTGCATCTATGCATCTCGATGCCCCCGCTACCCGTTGGTATCAAGGTTTAGTGGAGGACACACATATCTCTTCATGGCAGGAGTTTGCCACTACATTACAACACCGTTTTGGTCCATCCGAATATGAGGATCCAATCGTGCAACTCTCACGTCTTACACAAATTGGCTCTGTGTTGGACTATCAATCCTCGTTTGAAGAACTTGCAAGTCGTGCTCGTTCCTTCTCTCAAGAACAATTGCAAAGTATTTTCATTGCGGGGTTACAACCTCGTATCCGGAGGGCAGTTCAATGCCAACGACCTCGTGATCTCCACGATGCTTTTGCATTAGCCAGTCTACATGAAGCACAACTTGCTAATACCTATACACCATTTAATCGGCCTTTGAACCCACAAACTCCCACAACAAACCCAACCCGACAGCCCTAGGCGCTGCCTACCCCTACCACAGCACCAACGACACCTCTACAGATTCCAGTCAAGCGATTAACAACAGAGGAAATGCAATTGCGCCGCCAACAAGGGTTATGTTTCAATTGTGATGACAAGTTTACACCGAGTCATCGTTGCAAAGGCCGATCGACATTGCTCTACATGGAAGTTATAGATGAAGATCTGAGGGACTATGACAACCAGAACCCCAAGATCCATGAACCTGAAGAAACAACAGAGCCACAAATCAGCCTTAATGCCATTCTAGGCCGCTATGGTGCTAAATCAATGCGCATGCTGGGCCATATCCAATCTCAACCCGTACAAATGCTAGTTGACGGCGGAAGCACCAACAACTTCATTTCTCGTCGGGGTGCTCAGTTCCTTAACCTGACTTCTGCTCCTACACAACTGTTTCGGGTCCGTGTGGGAAATGGTGAGGCGCTTCAATGCACAGCTTATTGTCAAAATGTTCCCCTCTACATTCAATCCCACTTATTCACTACTGATCTCTTTATTTTGGATTTAGAAGGCTCAGATGTGGTTTTAGGGGTACAATGGTTGCAAACTCTTGGGCCAATTTTGACAGATTGGTCTCAGCTTACCATGGAATTCATCTAAAACAGCAATAGTATTCATTTACAAGGCAATCCCTCCCTTCTTGCCCAAGCCATCTCACCCGCTGCCTTGCATAAACTCGTCACTGCTGAGGGTATTGGATCCTCCTACATGTGTCTCACCACTGACCTAGTGAACAAAACACAACAATCCCTAACTTCACAGCCTTACCACCAAAACTGCAAACTATTTATATCGTCATTTCTAATGTGATTCATTCTTGTATGTCCACATATTCATCCTATGCATATAAGAATTGATCACATTAGAAATGATAATATACTTGACAAGGTTGAAATTACATCGATTGAAGAAAAACTTATTTAACATCGTTTGGAGTCCTAATACACCAATACGTATTGGAGTTGTAAACGGCGTCAAGCAAAAGAACAAGAGAAACTAGAAATTAATCTTACATCAAAACTAACAAATGTGTAGACTTTTCTACAACAACATTGGGAATCTCATAGTTTATCATGTCACTTTCGCTTGTATTTTTCAGAAAACAAATATCTACAGAAACAAGTGTAATGCAGCACTGGTTATCTAAAATCAGAAAAAAAAAATGTCAGATCTAACAATAAAACTATAGATGACATGGACAATGTGCAGCACAGTTGAGGAATGAACTTAACCACGACGATGACAAGAAAATGATAGGTACTTGAAAGTAAAAAAAGGGGGATTATTTAAGAAGCTTTGCATTATAATAATTAAAACAATGAAACTATTAGTACAAAATTGCACGAAAGAAAAGAAAAAATGACTACACAAATAACCATTTCTTTAAGTATTTCAGTCTGCTGGATCTGTAGCAATATTGTATGTAATTGATATCAATATCATCTGGTATGTTACTGCTCATTCATAACTTGAGTGTACGTGATGAATTGGTAAAAGCTCATGGTACTTCTAGCGCACATGTATGATTCTAATTTTTTATTTGACTAATGTTTCTCAAATATACGGGTTGAATATATGATAAAAGCTGGATCTAGGCTACAATTACGCAAAAGTTAGGGTACTTCTTTTAGGGTTGCAAAGCCCAAATTAAAGATGAGTACCCTCACTGACAGCTTCTGTCAGCATCTTCGGAAAAAGGTAAGTACCCTAGTACCCTAAAGAAACAAAAAGCAAAAAAGAAGACACAAAACAGGTTATGCTTCTGGGACCATGTCCATGTACAAGTTATGCTTCCAGTAAACTCATGATCCACAGACACAGTCTTAACCTTTCAGTTATAGTGGCAAAAGGATGGGTCATTTTCAGTTTCAGGTTGTTCAAGGTTCAGTCTTCAGGGATTTAGATTGGTTCAGTTTTGGTTATCGTCAATCAAGTCTTAATCCAGCTCATTTCAGATTGTTATCGTAATAAAATTGATTTCAGACGTAACCAGCATCTAGGATCTGACCAGTAAGTGAGTTAAGATTGGATGGACCAAGGGGTCAGATCAGACCAGAGCCAGGTTTTGGGTCTGTGAGAATTTGGGTTCACCAAGTTCAGATAGCTTGAGCTGCTGGTTGATTTTTGGGTCGCACATTTTTGTTAAAAGGTTGAGGTGGGTGAGGGTTAGGTTCAGTCAAGATTCCGGAGTTGAGGAAGTATCCTTGCTTTTGCCCACTCTACTCTTAGGAACATTGAGAAAATAAAAACTATATATGACAGTATAAATTATGGAGATAATCAACCTCTAAATGATACCAATGCATGAACATCATTAACAGTGGCAACTACCATGGACATATCATCCTCGAAATTAAGACAGTGACAACTGACTCCTGAAGGAAACACCACATAAATATTCCAACAAATGGCCAAATACTTCTTCATTTACAACTACACATTTCAATCCTTAAATAATTTTAAATGAAAAAGAAAAGGAGATGCAGGAACCTGCCATGTCTAACTAAACTCTAAGCACTTGAACCTTGTTTGCAAAGGCAATCCCAATCCAATCCGGGTGTGCTGCTGACCACTGCAGCTGGTTTATCTCAGCTCCTGCTGAGTAACTCAGCATGGGATCCACTCCTTCAGGTGGAAGCATTGCGTCTGGTGCCGCAGCTGCTGGGACCTCCCATATCAATGCTTGGCCATCATCTCCAGCTGAACAGAGGTGCCCTGGCACCTGAGGGGCCCACGCTAGGGCGTTGACACACGCACGGTGACGCTGGAGCTCGGCAACAGGAAAGGCAGGAGAGCGGATGTCAAGGATGATGATACGGTTGCTGTCCATCTGGATGGCTGCCATGTACCGAAGGTCACACTTGTTCCAGGCCAGACGGAGCAGCGGTGTGTCAGGCCGCGGGCTCTCATAAATTATAGTTGAGTGCTCCTTATCGCGCAAGTCAAAGATGCGAACGGAACTGTCAGCCGAGACACTGGCAAAAACACCAGCCTCTCCCCAAGCAATGTCATATACCTACCATGTTTTAGCGGTTAGTTTCGAAACTTTGGAAGACAATTATTAAATTGATCTGGTCCACTGGATGATGTTTGGTAAGGAAAGACAGGTAAACTATGTTCACTATTATTAACGACGAGTTTCAGTACAGGATATTAGGGTCCTCATTCCCCCATTTTCATTCTGGTTTTTGCTTTTCTTTTTTATTTAAAGCTTCTGATGTAGCAGAACGACAGAACTAGTAACAACCACCAACCGTGTCTTCATAGGGTTATTATATTTTTAGTTCTATAAATAGATGAATTTATTCCCTAGCTTTCTGTTTGAAAATTTTGTTACGTTTGAACTATTGCCTTTAGTGAAATCTCATAACCAGAAATGCAAATTGGGACAACGGAAATAAAAGTATCACTGAGTTGTTATATAGAGTGACATTCTTTCATATATACAAAACAATCAATATTTTAGTTTTTGCTATGCCCATTACAACTTAGAATTTGACATAATAGGTATAGTTTTACATATTTTTCTTTTTCACCTCGTTTAATACACATGTACAACACTTCCAGCCATGATCTATCCTAGTTTAGACACAGTACTGCAAGCATTATAGTCTCTAATAGCATTAGCATTTTTTTTTATTATTCATGTACCATGGCTAGTTTTGGCCCATTAATGTTCCCTTATTAGCTGAATCTTTATTATTTTCTACAAAAGTTTTAGTTGAATTCTTCTACTTATTGTCAATTCAAGAATTATTTTTTAATCACAATCAGCATTGCTGATGAGACCAATGCACCATGTCACAAACTGGTATTATTTTGGACAAGAAACTAAAATCTGGTTTCAGCAGAACTGATGGCATGCCAAAGCTCAAACTAATAGTTTACAACTACAGCCATTATCATTGTCCTAATTGGAATCACACAAATTATACAAATATTTACATCCTCACCTCTTTATCATGTGCAATGAGCTGAGTCTCCACAGCGCCGCGCTCGATATCCCACACCGTACACGTGGTATCAATTGATGACGTGCCAATCCGCCTCGGCTCCGCATCATTCCAATCGAACGATGTCAGAGGGGCACAGAAATTACTAGACTTGCTGTTATTCAACACTGATCTAAGCTCGCTCTTCCCCGTACCATCCCCATCATGTTGCAATTGCCAGAGTCGCAGGAAATCCCCAGACGACGCGATCAGGGACGACGTGGAGTTGGGAATTGGCCGCGGGTGAAACATGAGCTTGGTTGCTGGGTATGGATGGTCGAAAGAGAGAGCTGGTTCGGCGCGAAACGCGGTTGATTCCTCGTCGAAGGTCACGATGTCGACCCTGTTGTTGAATTCCTCGAGGAAGGAGCCCAGAGCGAGGCGGAAGGGGGCGGAGGGGGAGGAGGAGAACGCCATGGCGTAAACCGGATGAGGCGATTCCAAGGTGTAGGCGTTGGGATTGAGGATGGAACTGGTATGCTCCATTGCTCGCTGGAAAGTGGAAGGAGAGGATTCAGCTTTCAGGGTCGTGATTGGCGATTCGGAATTTTTGAGGGGTTTTGCCTTGGGGAGCTTAATCAGAAGAAAGGCAACGGGTTGGTGAGACAGGTTGCAAGTCAAAGAGGGGTGAAGACATGGTCAAGAGCACGTGCTCCAAGCCAAATTGTTCATAATATAAAGCCCATGTATGTAATTTAGATTCTGCATAATATAAAGCTCAATATTAATCGATCATAATGTTCTTAAATTTGTACAAAGTTGGATTTGAATCTATTCTTAACTTTAAAAAATCCATTAATTATTATTTGGTGAAACGATGTAATTTATTCGTAGTTCACAATGTTTCTGACTAGTTTACACCTTCAAATTATCTGTGGTTGTTTAATTTCTAATGATCAATTAGTGTGTTATTTATTTTCTTTCAAGAAAAATAAAATCTATTTGGCCATATAGAGCGTCTACCAGATACGAGATTCATAAATTACTGAAGGAAAATATTTCAATGATATGCTTCAACCATGCATATCGATGATGCAATGAGCGTATATTCATGTTACAGTAAAATTATTATAGGTTATTTTTTTCAGATTTTTTTCTGTTTCTTTTTTATTTAAACAATTTATTATAATTTTATTATTGCAATACGAAAATTTAAAATTTAACTTTTTCACACGAAACGCGAGTCATACGCCAGTGTATATATCAGCTTGCTTACCTAAATATCAGTAAGGCAGTAATAGCTTGATCAATTATCTTTCATAATATAGCAAACAATGCTAATGATTAATCGAACTTGACAGCTTAAAAGTGTTATCTTATATATGCAAGTGTGCAACACGAGTATATATGGATAACATCTATTGCTTAAAAATTGTTTACATTTAAACTACATATTAATATCCGTATATATTTATTATTCGATTCGTATTCGTATCTAAAAAATAATAACGAATACGAATTGATACGATCCATCCGTATCCGATCCATTTGCACCCTATAAGAGACGGATCACGGATGGCAAATCGCAGTCAAAAGGGAGATGGGTGTTCGTCTCGGGTTGACGGGTTGGACGATATTGGGTTTGGCTGGGGTTTACTCTAATGCTCCATTTCTTGTGGGCTTGTATATGGTTTTATGTTGGTGGGCTTGTATATGGTTTTATGTTGGTGGGCTTGTATATGGTTTTATGTTGTGGGCTTGTATATGGTTTTATGTTGGTGGGCTTGTATATGGTTTTATGTTGGTGGGCTTGTATATGGTTTTATGTTGTGGGCTTGTATATGGTTTTATGTTGGTGGGCTTGTATATGGTTTTATGTTGGTGGGCTTGTATATGGTTTCCAGCAAGTATTTTTTATCTGGTTTGGAAAGGCCTATAGATAGTGGTCGTATAGATAGCTGCTTACGAAAAGAACTTGACCTTCAACAAGAGAAGTAACAAATGGGTTTGGTTACTTTACTCCTCTCTCCCGAGGCACATTACTTGGTAAGCTATTCTTCTACCGCGCAGCCGACGAACGGTTTAGATTTTCTACGCTGTAAGTTACGGACTGTCTAGATTTGATTCAGGGAGTCTGATATTATAAAGTTTAGCTTGCACGAATCTCGATGCAAATCAAAAACTGAGATTTGTTGCGCAGCACGCACAGTGTCGATGCTGCTACGGTAGAATATCTCGTTCCCATTACTTGACGACTAGTCATAGAGAAGGGCCGTCAGAGAACAGTAACCTTTTTTAGGAAAACTGAAAGCAACGATGATTTCTGAATTCTGATTGTGATGATTATTATGAATTTCATTTCGTTGATGGATAGAAAGTCCACAATTGATTGTGATATTGTGATATTGTGAAGTAAATGTGGTGCACAATGAAGTCAAGTCAACTATGATGTGCTATCTAGAGGTTTGCACATTTTGATGTTAGACTCATAGTAGTAAAGAAGTTCTTCAAGAAAAAAAAAAAAAATTAGTGATGTGTAGATCACTCGATCACGTAAGCCGAACTACACTAAATTAGTGACTGGTGTCGTGCTGAACAAAGTGTTAAGCAAAATTTTATTGTCTCGTAGACCAACAAAACGATAATATTTCGGGTCTGTTTTGCATGTTTGCCATCTCTAAGAATACATAAGATATTACTAATATCTTGCATTATATTTCTTTCTTTTGTTTTTCACGCGTGAGAGGGAAGAAAGTGACAAATAATGATTGTTCTCTGAGTCGTCTAAAGACTTGACTTAGTCAAGTCGTTATAGAAGTCAGTGACTGACGGCCTTTTTATTTTTGTCCTTGCAACTGCCAACTAGTAAAGGTAATTTCGAGGAAGTTTCCGAAGTTTCCTAATTTTATGTTAATAAAATTGTATTAACTAGCAAAATGACCAATCTTATAGCTAACCAATTTCAAAAGACTCAATTCTGGATACAAAATTGTCAAATTACTTCCAGATCATAGCTTATTCTTTACCAAAAGAGAAGACTTATGGCCGTGAAATATAACTATTTCATATTCATACTAATTTTTCTAATATTCAACTATTTAGTTTCATGTTAATTGTCCATGTATTCATACTAATTTCTTAAGGTGTACAAACTAGATTCGCATGCTAGTATGAGCATTTGTTTCAGCTTATATGAATACCTTGCGTATTTGATATGAATCATATTATGTGATTAACATTATTAGTTACCGTTTCAAATGCACAACAATATTATTTAAACAGTTAATATGAACACATATTTCAACTAATATGAACAACTTTTTTTATTTAGTATGCATCTCATTCTGTGATGAACATTATTAGTTACAATTTCTAATGCATGTCATTTTTGAAACATCTAGTATGAACACACATTTCAACTAATATGAATACATGTTTCAACTAATATGAACACCTTGTTTATTTAGCATGCATAGAGGTGGCAGAACACCACCCGCCACGATAAACCCGCCGACCTCACCCAACTTTTGAGGAAGTCAAAATAACCCTAACCTGACCCAACCCAACCTGATACGATCCGTAACGCGATTTGACACGATACTTGTTGACCCGAAACCAGAACCGATCCCCCGTCATGGGATGACTTGTAACCAGATCTGAAGCGATATCTATAGACCCGAGACCCAACCCGACCTGACTTGCTACGACTCGCAACCCGATCTGAAGCGACACCTAAAGATCCGAAATCCGACCCAACCGACCTACTTTAACCCGTAACCGATCTGAAGCGGCAACGGGTGGACCCGAAACCCGACCCGACCCGACCCGAGATGATCCGACAATATTCCTAGGGTAAACTGATTGGACTCGCCTGAATTGACTTCCATCTTTAACAAAAAGCAACGTATAGAAAATATCAGATTCGACCCGAATCCCGACCTCATCTCATATGACATGATCCAGCACCCGGAAAAGACCGACGATACCAAATCCAAAATTAGATAGTATAATCCAAAATCCAACCCGACCCGGCCCGACCTGAGACTTGACTCGACATTAAAAAAACATCGATGATACTCAACCCGAGACCCGACCTGAGACACCTGAAAAATGCCAATGCTACTCGACCCGAGACCTGATCCGATCTTGTCCGATCCGACCCAACATTCGGAAAATGTTGACACTGCTCGACCCGAGACTTGACTCGATATTGCCCGACCCAACCCAACCCAATACACGAAAAACATCAACTCTACCCAACCAGAGACCGACCCGATTTCACTCGACTCGACCCAAAATCTAAAAATGGTGATGTTGCTCGACCCGAGACCCGACCCAATCTCACCCGACTCGACCCCCACTCGAAAAACACCGATGCTGCCCGACCCGATCTCACCCAACTCAACCCACCACCCCTATATCATTGGAATTAAACGATCCAACCTGAGCGACCCGATCCAAACACACCCGACCCACTCGACCCAAATCCTAGTCTTAAGGTTAATACATAAAAGAATGTATAAGGTAACTTTAAGAACAAGTGAGAGATTGTTAGATTTGTGTTCTAAAAGTTATTTTTTGATGATTACTTTTATGTTATATTTATGAATTGGATATTATTAACATTTTGTTAAATGAGTTCTAAATTCATATTTAGATGTGTTCAAGAAGATGCACATGATCTTGAACTACAAAACTCTAACTATAATGAATATACACTATAAAATATTTACAAGTCTTGAATATTAGTAAAAACATTAATATGCCATATAAGACTGTCGTATTGATTAAAAATACGTTGTAATTCTACAAACGTTGATAAAAGATTATCATTTAATAACACGAATAATGGAAATGCTTCATATATTAATCAGTCCTAATAGATTAAAGCATTATATGGATTGTGTTTGTGTCATTAATGTTTTTTATTGTGATTTTGATTGTAAGATTGAGACATGTATCTTTTTCACATGAGGAATGTATAATGTAATTATTATTAAAAGCTACTTACAATAAGTAGTGATAAAAGTAATAGTTCTTTATATATAACTTGTGCGAAAAAAAGTATATGTAAAGAGCATCATTGCCACTCATTATTAATGAGAAAAATATATTTTATGGACCTCTTGGTAAAGTAGAATTATAAATGGATTCAATATAACTTAAGTGCAGTTATAATTTTATAATTTACTTAATAGAGACTAAGAAATAATTATAATACAAAGATGACACAATCCTACTTTGTATATTAGTTAAAATATCATAAGGCAAGTAATAGACACAAGTAATATCAATGATAACATTACTAGAAGGATTTTGTTTTGTAGAGATTTACTAAATATCTGTGTTATTTGGATAACTGTAATGTATAGCTAGAATAACGCTTATAGTTTATGAAATAAAATGTTTTATCCCATTGCCAACATAACAAAGATCCTCAACATAGGTCACTCCAACTGAACGGGAAACAAGAATAAATATTTTAATATATTTTCTATACACGAGATTTCATGTTGCATGAAATAAAGGTACAAATAGGAATTGTTAAAATATTATGTCACATGATGTGACTTCCTAGCAGAAAAATAAATTTATTGAAATGTGCATATTATTTGTATATTATAAGTTTCATTAGTATAATAATATGAGAATATTATTATGAGATATAAATTTATTTAAAAATCAAAGTCCAATATAATTTATTTAATAAATAGAGCGATAGAGAAGAGATTCATAATTATGGCCTAAAATTCGGGTCAGATTTTGAGGTCGTTTTAAACAAGAATTTGAAAGAGAAAACGATAACCAGTCTGGACAAATGACCTATGAAAATTGTAGCCCTTGAACCGTTTTAAACAAGACCATTGCGGCCGCAAGACACCTGTCAATACAATTTCTGAGTTTCCAAAATAGAGAACCCTTTTATAAATATATTGCGGCCGCAATGGAATTGTTTGCGCCCGCAATAGACTTGATTTTAGGACAAATTGGTTCTTGTTTGGAAATAAAATGTTCTGGAAAATTTCTATTTCGAATTTATCACTTAAATTGTTGCATCTCTATCTTAAACCAACTTTATTTGTTCATATAATAATTCTAAATATTAATAAACATAAAATTTGAATAATATCAATTTCAGATTTGCATAAAAAGCGAGAAATTTGACAAAATTCAAATTTCTAGTTTAAAAATACCACAAAAATAATTATTCAACAAATTCAAAAAACAAAAAAACAAAATTGCAACAATTAATTAGATATTTCCAGAAAATCACAAAATTGCAACAAAGTTGGCTCTGATACCACTTGTTGGAGTTAGTTTGGTGCAATTCAATTTAGGGTACGAGCCAAAAATACCAAAATCCCTAAATTATGACAAAACAATTGCAATTCGAATCGAAATCCCTAGCGTGATGTGGTGCACTTGTCCTTTCAACGGAGCCCTCGGATGGAAGTGCGGAAGCGTGATGTCACACCCCAGAAATATTAAGTAGCTCAAGGGTGTTAATCCCGCCACGTGTACTTGCTTACAAGTACACAAAAGGCTTAATTAAATAGTTAAGAAATGAGATAAACTCGCTACATTATGTTTAAATAAGGGACAGCACACACAATGTACACAATACATGATCATCCAACAATATAATATATATATGACGGTGTCCTTTACAAATTTACAGCGGAAGCTGAAGAAAGATGAAATACATACAAAAGGGTCGGTCTCATCAAAGGACGTGAGACCAGACCTCACTATCCTACTACAAACTACTCCTACTCCAACGAAATATATATAAGAAAACAAAATCAAAAGGGAAGTCCACAAAACGGAAGACATTGGGACTCCATCCTAGCGCTCTCCTCTTGGACTTCAAGACAGATCTTGCTCCTTACCTAGACCCCACAACCAACCGTGGAACGTGAGATATAAAATCCCAGTGTGGATTAAGGTCCAGCCTTTGGATTTATATCCGATTCGAATTGGACCATACACATTTAGAAACCTACTTATATTAAAATTTACTACACCTAATTAAGTGTAAGTCAATCATACTTCCATTTAGTTGGTAGCTTATCTAAATAAGACGATACGAAAAATAAACCCAAAAGATATATGAGGAATAATATGTATATACATAGTAAGGAGTGTTATCAAATCTCCCGATCAAAGGAATGGATTTATCAATTTAAAACCTCGAGTGTAGGACATCAGGATTCGCCCCCTTAAACGGGTCACAGGATCGCGCCACCAATCTAAGGGTATCGTTAGACGGGTCACGAGATCGCGCCGCCAATCTAACTTAATTCTGAGTTTCCAGAACGAAACACCCTGGTAAAAGCATGAGCGGCTACAAAAGGCACACACTCGGTCAAAAAGCGAACTGAGATGCCTACCCTTACCAAATGAAAAATAATAAAATAAAACACTTGGTCTCAGCAGTCATACGGAAATAAGGAACCGACTACCCGTTTGAAAAGAATATAATAAAGGGAACTCCCTGTACCAACCAGGGGCCAAAGGGGAGCCCCAGACTTCCTCTGTACCAACCAGGGGCCAAAGGAGGAAGTCCTTCGAATATTAGGAGATCCCGAAATATCGGCTAATAGAAAATATATAAAGAACGGAATAGCTCCAATACCTTACATATGACACGCATACTCTAAACTGAGAAACCGAACCTTAATCACTCAACTGAGGAGATATTATAGTACTATTTACTAGTAAGGATATTGAAAAGAAAACTCTCTATCCGGCACTACGAGCCATCAAATGATGGACATCGTTGGTGAGAAGTGATCGCGTGTCCTTAAAGACATCCCGACGGGTGGATCCCACGAGCGTTGAGCTTGCGTATGTAATCCAACCGTCACGATGCCTCCAGACTACACCCAATCTAAGCCTCACCGGCCCGACTCTCATCACTCCCGACGAAATACATATAGTATTGAATACGCATTCTACCTATAAGTATTCTAATAGCCTATATGATCCGTATATCGAATCTTACATGCAATCATGAAGTGAATATGACATGCAATGCAGGTTGGTCTCATATCATGGTACAGTTACCGGTATGCAATTATGACAGTCAAGTTCTACGGGCCTGATTATTATTTATTGGTAATTTGGTACCGCAGTTCAGTTTAGGTAAGTCTGGTAGGTCCTAGTTATAAAAGAAAGGAATATAAACCCCAAGAACCACACCTGGGATAGCTGGAGCGATACGCAAAGTCGACTCTACTCCGGGGGCAGCTCTGAAGCGTCCGCGCCTGTATCAGCGTCGACGGCGTCAGTAACGGCCTCATCTCCCGCGAGTGGATACGAGTCGGCTAAATCTCCTAATTTAATGATCGGGTTGTATTTAGTTAAACTGAACATTTGAGTTTAAAAATCTAGGCGTTTGAGACGTCCTTGATGCTCCTAACTTAATTAACTTGTTATTCTTACTTAGTCAAGTCTCCGTGCAGTGTCCTTGCTGCACGGTGAGTATGAGAGCTACCGGTTCTCATTACTTTATTTAATTCATGTGTTAATCCAGTGTTTTACTAATCCCATTATTTATTTGCCGTCATGTCGAATATTCTACAGAACATCAATAAAAGAACATCACGATGAAATCATGTTATAAATTCAACCACTTTTAGTTGGACTTTTAAATAAACTAAGCAAAGAAGAAAGTACAATATTCTAATACTTATATGTGCATATTATTATTGTGTTTTTAGAGAAATTGATAAATATATGTTATTTTATTTAATAAGCTTTAGAGAAACTGACCAATATACGTTTATGTGTATTGTATTTATTTATAATATAGAGAAATTGATCAATATATACCTCTATGTTTATATTATTACTTAGTCACATTAACGTACGTGTATCGTTCGTAATTAATTTGAGTAATAAGCTGTGATATAGAAAAATTGATCAATATATATATGCTTACATACCTAATCTTTCTTAGTTCAAGTAAGTTGGTGGTGTGATAATCCATGTATATATATACATAATGTTTATTTAGGCATTTTAATTACTTAATTTATTAAACAAGTTACTATAATTAGTAGATGTATACTTAGTTATTTAACTATTTAGATAGTCACGTAAGTCCAAATCCTAAAGTTTACTTGTTAACTAACGTCCTCGTACCTATCCCAACTATCCTAACTATATATCTATATCGTGTAATATACGCTTTAGTGTTATGCTACATATAGTATAGAAAAATATGGAAAATATACAAAATACAAAGAAACACAAGTTGATCCATTTTTAGTTTACATTTTATTGTGGTGTTAATCCTGTGGGATCAGAAGTCCGTACTCGTGCATCATAGCCGTAGCTCGTGCTGCACGAACTTTTAGTCGTCATTTCCTGATTTTAATACCTTTCTCGACCCTTAATTCCCGTGGGTTTGGTTACTAAGTATTATGGGTAGGGCCATCGTTGTGTAATATCTGTTTATACCCGAATAGGCCAAACATGGCCCAAGCCCAAAAACACTTAGAACCCCTTTAATTTAATTATGCACCTTTCAATTTATACTTGTAGTATCTGTTTGGATTTATCTTTTTAGGGTCCATTGGCTCAAAGGCCCAAAAGCCCAATTATTATTTATTTTCATCTAGGAGTCCGCAAAGGGTCATAAAAGCCCAACTCGTAAAAGCTCACAAAGGCCCAGTTATCACCTCTGGGCCTTTATTCTCGCAACACAGTAATGCTTAACATAAATAAACTGTGCTAGTAAACCTCAAAGAGTCCGAACTCAGAACCCAAGCAACATAATCAAGCCAAAAAATAGAGGTATCAGTACGGGTACTGGTTCTGGCAATTTATTACCCTGTCGGCATGCTACACAGTCACAATCACAAAAAGGCCCGATGGCCCAGGGTTGGTTTGGTTCACCCGTGTACCAGACGGCCAATGAGTTGCTAAACAGGGTCATTACCGAAATTAGAAACAGGCTGGTAACCAAGATGCCAGAGACAAACAACTCGAATCAACTCTAGAACCCTGCTCAGCACAAACTCGAGCCCCGGCATTTTTCCTCTTTAGTGTACAGTTCAATCATTTACCAGTAAAAAGGCCCATCGATCAGAATGAGTTAATAAACCGAATTTCCCTAAAATGTTAGAACATATCACCCTGTGCCAATACCCAAGTAAACAGCAAGAAAGGAACAGAGATATCACAGTCAACAGATCTATGCATAGTGCAACACAGATCCCAGCCCCACCACCAAATAGCACAATAGTTCAAGACTACCAGTACCATAACACAATCATCGATAAAAGAAAACAATCACAGCAAGCAACAACAAGATAGCACGACAGAATTTTGAAAGAGGGAAATGAGTAAGTACAGGGCCGATAACTAGGAATAATCAATGTTATTTACCCGAAATTGGGGAAAAGCAACTCGAGTTAGGTCGAGCTAAGGCTTGATGTCGCAGTCAAGATGTGCCGGCCCTTCCCCTTCCTCTTACTCCCCCTCTAAACTTCGGTCTCCGAAACAAGCTTTTAATACCAAAAATTGGAAAAGAGGCTAAATCTCAACTCATGAGTATACAAAGATCCAAGGGGTCTTCGAGGGGGATTAGGGGCGTTCTTATAGTCGAGGAAAAAGGGGCAGACCAGGACACTGTGCCACGATGGCCGATTTGAGTGTTCGTACATGGTTCTCGATGGCTAGAGCTGCAAGTCAACAAGAGATGCAATGGGGGTGTACCCCCTCTTCATTAATGGCAAAGTGAGTGATTGAGAGGAGAGTGGCGGAGAAGGGACAGAAAGCAGGAAGTGAAAATACGGAAAAGAGAGAGAGAGAGAGAGCGCATTGATGGCGCCGAGAGAGAAAAGGAGAATGGAAACAAATAAAATGAAGCGACAGAGAGAGATCGGTGAGAGAGAGGAGTGTTAGTAATTAATGAGGGGAGAGAACAGAGGAGAGAGGGAGCGTGGGGAATAGGAGGGCATTAAATGTTGGCAGAGTGGTGCGGGTCCCGAGGGGGTGTAAGGTGTAAGGGTGTGGTGTGGCATTGTATGTCTTGAGTCATTTCCTATCTTATTATGTGTTTTGAATGACCCGTTTTACTCGATTAATTATCCGTCCGGAACGCATGAGATCTGACAGGGCGGAGAGCTCAAGACGCTGCCTCCCCATGCTGCCAGTTTGGCTATTTTGCTGCTTCCCTCGTGTAGTGCTTTGTGTGGCTAGCTGCAGTTTAGTGTCTAACGACTCGTTGGGTCGCAATATCTTGATTACACAATCCGGTGGTTCAGTTATACGTTTTCCATCATTGGTGAGGTTGTGCTTATGTGGTCATTCGTGTCACCAACTGTTTTGCGTTTTAACTGATTCGACGACCCGTTATACGAGCTTCCGAGGCCCGATTTCTTTCTAGTACTTGAGTCATACTAAGTTTAACTTGCTGAATTTAGTCATTAGAATTCGTAACCAAATATTTATGAAAGTTGTGATGATATGATTATGGAATTTAAATTTTTATTTAATTTTCTTAGAAAATTTTAAGTGCATGTTGCTAGATATTTTTATCTATTTATAGCTTATAGATTATTTCATGGTTAGGCTACTTAACTTGTCTATAGTGCTTATAAATTCTAAATAATGCTTTTCATTGTTCCTTATCTTTTGCGCTTTTTGCTCAAATTTATGTACTTGTTATGGGTTTTATTTATTAAATCCGTTCATTTGGAATCAAGAATTTAAAATTTTTCTTTATGTGAATTTCTTACTTCTTATTTCATGTCCAAGTTTAGTCATTTAATAGGTTAATTACTTGATGGTTACAATATTGAAAATTATAATTACAGTCGTTTTATTTAACTCGTAAAATTTTATTATGTTTTAGATAACTTTTAATCGTGTTCAAAATTTTACGGGTTTCACACGTGACGTGGTGCACTAGCGATTCCATCCACGTATATCCCGGTGCATTTCCTTTCTCCAAAGTTACGAATGGGACAATGGAGTAATTCTTTTAATGAATTAAGAATTGTGGCTATGCACATCACACGTGCCCTATGTTGATAACTGAGAATTTCTATTCAACGAACTGTTGTGAATGAATGGAGACCCAGCGCTATTTATAGAAGTGTCAGTGTATCTTGTAAAGATGCAAAATTAATTATCAAATATTCATCAAATATTTGAAATTATATTCTTTCAAATTCTTTTCCAAATTCTAATATTTACTTCTGTAAATATTTCCACGAATTTGGTATAATAGCTATAATATTCAATCAGAAAAGATAACGGTAAATCTAAGCAGTCAAAATCTACCTTGGAATAGGTCTCTTGCGGCCGCAGTGAGGGCTATTGCGGCCACAATAGTTCTTTTGAAAATTCAGCAAATTATTGCCAAATCTTCCTATTCCATTACGGCCACAAATGATCTTATTGCGGCCGCAATAGACTTGCGTTTGTGCTATTTTGCTTGGGCTTTGATCCAATTTGAGTTGGATTTAGCCCAAACAATATTTCTGACTTTACACTAACACCAATACATAACTTAACTAATCATAATTGGTCCATTAACAATTATAATTAATTTACTTAAGTTCTATATGCATTCGTACCCAAAATCTTAGTGAAATATGTATAATGCCATTGTATATCAGTCAATCACATTATTTGGCATATTCATATATTACTACTCGTAATATTAGACAACAATATATGATATGTAGTAATCATATAACACATAGTCCAAAGTTTATTTATTAGAATTGACGTCTCAATTCCAACACAACAGAGCCTCACAAAAGCTTTTATTATAGTTACGCAAGCCAAATCCGTCATAACGAGTTGTAACCCGTCACAACGAGTCTCTACTGCGCTACAACAGGTACCTGGGAGAAGAACCCACAAGATAGAGTGCTGGAGAAGGAAAAGACAGATGATTACATTATAGTAACGCATGACAACCCATCATAACGGGTCTTAAAACCTTCATAATTATAAAAACCTGACCTATTTATCCAAACTAAAAGTAACAAGTAATTTACCGCGTGATTGGTCAAGAAGTACCTACTTAGTGTAGTGGTGAGGTATAAGGACTTCATGGAAGAAGTCTGGGGTTCAAACTTCGTTAAGGACTATTTTTGAGAGTTTTTTTAAGTCTATTTTTTTATTTATTTGTGAGTGTGTATGTTGTAAGCTTACGGATAATGAATAAAAAAAAAGTTAGGATTTATGCAGATGCCTCTGCGTAAACTTCATTCGTCGAATTCTCAGCATCTCAGACCCTCAGCACATACATTTTTTTCTTTCTCCCCAATTTCAAATTCAAATGCAAACAACTCAAGAAGGACAAGTAAATGCGAAAAAGAGTAAAAATGAGCGATACACACGGTGAACTAACACCACTGCATTAAATTAGTCCAAAACTCTAATTTTTTTTAAGACCAATACATGTAGAGACAATGTCAGTGATCCAACTTAGGCAAACCACATAAATCATTGATCGATACTAAATAGTTAGACCTATTCAACACACTATGGACAAACTAAATAATGGTATTAAAAAATTTGAATCTATTATTTAATTTTTTAATTAAATTTAATTAAATTTTAAGATTTTAGTTAAAATTTTGATTAAAATTGAAAAAATTTATAAATTTTTTTGTATAATTTGATCATCTATATAACATTAAAATTCTATTATACTTACAATCGGCCTTTCTAATTCAATGTTCTGATTACGTCTCTATTCGTAACAATTAAAATTCGGAAAATAATTTATCGCGAGAAAGAAGTTCAAAAAGTCTTATATTTAATTTTTAAATCTGAGAGCATTTTTATTGGGACAAAAAAAAGAAAAAAATGATTAGAAGGAATCCAAAGACGAATTGAATGCCTCATTTGTTCTAGACTTCTCGTCTTCTATTTGGAATATTAGGCCATGTGTGCAGATTGCCTCCATCTTCAAAATTAATGGCCTCATGAGTGACATAAGAATCTTACGTCGGTCAACACCATAGTTGTTGAATCGTAAAATATATAGCGTATTGTAAGATACGCATCGTGTATCGTAAAATACTAACGTCTAGATCGACACTACATAACTTCTTTTGATATAAAGGTATCTAGCTCCAAACCCTCCTTCCTGCGTGCTCTTCTTTCTCTCTTTCTTTGCCCCCCTCTCTCTCTCTCTCTCTCTCTCATGGCTGAGCTTCTCTCGACGAAAATCCATGAGAATCTGCCGGAGAAATATGTCAGGCCAGAATCTCAACGGCCTCTACTTTCTGACGTAATCACTGACGTCAAAGTACCAATAATCGATCTGAACTCTTCTAACGATCAGACTGTCTCGCAAATAGGTCATGCATGTCAGTCCTATGGTTTCTTTCAGGTCAACAATTCCTTCTCTCTTTCATTTTGACAACTAAAATATATAATTACACATAAAACGTGTCGTTGCTAGAGCTAATATTCATTTTAATTATCAGGTTGTGAATCATGGAATTCCAAAGGAGCTGCTGCTGAAGGTGATGGCAATCGCCTTAGAATTCTTTCGTCTCCCAGCAGATGAGAAGGCGAAGCTTTACACAGATGATCCCTCAAAAAAGGTTAGGCTCTCGACAAGTTTTAATGTCAGGAAGGAGACGGTGCATAACTGGCGTGATTATTTGCGGCTTCACTGTTATCCGCTCCACGAGTACATGCCAGAGTGGCCTTCCAAACCTGATTTATTCAAGTAAGATATTTTCAGAGAGACCAGCAAATTTTGACTCGTATATTAAATTTCATAGGATAGGGTATTGTAGATTTGATTACTTAACTAGCTAGTTAAATAAGCTCGCGCTTAATGCGAAAAAATTAAATTTTATATTTTTGTATTACGATAATAAAATTTATATTAGATCTAAATTAGAGCACTAATAAAAAAAATACTATAGTCAAATCTTCTGCGCCAAGAAAACAAAATAAAAAGAGAGGGGAAAAAAATTAAAAGCGGTGATTTTATTGTAACGATTAACAGTGTCAACACTGTTCATTCGCACTGTGGAAATAAACAGTGACGTAATGTTGCGTCGTGAATATATTAGATTACTCGAGATATTTCTAAAATAATCATGCCTATAACACAATTATTTGAGACAATATATTCTACATTTTCGGCGATAGATATATTATTTATTATTTCTATTAATATGATAGGAATCAAGTACATATACCCTTTATATATATTGTATTTAATCAAATATAATCTTCAGTAAAATGGGTTACATACCAGATTTCCTATATATACATTAATACATGATACGTAATTATGTATATGGCCGGCCTGTTAACGGTAACCAAATTTTTTTGAATAGGAGTCAAAACAGTGGAAGATTTATTAATGGGCAAGTTCAGTGAAACGTTTGAACAATTGAAAATAGTTAATTTCTTCTTATGTCAACACTACTGTACACGTTTCCTATATATAGGCAAACTATACACATCACACATGGATTTACAATGATATACAACAGCTGTATTTCTATAGTTGGAGTACTGTGTATGTAAAGTGACCAACGGATTGTACAGCTAATAATACAACATAATGGGAAAGTGACCAACGGTCTTGAGGAGATTAAGCATATATTTTTTTTTTTGATGTAAACCCGTAGGGATTAAGCATATATCAGAAGATACACTCCAGATATGCAATCTGTTGGGTTATTCTTTTACATTCAGACAAGCGTCTGCAGTTGATTTTCCAAAAAAACAGTGTTCTGTTTGATCAAAACCGATGATTATAATAAAAAATAGGAAGCTGATATATCGATATCCTCATTGATACCAACATCGATACCAACATGACAGATTCAGTTGAATTCATTTTCCATGTTTTTTTTTATGATGCATGTTGTTTTGAAAAGTTGCACATTGTTTTTGTTATTATGCATATAATTGATCAGACGCTCCACTGAAAACGAATGTCGCTACGCTCACCAACGCGGATCACTACGCTCATCGATGCGGACTGGACGAAATCAGTTGCATTTATTTTGAAAAGTTGTTCTAGTTATTATGCATGTTGTTTTTGTTATTTTGCATGTTATTTTTTGTTATTATGCAAGTAAATAACATGCAAAATAATACAAATAATATGCATAATAACAAAAACATCATACATAATAACGAAAACATAATAAATCATAAGTATAACAAAAAATATAATGAACTTAGCAGATAAATCATAAGTATTTGACTGTTATTCATGTTTTTAGATGCACAATAACAAAAACAAAATGCATAATAACGAAAACAATATGCATTATAAGTAAAACAAATTTTCATAATAAATCATAAATAGAAAAAAAACATATTGAACTTAGTATATAAATTATAGGTATTTAACTGTTATGCATGTTATTAGATGCACAATAACGAAAACAACATGCATAATAACGAAAACAATATGCATCATAAGTAAAATAAATTTTCGTCGGAACTCAACTGGACGTGTCCAGTTGGTATCACTGACGGTATCAAAGTTGGGATCCGCGAAACATTTTCCTAAAAAATATATATAGTGTCTGAACTTGTCTTGAATGGGTGCAAATGTGGCTGGACTTGATTATAGCATGGATGCGTTGCTATGTCAAAAATATAAATTTATGGTGTTCCAATATGAAATTTCTTAACAAAAATATAAATTTAGCATCAAGTATATATAGTATACATGCATAAAAAAGAAACGGGAGAAAAAACATGTATTCGTGTACTATCTCACATTGCAAACATTTTATCTGTACCTAAAAAGTTTTACATAACCGGTAAATATATTATATATATTAAAATTTGCAAGTGTTTATATTTAATATATAAAGTATTTATATATTATTTTTTTTCTAAACCTCCATCAATAAATAAAGGTACCGCTCCCTTTCTAAACCTCCATCAATAAAATTTGCAAGTTAAGATACTCGACCTTTCATTTTCTAATACAGAAATGAGTATGTACAGCACCTTGGTCAATATATATGCTAATTATTAATTAAGACTTCATAACCTCCCCTAAAATTCTAACTTGAAATAAAGTCCCAAAAGGAAAACTAATAAGGAATTTTGGAGTTATAATGTTGTTATGCGATGGATAAAGTCAAATTTATTCTTTTTTTTTTTAATGGGTTACATGCATTCACGCATGATCGGCATATACATATATAACATATTGAAAATTTATTCATGCACCACATGTCAATAAAACACATGTCCGCTGGTATATAACACATGTTAATAAACAATTAATATATCCACCGAATAATGTTAAAGAAGGAATAATCTCTCTTTTAGAAAAAAAAAAATGTGAGAAACATATTGAAAATTTATTCATGCTTGCATGCATCTCATGTTTCACACCTTTTATTGATTTGTGTCTAACAAAATATATATATATATACATAACGGGTTATAAATTACATATATATTAAAATTTGTAAGTGTTTTATATTTATTAGAATGTATTTATCATTTTTTTTTAACTCCATCTAACGAATGAAAGTAAGGCTTTCACAAATTTTGCAAATGCATTGTAAGAGTATTTTTTTTATTTTATAAATAATGCAAACATTGCGCGTTGGGTGCAGCTAGGTTACTGTAGCGTTTCATTTTCTAAGACTAAAGAGTCTCGCCCGTAGGTCAATATATTAATTTAGTAGCAGTTTTTTGGATAAAATATTCATCAAAAGTATTATTATAATCAATTATAATTTTTTATTGTTAATAACAATAATGCAATCTAAGTTAGTATTGATTCACAAAAAATAACTTGTTTCCACACTATGTCAGAATTTTGCTTTAATATCGGTTAAAAAACCCTTATAAATCGGTAGGGGAGAGGGTGGGGGAATGAGCTGCTAAATGTAGAAAGTAATCGATATTAAAGAAGGACTTTTATATTGGTTATTATAGAACAATCGTTATTAAAAGCTACTTTTATATATAGTTGTTGTTTTCAACGACCGATATTAAAAGTACATTCTATATGAATTTTATCTAACATTTGATATTAAGGAGTTTAAAAAATAAGAATATTCAAATTTGCAGCCAGCTAGCTGCAGGACTCTACATCTTCAAAATCGACCACCCATCATGAGCACCCCTAATGGAGGCCAAAATAGAAATTACTGAAAAGAGGGGAATACAACGAGAATGATATCCTTCAAACTTGAAATCGAAATTAAAACAAAGAGAAAATTTGTAATGAAAAATTATTTCAACGATGCCAAAACAATTAAGAAAAATATTGTTAGGTGCCAAAATCACGGCTCCCACCTCTTTTATGCAATATTCGGTCTGATCTCCATGCGAAGGAGAGGGAGAGGGAAGGATTGGAGAAGGCAACGTAAGAGAGAAAAAGGAAGGCGGATTGGAGATAATAATGGTGGAGAGGAGGAGGGAAGTGTTGGAGATGGCAATAGTGGAGATGAAGAGGGAGGTGAGAGGCAGTGGTTTTATTTTTTCTGATGAAAAGAAAGAAACATTTTATGAGCGTTGGATTGGAGTTAGAATAGACGTTCCAGATTAAAGGAATCACGATACGTTAAAATGTTAAAGGTCGAGATCTATTGATTTAGCTTTAATACTTGTTTCTTCACAAAACTGGTTTAAAGGTAACACACTACTAGGCCTGTTCATCGAGTCGAGTTAGCTCGAGCTAACCCTTGCTCAAACTAGAGCTAAGAATATTCGAGTCCAGTCGACTCGAGCAACCAAGCCTAATCCGAGTTGAATAAGCAACTCGAACCTAGCTAGATGTTGCTCGAGTCAACTCGTAACTCGCTGGCGTATCAGATTTGAATACTAGAATTTGATATTTGGGTGTCTGAGTGACTGGGTCTGGGTCTGTATAGTTGAACTAACTCAGGCTGGGCCATATAAATATTAGTTACACTGGACCATATAAATATTAGTTGAACCGACTTAGAGTAAATCCATATACAATTACACATTTAGTTGAACTGGACCATATTAGTTGAACTAACTCAGGGTAAAAGCCCATATACATGAGCGAGTTTCGAGTTGTCGAGCGAGCAACACCCAACTCGAGATCAACTCGAGTTATTATTCGAGTAAGTCTGCTCGAGCTACATATTACTCAAGTTGAATCTGAGTGAGTTTCGAGCGAGTCGCGAGTTGTGAGCTATTTGCCCAGCCCTACACACTACTACAAATGTAGCCTTTGAAACCGGACCAAAAGGGTCTTTAAAACGGACTAAGCGCTGCTGTTATAGAAGGGGCATTTAAAAGTTACAATGGCCATGTTTGAAAGGTTGGATCATTAAAACTGGACAGTAGAAAAACAGCCGCTTTTAAAAACTTTTTTAATATCGGACTAAGGCTTATTCACTCTGCTTTTAAAAATATATTAACATCGGCCCCTCAATTTCAACCTGCTTTTAAAGGGACCCTTTAATATCGGACCCATTGTTCAGTCCGGTTTTAAAGGCTTAAAAAACGTATCAAATTTAAATCAAATTATTAAATTTAAATTTTATTGGGTTTTGACCAAGTCATGGCCGGTGTTAAATGGGAAGATTAAAAGGGTTTTCAATTTTTTTTTTTAAAATGACCTAGAATCTTAGAATTTTCTTAAAAACGATCTAGAATATAATTTTAAAAATAACCTAAAATTTTATAATTTGTTCTAAGAATGACCTAAGATATTATTTTGTTTAATGAAAAATCATCTAATTTCACATATTTTGTGAAGCTAAAATTATTAGAATGAATATTTGTTAATTTCAACAAAGATTAAATAATATAAAAAAAAGCGAAATCTTCAATTAAATCTTCTTCAAATCTCTTCTTCAATATTCTTCAAAATAAATTTTCTTCAACTATTCAAATCTCCACTAATTATTAGAATCGTTTTTTCAAGTAAGATTTTGAGAGAAGAGATCAGATGAGAGAAAGAGAATGGAATAAATCAAACATAAATGAGAGAGAAAGGGATGCAATATATAGACAATTAAAGAGGTGATCCGTAGGGTTTTTTCTGAGTGATTTCTGAGCGTTGGATTGTTAGAATGGACGCTTTGGATTTGAAGTAACGAGGGATGATCCGTGAGATATCTTTTTAATTTGGTTTTAAAATCGGATGATATAAAAATATCCCTTTAAAATATCCCTATTACATGTAAGACTCAGAATTGGAGTTTTGTTTAACAACAAACCTCCACATATATATTTTGTTTAATAGCGGACCTCCACAATTGGATGGGACATTGGTTTTAAAAGCTTGGTCCATCAATCACAATTTAACAGCGGACCTAAGATTTTAACACCGGACGCTCCACAATAGTATGCTTTAAGAGTAGTGTTTTTAAACCGACGCTGGCCACCCATTCGGTTTAAAAGGGTATTAAATCGGACTGGTTCTACAATATGCTTTTAAAGGCTGTCTGTAAAACCGGCCCTTCGGGAGAGTCCGCTTTTAAAGGTCCAATTATGAATGTTTTGGAATCTTTTAAACCGAAGTCTATTTAAAATTTGGTTTTAAATCTAAATCCAGTTTAAAAGAGTCGGTGTTAAACGTCCTTTTTGTAGTAGTGACATTTTATACCGTCTTCACTGCAAAACCCATATTAAATCCCTTTAATACCAGTTCCTCTAGAGCACCCGCTATTAAATGAGATATTTTATACCCCTTTCACCGCACAAACGATATTAAAGCCTCTTTCTTTTTTTCACATTCTCCTATGCATCTTTTATACTCTCTTTTTGATAACATCTAATATCAAATCTTTTAACAGAATTTCGATCCCGCCACTGAACCCTTTTAATATCCCATATTTTGCACAACAAATTTAAAAAGGGGAGTATTAAAATCTCTTTCTTTTGTAGTGCAAGCGCTTCATATATGAGGGAAGGATTTTTTATAATATTGGAAGTATTAAGAAAAATAAAGCAATAATAATTATAATTGATAAATATGTTCTATATTTCTCGATGTTTTTCTTTCAAGATAGTGCATAATTCAATTTTTCGAAAGAAAAAAGGTCAATTAAACCGACTCCTGAACTATCAAAATTAGTCCCAATATTTCAAAAGCAATATTTACTCATGTTGCACCCATATGGGCTCTCATTTATATGAAATAGAAGATAGGTGTACACTGTTCACGATAACTTTATAACTCCAGCAAGCCGTGCATGAGAGTTACCTACCTCTTCTAGCAGGGCGTTAGCTGAACTTGCCCACCCTCTACTTCTAATTAATAGGATCATATTATATAACCTGTTCTCTTATAGTCCTCTAGTTACAGATGATATGAGGGAACGCTTTCCTCCTAGTTTAGGTATTTTCTTTTGATTTAGCGATCATTCCTTAAAATAGACTCTCATTTATATGGGCTTTTCTAAACCAAGCAAGTATAGACCATTCCTTAAAATAGAAGATCCATAAACAAATTATCTCTATAAATAAAACAACACTTGTTCTTTATTATGAAATTATAACCAACACAATCTAAATAGAAAATAGTAATAATGTTTCTTGAAATAGAAGATATGGGATAAACATTATCTAGTTTGAGTACTAATCCACTAGAGAAACACAACTCAACGCTTCCTATGACAATAGCTGCAACGCTTGCCTCATGCCTACACGTAGTTGTACTTCACACTTATTCAGCATCCTCTTCTCACTTAGTGCATGTATATTTGAACAAATATGAGCACATGATACGAAATCAAATATCGAACCAGAAACAAAAGTGGCTAAATAAATCTCAATAATATAACTAAGGTGGATGGGTCATTTCCAGCCTTCTTGTCCTCGAGGGCTTGGGATAATTCCTCTTCCAATGGCCCTTGCCATGATAATAGAAGCACTTCACATCAGTGAAAACCTTTGTCTATGATTGACTTGAAACACCACTTGGGTCTTCACTTCTCCTTTTACCTTCTTGGCCTTTCACTTCTCCTTTTTTCTTCCATTGGCCTTTCCTTGCTCTTGAGACACCATTAAGACCAATGAAGAACACTTCTTTGATATTAGCGTCAACAGTCTTGAGCATGACATGGAACTCTTGGAGACTCTTGTCACATCCATTCATGTGATAATTCATCTTGAACCCCGAAAAGCTAGGAGGAAGAGAACCCAAGAAAAGGCCTGTAGCCAATGGTTTTCCCATGTAGGAGAATCCAATCTCTCCAGCTACGATATCATGCCCAACATGTTGAGCACATGTGCACTGATCGAGCTCCCTTCCTGCATCTTGATGGCAATGAAGTCCACGATCACTTTGTTCCTTTCATGACGAGCTTGCTCTTGGAACATTTCCTTGAGTATACTCATAATAAAGTATGAAGTGTTATGCGAAAACTGTTTCTGCAGTTCGCCATCCATCATGGCAACTATGAGAGCATTAACCTCATTCTCGTCATCAAGGTGTTTGTTATATGTCTTGACTTCATCTTCATTTTTTTGTTAGGCTCATTTTCAGGGATAGAAATGTTCAGAACATATTCTATATGCTCATGTTTGAGAACGATTCTCAAGTTGAGGTCCAATCAATTTGGTCCCGTCAATGCGGAGACGTTCCTTTTCAAGGAGAGAAAATATAAAATAATTCTGTTGATTTCAAAAAATGATGATCTACAATATTAAAGGTTTTATTTTAGTTTTAAGAAATAGTTTTAATAAAATAAAACTCCTACTATAAAATATAAAACATACTTCATATTTGTAGTAGGATCGAAATTCATATTTTCATCAAGTCTTAAGCCAGTGTCGTCATGAATCATAAGACTTAGTTATTTTCGAAAATTAACTCCTTGCTAATTACATCTACATGTAACTTTCGGCTCACTATAACATATTCTTTTATGCTAGCAATCTTTTTCTCAAGATCTTAAACAGTTTAGGTCTCCTCTTCAGCCAACCTAACTATATCTTATTTGACATGCCGGACATGCCTCACAACTCTCAAAGATTGAAATGATGCCCACTTGGATGGAGTTCGCCATCTAACGATCGATGGTTCATAGTGGATAGAGAAGGGAGAGAAAATTACCGAATATTATTTTGGGGCTTTAATGTAATTTTTATTTGATGGTCATATAAGCATACACTCAACCTATGACTCAATCACCACAAATAAATATCACATAATAAATATTCACAATATAGGTTGTGAGTTTTGTGTGGCCTTGCGGAAACTCATTTTCCATCGACTAGTATCATCTTCTATCTCTATGGTTGACGTGCCTTCATTTACATGTAATTTAGATTACCTTCAATTCCTATTAGAACTATTTATAAAATAAATTGGAAAAATAAATTACATAAAATTAATACCACTATTTAATAATTGTCATGCAAGTCATGAATGGATACATGATGGACAACCCAACATTATGTCTTTTAGTTATATAATCTAATTAAATAATTATGGGACACCAAAGATCGCTTACAAGCAATCACATTATTTGACTCTCAACTATTATTCGTAAGATTATTTGATCCTCAAATATTATTCATAAGATCATTAACAAGATCTATACTGAAAGTATATAAGAGGTATAGATATTTATCACAAAATAGTTTTCAAACGAATTAAAAAAAATGTAGGTTATAAAAAAATCACATAATTTGTTCTGGAGCTTTACCATACAACTCTATAACGACCTTTAACTTTTCTTGGAAAAATGCGAATATAACTGAAGAAATTACAAAAACATGACACAAATGTCACAGTTTCAGCATGCAGAGAACTGAAACCAATATTTTTATTATTTTTAATTCGATCATATATACTTTATTTTAATAGTTAAAATAAAATCTTCTAGTTATTAAACATACTAAAGAACATATCAAATTATATTTCACCATGAAAACTTCAAATGATTCAAAGAAAAAAATAGTTCGTCAACAAATTACAACCCGAAATTTCCAGAAAAGCATTCACAAGAGATATATAACTTAAGTAATTAATTCAATAATTAATTAATTAATTAATTAATTAATTAACTCATTAGCCCAAGCTTTGATATTTATTTAATTAATTAGTCAAATTGTTATTCTAATATAATCATAATAGCCCAAGCTCTGATACCAATTGATAGTTTGATGTTTAGAAAGCAAGAAATAAACCAAAAAAAAATATTCAACTCAAAACAAATGATCTAGTTATTGTTAGTGCAGGAACAAATATTAATTTCGTCTAATTAATAAGGGAATAACATTATACCACAAATTTGATCTCTAAATTAAATCAAGAAGGATTTTGCTTAACAACTTTTTATTTCCTTTTCTTTAACCGGTGGATGTGATTTAGCCCTTCAAATGACGAGCCACCTTAGATATCCACCGAAAGTTTAGAGAGACATTTGTATCTCTATGACTAGTAGTAAGAGATTAACAAGTAGAATCTTAATTCTAGTTTAAAACTTTCGTCAAAATTTCCATAATTTTAGTAGAAATTTTTGTCAACACATGAGATTTTTCTCAGCATTTTTCCCACTTGAAAGCTGACAGACACACCTTTTTAGGTTGATGGTGCATATATACAAATATTAGATAACACATGTAACTTTCAATTAATTTATTGATTATTAAATATTTGATTTGATGTTCTAATCAATAAATTGATGTTGCACATCTGCCAACCTTCTCTCTTTAATTTCTAATTAACCAATGTTTAATAACATGTAGTGGGCCTTGGCTTTTATTAAATCCATAATTTTTTATGCAAAAATGCCGGCGTACATAAATATTTCTCATATGTTAAAAATATTTGAAATATGTAACGCATACTTCAAATATTTTAGGATTATTTTATAACATTCATGTCATAAAATTGTTCATGTATTAATAACGTATATTTCTTCAAATTAACTATAACATATTGTAATTTAAATAACACATATACATATCACATATGTTTTATTAATACATTTTTTTTAATCTTTCATATGGTGTCACTCTATATGATCCCATTGTTATGGAAGAAATTAAACACTTCAATTTCATTAATCAATGATACAACTTATTCATGATATATTGATATATTATTCAAATGTTGTGAATGAAAATGCACAATACAGAATCACGATCCCTTTAACATAAGAACGTTATTGTGTCAATTTCTTGCCTCATGATCGATATCCAAATAATTATAACATAAGAATGTGTCATCTTTGCTAATTATTCTTTCTCGATTTTTCAAGGTATAATTATGATATGATTATCATATAATCATATTGCATGCACATAATACAAAATATATGAAGAGGCCTAAATATATCACCATTTATATCACATATAACGGAAAATTATCGATATCATGATGCGTATAATTTCTCTGCACAAGTCATGCACATTACGATAACTGTGTAACTCATAATTATAACGAACGTTGGAAAGTACCAAGTACCAACGATCTCTACACGGCATGAAACTTGGCGGCATGACACAGACCTAGAACAGTAGATAGCACAGTGTATCATTTAATCAATTTTCAAATTCAAACTTAAATTAAAGGAATAGCAAGTTATGAATGGTGCATCTAATTAATCATCTCATTACATCTCTCTCCCTTACAGGGAAATCATAAGTACATACTGCACAGAAGTGCGTCAACTAGGATTCAAGTTGCTTGGAGCAATCTCTCTCAGCCTTGGCTTAGAAGAGGACTACATCAAAAGAGCCATGGGTGAGCAAGAGCAGCACATGGCGATCAACTTCTACCCGCGATGCCCGGAACCCGAGCTCACCTATGGGCTCCCTGCCCACACTGATCCAAATGCGTTAACCATCCTACTTCAGGATCCAGAAGTGGCAGGTTTGAATGTGCTGAAGGATGGGAAGTGGATTGGAATCGATCCCATGCCCGGCGCGTTAGTCATCAATATTGGTGACCAGATACAGGTGACGATCTCTCTAAAAGTTATTTTTTTTATTTGATGAAGGCCTTTAGTAATCAATAATATTGTATCAGGGTCTTACTTCAATCTATCATAAGATGTTATAATATAACAAAACTGCATTGTTGAACATTTGCAAGGCCTTGAGTAATGGAAGATACAAGAGTGTTTGGCATCGTGTACTCGTCAACTATAGCAAAGATAGACTCTCAATAGCATCATTTCTTTGCCCATGCAATAGTGCACTCATCAGCTCTGCAAAAAAGCTGACTGAAATATCTCCACGAATCTACAGGAACTACACTTATGATGAGTACTACAAGAAATTCTGGAGTAGAAACCTTGATCAAGAGCATTGTCTTGAGCTTTTCAAAATCTAAATGAATTTAAACTTATTTACCTTTTTGTCTTCAGAATGTGTTTGAAATTTTCTAGATAAAATTATTTGTTTAGATTTTAAGGAGTGTCTTAGATTGTGCAAGTCAGGCATGCATCTTGGTACTGGGATGGATTAAAACAATATTTAAAGTGTTAGGTCTACAAATAACCATGTAGTGATCTATATATAGATTATAGAGAGTGATCTCATGTGTTTGTCTTGTATGAAACTGTAAGACAAATAATTGTAAGAGATTTGAAAAAAGTAGTTTGGCAAAATTATTCTTAAGAGTATTTTTTTAAACGATAATGTCTCGTAGATATCAATATTGATATCAATTATCGATACCGATGTTATTAACACATTTAGTTAAGTTACTATGTATATTATTTGAGTTATTATGCATATTATTTTATATTATTTTTGTACTGAAAAAGTTATTATGCATGTTAACAAAATAATGTTCATAATAATTAAAATAGCATGCGTAACTAATTCAGTACAAAAAATAATATGCATAATAACTCAAATAATGTGCATATAACTCAATTAAATGTGTATGATAACATCGATATCGATAGTCAGTATCAATATTGTTATCTACGTATCAGTTCTCTTTCCAAAAAATTTTGTACTTTACATTTGATATATCATAGCGTCAATTGATCAAAGAACTTGTTATGTGGCGAAGAAAGAAGGAAACAAAAAGATGATGTACAAAAGAAGAATAAGTGGCGTGTCTGGTTGTTTGTTTTATAAGAAGTAGATTAATGTTAAGTGTTTTCAAATATGTTATAGGAAAAAGAAGTGAAAAAAAGGAAAAATAAAATGAGTGAAGCAAGTAAACAAAATCAAATTGAGTTTGTTAGTTAATGTTTTGTGTTTGGTTAGTAATAAACAAGGATATTGCATGTCCTTGAATATTTCAAATTTGATCCAAAATCAATCTAGTGACATTTTTGTTTTTACGGTGTTTCGAATTCGCGACCTCTCACATATGACATTGCTCTCTAGACCATGAACTAGTTCTTATTATTTTGTATTATTAAAAGTAGGAAATAGACAATGAAAGAAAGAGTCTAGTTAGTAAAAAAAAGAATGAGTAAAAATAGTGTTTTGTTAGAGAAAATGTGATGTTTTAGAGAGGATAGTTTCACGAAATGTTGTAGGAAATCATAGAGAGAAATACTATAAAATGAAGAGATTGAAGTTAACAACACCACCGACACAAATGAATTTTTTTTTTTTTTGAAACATTAAGTTTGAAGGAAATTTGACAATAAAAAAAACAGCTTATTTACCAAGTCGAAAAATATGTTATTGCTAGAATACGCTCTAGCAAATACACATTTGCTAGAGTATACCCTAGTGCTTGTTACCCAAGCGAATGTGCTCCTGGCAAATGAATGTAACTAGTTAGAGCCTCTAGCGGTTGATTATTTGCCTCAGTATCGCTCAAATTAACTGCTAGTGATAAAATGTTAGCCCTGACAAAAAGTAGACCTGAGAATCGATATTTGAAATAACAATTATTAGTGTAATTTCAAACATATTGTTTGAGAAAATGTTTGCACTCTAACAAATTATTAACCTATAACATCTCATCTAGCCCATACTAACCCATCATTCAAGCCCAAATTAAATATGTTATTCAAGTCCATTTCTAATTAATTTAATTGAAATGGACATTTTCATTTCTTCAAACCCATTTTTTAATTAATTAAATTAGGCTTCAAGCTAATTTCTAAATTGACGCAGGCCGAAAGATTTGGTTTAATATTATTTATATATTTAATATCTGATCTGAATTGCTTTAGAAAATCAAACATGTATTACCCAAACTTCTACGTCCATATAAAAATCTAGAAAAATAATGATTTTTCAAGCCTCTACTGTAAGACCTATACAAAGCGAAATATAGAGAAAAGAACATATATGAAAACATAACAACAATACACCATACATGTCAATTCAACACAAAAAAGTACACATTATAATTTGAAATACCAAACAACATCAATCCAACAACGTGCCACAATATTTTTTACTAAACAACAATAAGAAAAGTACATCTATATACCAACATCTTAAAATACCAACAAAAGAACATTGCTAACAATCTTTTATGCTCATTAATTCATAGGCAATATGAGCACCACCGGCTTCTTCCTCACAACTACCCTCATTTGCATTTGTAGGTTCCGTTGATTTTCCTATTGCAAAGAAACAAATGAAAAATGAAGCACAAATTTAACCTACTTAATATAATGAACAAACTAGAAAGATGTACAGATCAGGTCAAGAAGAAAGTATTTAGAAAATATCACAAAGAGAAACCACAATACCAAGAAATTTAATTCTTATAACACTGCAAGGCAGCCATATCCATTTCTTGAATGAATGGTGCTTCATTCTTGCTGATGCAGCTGTTAGTGATATGTGTCCTAGACTCAATTATTGGATGACTTGTTATGTTTCTTAATGCATGATTATATCATGCATGTTGTTCATTGAGTTAACATAATTTTGTAGAACATTCGTGTTGATGACTTGAATTATAGAACTTCACTAATGAAATAAATATGACTACTCTAAATGTCTCTGATCTTGGTAATTAGTAAAGGACACTGATTGATCATTATAAGGTCAGTGTGTGAGGTAGATGTGTTGGAATTGAGACGTCAATTCCAATAAATTAAGTTTAGACTACGTGTTATATGATTACAAACGTGTCATGTACTGTCACTAATGATATGAGGAGTAACAGTTGGAAATGCCGCTAAATGTGATTAATTAATATTCAAGACATTATACATATTTCACCAAGATTTTTGACACGAATTGCTATAGAACATAACTAAATTGATTATAATTATTGACGGACTGATTATGATCAATTAATGTATATATGAGTCTTAGTGTAAAGTCAGAAATAATGTTTGAGCCAAACCCAACTTGTTTTGGATCAAAGCGCAAGCAAAATAGCACAAAACGAGATCTACTGCGATCGTAATAAGATTCAATGCGGCCGCAATACAGTAGGGGAAGATAGGCAATAAATTTGCCACAAGAGACCTGGCATAATGTTGCCAAGTCTATGGCGACCGCAATGAGATTCATTGCGACCGCAAGAGACCTGTTGTAAGGCATGTTTTGACTGCCTAGATCTCCTGGTATCTTTCAGATTGAATAAAATAACTTTTATACCAAATTGGTGGATGTATTTACAGTAGTAAATACTAGGATTTGGAAAGAATTGAAGAGAATATAATTTCAAATATTTGATCAATATTTGATAATTAATTCGGCATGTTTTCGAGATACACTTTGGCCCTTGTAAAAGATCCCGGGTCTCCAAGCGTTAGGGGGTAACGAGAACAGAATTTTTTCTGAGATTGGGGCACATGTGCTGTGCATAGCTACTGATACTCTACTCCATTAAGAGTTCATACTTCGTCGAGGTGTTCGTGCTCGTCTGGAGAAGGATAGCACCCCCGAATCGTTTGGAAGGATCCGTCGGGAAAATGACGTTACAAGGGACTTCCGATGATTCAAGACATCTCATCTGTCGCTTGGATTAGAGACCAGAAATGACTGGTGGAGATGAAAAGTAAGTAAAACTCTTCTGCACTCTTTGTTATTTCATTCATGTCGCAACAGATTTTTTATTGAATTGATAATTGAAATTGTTTAGATTAGGGAATGGTTATTTGTTTGATACCCTAATTGATTTGTACCAATCTATTTAATCCCAACAAGTGGTATGAGAGCCTCTCGTTGCGCATGTTTGAGATATTCTTTTTACTGGATTTATTGGATTTTAATTATTGCATTTTTGGTTGATTTTCTCTTGAATTTGTGAATAATTGGTTCTTTAGAACATTAATTAAACTTTAAGTTGAATTTTATCAAATTTCTTCGCCTTTTATGCGAATTTGAAATTGATATTATTCAAATTTCATGTTTATTAATATTTGGAACATTTATTGGACAATTAAAGTTGTTTTTTGAGAAATAAATGCAATAATTTTGGTCAAAAATTCGAAATGGTTTATCCAGAAAAGTTTTATTTTCAAACAAGGCATTTTTGTGCTAAATCAGGGTCTATTGCGGCCGCAACCCCTGTTAGGTATGTCTCTGTTTTGGAATCAGAAAAATTCCAAGTCTGAGGCTCATTGCGGTCGCAAGAATTGATATTGCGACCGCAAGACAGAGAAATTTTAACATTGTTGTGGGCCAAATGAAATTTGAACTGTTAGAATCGATTGCGGCTGCAATGGACTTGCTTGTGGCCGCAATGTCTTTGGGTTGCTGGTTGCCTGAAATTGAACTGACAGGTGTTGTTGCGGCCGCAACCTAGGGTGATTGCGCCCGCAACAGAGCATGTTTTGCATTTTTTTTTGGAAATTCCAAAAAATTGTAAATTGAATTGACAAGAACAATTGCGACCGCAATGACTCTGGGAATTGGCACAAAACAATTGAATTGACAGGTTAATTGTGCCAATTTTCAGAAATTTAATTTTCTGTTAATTAGTAGTAGTGTAAATTAATTGTAATTTAGGATATATAAAATTTACTTATATATAATTACAATTAATTTTTCTAAAAAATTAATACTATTTTTTATCTTAATATATAGAATTTAGCTATATATCTATAATTAGTACAAAAGCTAATAATAGCCAAGATAAAATTGCTAAATTCAAAAAGGTTTTATTAAGATTAAAATAAGGTATTCAAGAATATTTAGTCATTTTCTAAAGGTTTTAGTAAATACTAAATATATTTAAAAGTCTATGTTTTGTAATATATATATGTGTGTATTTTATTAACAAATAGAAAAATTGGAAAATTTTAATTTAAAACCCCTATTTAGTTGATAATACAACATAGATATTATGGAGGAGTAGTTGCCAATTAGGATACGTCCATTGTAGACTTTTACACGATTTTGATCTATTTGAAGGCAATTAGGAATACACGCCGCATCTTGTTAAACGATCATGTTCGCTTCCGAACATCGTTGCTAAAGTAACAAGTAAGATGCCTCGTGAAATTTAAAAGGACGTGTGTTAGCAACAAATTGTTAATTGCTCCCTTCGGAGGATTAACACATTAAGTAGTTGCTAATATACATAAAGTAAGGTGCATAAAGAAAATTAATGAGAAGCTACGTGCTAATGATGTCTAGAAAAGCATTTGAGGCTTGGTACTTAAGTAGTCCGCTTGTGACTCACCTCCCTCACTTGACTGGCATGATCACTGGTATGTAGGTATGCCAATCGGACCCATCGGCAAGAGCGGTAAAATGCCTCATTTGTACTTGTGCATAACATCACGATATCTAAGAGTATTGACTGCCACATTCGGGACGTCATGCTGGATAATATCATTGGTTAAATGAAATTAATGGAGTCATTTAGAATTTTTTTGTTGCCTTTCAATAGATTTATAAATTGTGATTAAGGAACGTGATGTATAAACTGATATTTCTCGTTTTCTAAAATTTTCCAGACAATTTGGCAATCATAAATCAGATTTCGTCCCTAACAGGGTCAAACTTTCACCTGTGGGAGTCCAAACTTAGGTTGTTCCTGGGATGATGAAGTACGATCGGGCATGTCGTTATGACCTCCCCGTGATAGCTGGAAAGGAGCCCACCGCTCCTGAAAAGGCTGACATGGAGGACTAGGATCATAACGACATGATGTGCCTTATGATCATGAAAATGACAACCCATGAAACACTCCAAGATTGTATTCCCGATCAGGATTATGGCGCTAAGAAGTACCTTAGTGCTTTAGAGCAGAAGTTTATCGTGAACAAAAGGACACAAATTCATAAGCTCATGACTAAACTTCATAATCTTAAGTACAAGAGGAAAACTGGGATTAGGGAGCACATCACTGAAATGATCAAGCTCCAGCGTGCGCTTCTTTCGCACGAGTTCAATTTCTTTGATGATCTCCTCATTGAATACATCTTCATGTCTCTTCCTCCCTCCTTTAGTCAATTCAGCATGACTTATAACTGTCTGAAGGAAAAATGGACAGTGGCTGAGCTTGAAGTCAGCTAGTACAGGAGGAGGAGAGATAAAAGTTGGCTAAGGGAGAGGAGACTCATGTTGTAACACTTAATCCCAGAAAGGACAAGCGTAAGAATAACAAGGGGAAAGAGCCCGTTAACGAAGCTCCAGAAAAGAAGCAGAAAGTTGACAATACTCCCGAGAAATCAGGAAGTAAGGTGACTTGTCACTTTTGCAAGAAGCCCGGGCACATCAAGATACACCATACCAACTACGCTTCATGGTTGAAAAAAAAAAGGTATGTGTCATGGCTTAGTTTGTTCTGAAGTTAATTTAAGTACAGTTTCAAAATATGCTTGGTGGTTAGACTCAGGTGCAACTTCTAACATCAGTATATCCATGCAGGACTACCTAAACCTTCGAAAGTCAAATCAAGTTGAACACTACATTTATGTGGAAGATGACAGAAAAGTTGAAGTCGAAGGCATAGGAAAATTTAGATTGTTATGTAGGACTGAATTTTATTTGTATTTTGATGCATTAGTGGTTCCTTCCTTTCGAAGGAACCTAATTTTTATTTCCAATTTGGACAAGAATGGTTTTGTATGTTCATTTGGTAATGCAAATTTCAGTTTGTTTCAAAATTCAAAACAAGTTGCTTCTGGTTCTTTGTCTTCTTATGACAATCTTTACTTTCTTTAAATAGACATTTCACATAGAGAAGTCCTGTGCTTTGAAACTAGAAAATATAAATTAACTAATGAGAATTCAGCGACATTATGGCACAGACGTTTGGGACATATATCTATGCAAATAATCCAATGTCCTGTGTCGAATGATATTCTCACACCTTTAGACTTTACTAATTCCAAAGAATGTGTAAATTGTATAACAGGAAAACAAACTAATAAACGCAAGTATGATGCCAAAAGGTGCAATGATTTCTTAGAATTGATACATACCGATATTTGTGGTCCTTTTCTAAAGGCTACAAGAAATGGTAACCGATATTTTATCACATTCATATACGATCATTCAAGATATGAACACATCTACTTGGTTAAAGAAAAGATTGAAGCACTAGACATGTTCCAAAGTTATAAAACGGAGGTTGAGTTACAACTTAACAAACGCATTAAAGCCGTCAGATCTGATCGTGGTGGTGAATATTACGACAGATATGACGGGTCAGGAAAACAATATCCAGGACCCTTCGCAAAGTACGTAGAGGAGTGCGAGATTGTGCCACAGTATATATTGTCATGCTCGCCTGCAATGAATGGTATTGTTGAAAGGCGCAATCGCATCCTCAAAGACATAGTAAGAAGTATGATTGCTCGTACGACTCTACCAGAAAGTTTGTGGGGAGAAGTCTTAAAAACTACATCCTATATTCTCAACAGAGTCCTAACTAAAGCAACTAATAAAACCTCATTTGAGATTTATTTTGGGCGCAAGTCTAGTCTAAATCATTTTCGGATTTGGAGATGTCTAGTAGAAGCAAGGCCTTATAGGCCGACATAAAAGAAACTGGATGAAAGAACTATTAGTTGCTATTTCGTTGGATACCCTGAAAGATTTAGAGGATATAAATTCTATAATCCAACAGAATGAACGATATTCGAGTCAGGAAATGCGACATTTTTCGAGGATAATGAGTTTGTGGGGGGAGATATGAACATGGATGACATTTTTGAGGAAGAGAGGAATAATGACACTTCGGACCTTCGTCCGAGCTTAGTCACTATTTCAATATTGATAAATCCTGAAAATGTATCTCATGTCAAAAGGCAAACTACACTCCCTACTCAAATTTCACAAGATAACATGGACACAAATAAACCCGAATCTATCCTAAATAGCGACATTGTCATGGACAATGTTAATGGTCCTGAGCCTGTGAGAGATCCGGAATTAAGTAATGATGTTCATGAAAATACTTCTCAAGAAATTACAGAACCAGTCCAAATAAAAAGATACACTAGAGAGAACATATTTACTGAAAGATTTGCATATCTTCAAGAATATGAATTTGACATAAGCAAGTTTGAAAATGACCCAAAAGATATCAAATAAGCTATGAAAAGTTTTAACTCTCATAAGTGGATCTATGCGATGAATGAAGAGATAAAATCAATGAATGACAATGATGTGTGGAATATTGTTTCTTTGCCTAATGACAAGAAGACCGTTGGTTGTAAGTGGATATTCAAGACCAAACATAATTCTAAAGGCAATGTTGAAAAATATAAAGCACGTTTTGTCGCTAAGAGTTTCACACAGAAATAAGGCATTAATTAAAATGAAACCTTCTCTCCAGTTTCATCGAAAGATTCGATGAGAATCATATTGGCATTGGTAGCGCATTATAACTTGAAACTCCACCAAATGGATGTAAAGACGGCTTTTCTCAATGGCGACATTGAGGAAACCATCTACATGAGGCAACCAGAAAACTTTGTGGTCGACAACCCAAAGTCCATGGTGTGTCGGCTTAAGAAATTCATTTATGGACTCAAGCAAACATCTCGACAATGATATTTGAAATTTCACAACATAGTTAACTCATACGGTTTCAAGTCTAACTTAGTTGATGAATACATATACCTTAAGTAAAAAAAACCTCCAATTTCAACACGTTCTGTAATGCCTCCGATAAATTAGTAAAGAAATTCGAAAAATGTATCATTTGGTTCCTACGTAGGTTTCAGTATGGACAGTATTTTCAACGGTTCGGATCGATCGTTTTCAATTGAAAATTCGAAATAAGCATCCGTTAGCATGTTTTGAGTTTTGCTAACGTTAATATGTTAGCTGGATTCTCTATATATATATTTGCACAATCTGATGATTTCGGCCTAAAACATGTTTGGTTATTTCAGCACTCTTTCTAGCAGGCACGGCTGCATTTTTCTTTGTCGTGAGACAACCGATCAAGAAAGGCAAGTTTGAAATGGACCCCTCATGTATTCCAAGTATCTTAACCAGTTCATGTAGCACACAGCAATTTACATGTCAAGAATTAAATGAGGCCACAAAAGGGTTCGAGGAACCCAAAAAGTTGGCTGATTTTGTTGGAGAAGGTAGTGTTCATAACTTCATATAGACACTTGATGATGGGTCCATAGTAGCAGTACAGAATCAACTATCGCATTCGCGAAAATGTTGGTCAGTTCTTGCAGAAATTACAGCTCTTGTCTCGCATCTCTCACCAAAACATAGCTCGAATCTTGGATTTCGTTTCGAGTCCAACAACTCCCTCATTGTACACGGACATATTAAAAGTGGCACAGTTGAGGAGCCTAACTGACCTTAATTGACATTTCCTTTGGTTCAGATTACGAATCAAAGATAGCCGGGTACAAACAAGTCAGGTCCGGCCTATTAAATTGCTCAAATCATTCAGACTTGGTGTGCAATTTTTGTTGTGTTTTGCTCGAGCTTGTGACTGGATTCAAACCCGACAAGTATGTTTGTGAGTTGTGACTTGTGAGATGGTGTTAGCTAAAGTCAAAGAAAAGAGGTTTCACAAGGTACTAGACCCATTTCTCCTGTCTAGCAAGCAGCTGCGTGTTGTGTAATGAAGAAGTAGAGAGAATGGGTGACCTTGTTTTCAGGTTGTTGTCGAGCAGGAGAATCGAGAATAGTGGTGGAATATGTTTGGCCGGAGTTGCGAAGGAGCTTGTGGGTATTGTAAGGAACAATAAGGGAAGTTCTAGTAGCAGGATAGAGATTTCATTTGAGGAGATTTGTTCGATTCTTCTGCTACAGATGATATCAATGTCACCACTCCCTATGATCTTCAAAGTTTGATCGTGTTCAGCACTAGTTTACTAGAGAGTTTCTTCTATCAGAGTAAAGAATGAATGTACGAAACTGATGTTTGTAGGTGTAGAGAGCTTTTGATCTCTAGCTCTGATATAATAGTATTTATTTTGTCTTTGACAGTGTATCTTGCTATGTTAAAATCCTGTTAAAAGAACTCGTCAATCTAATGTCCATATGTTTGTTTAAGTTAATGAGTTTTAGATTTACTGTATGCATCAATGTTTAAAATTAAGAAGTACATTTCATTCTACATTAATATATAAACTCTCTTGCTACTCGAGGAAGGAGATTTGACCTGCTCAAGGGCCAAGGCTTCCTAATGATAAGACTACGTACTGATCAACAAAATATCTTAAAATAGTATTGAATGATCACAGTTTTCCATTAGTGCTTACTACCAAAGCCAATATCTAGTGTTGAAAGGCATTTATAATACTAACAAAAATGTAATAAAAAAAGAAAACAAAGTTCAAGCAATCGAAAGACACTGTCCTCAAGTTTCCCCTTGATCAACAAAAGGAGCAACAATGATTGTCAAAATTGAAATTCAAAGCATAAAAAAAAACGTTACAACAGCAGCTCCACAGAATCACAAACAAAATCCTCGATCTTTCTACCTAGGGGAGCTAAATAGGGCACGGGCGACGATACCGGTGGCCTCAATGTACCTGTCAACACATCGAGAGATGCAGCTGCTCTCACTTCCACTTAAACTAGACCCTGGTTTCGTCACACACTTTGCAAAGCACTTGGTACCTACTGTCTGCCATATAATGCAGGGAAGAGATAAATGGATTATAATTAAAAAAAATTATATCTCATTGACAATTGACCAATTAATTTCCAGAAAAGAAAAAAATACATTAATCTCAATGAAATCATCTTGAGAGTTCTAAAATGGATATAGAAGATTTCGATAAGAGAAATCAGATTTTTTTTTTATTCAAAGAAATCAGATTTTTTAACACCCAACTTCATTAAAATAACCAAATTGATCTCATCATCCTCAGAAGTAAAAAAAATAATGATCCATGTCTCCTTCTAGAAGAGGCAGGACAATGCTATCCTAGTCTGTTTGATATATATATATATTGGACTGACTAGACAACCGATACAACCATAACTGCCCAATATTACAAGGGAGAACAGCTGTGAGAACCAACCCTTTAAGATGTAGAGAAAAATTTGCCTCTACCATTTATTTTAACACATCCAACTTCATGTATGTTTATCATGGTGACATGAATTGAGATGCTGCCATAAGATAGACCAAGAGGGACAGATAAATAGCAATAGAGAGACAGTCATAAGTCAACATTTAAGGATATAGGACCATGAAATTGAATTAGCAGCTTAAATACGATAAATAAAGGAATGAAATTGTGCAGATATGGAGAAATGAGGACCAATATGGCAGAAATAAGAGTTCTTAGTTTGAATTCATATTTTAACTTTTATGAATCAAAGGACTAAGAGCTGAATGTTCAGCATTTCTAAAAAATTTCTGAAGTATAAATGTCAGCAGTTGAATTCAATTTCCACCAATTTCCCTCTTTCTTTGTAAAACACAGAGGTCAAGTCAAGTAGCACCCCATTTTCTGCTTATGCAATTGAAACTGATGTCCTATTTCCAATGAAATAAAACTGGAAGTAATTGGTTATGACTTATGACATTCACTTTTTTGTCATTCTGCTATAACTAAGTATATCAACTGAGAAGATGGGAAATAATAAAGCAAAAGGGGGAAATAATAAAACCTTGCAAACTTAATCTCAGTAAGAGATTCTAATTTCAGTATAAACAAACCCCAGTTCATACCAACTTAACATTTATAATACTTGGACAAGCAACCTAAATTAAAAATTCCAATTGACCTTACTTAAACCCTTTCAAATCAGATAAAGAACTAAACAAAGTTCGAAAATAAAAAGAAAAAAAAAACAACCTCGAGGAGCTCTTGCGCGTAGGCCTGAGCGAGTTGCATCTTCATTTGATCCATCAACGCATCTGTCGACATGCCTGAGCCCGATGAACTGGAAGACGGAGACGAGAAGGCGTCCATCGTTTCTCTTTCAGTGCACCGATCTACACAAAAAGCGGTGCTTAACCACCTCTTTGTTTTGTTTTGTTTTGCGGCGTTTAATTTCGACCCGACCCCTGCTGCAAGTAATACTATCAGTTAGTTTGCGGTTGTTGGAAGCACCTGTTAGTGTTAGACAACCCTAAATCGAAATGTGTTAATTCAAGCCCAAAATTAGAAATTCTTGGGATACGAACTGCAGTGATAGCCCAGAAATAATTCGGCCGGCTTCGAGAATCGAGACTACAACTTTGACAATTAATAAATTCAATTAGAGTTGTGTCAAAATCCGGGCGGGTCGACCCGTATCCGGATCGTGACCGACCCGGTCCGTGGCTAAGATCCGATCCGTTCCGTGAAAAATGGACCCGTGGATCTAGGGCGGGTCGGGTAGGCCAACATTTCTGACCCGACCCGTGGCAGACCCGACCCGTGCCCAACTCGTACCCAACCTGTGGAACCCGTGCAAGATCTGTGCCCGACCCGTGGACCCGTGATAGATTCTTGTCACTTTATGTCATTTCAAAGTCAAAAAAATTCGAAAAAATAAAAAAATCAGTAGAAAAATTAATTTAAAAAATTCAAAATTTCAACTGGACTCGTGCCCGACCCGCCCGGGTTTGTCACGGGTCGGGTTGACCCTTTCCACTTCGGACCCGTGCTTACCCGACCCATTATACCCGTGGACCCGTGACACCCGTGGATCCGCCCTGGTTGGATCCACGGGTACCCGACCCGATCCGTTTGTAATACCCTAAATTCAATGCAATAATTTTTTTTTAATCTTCTATGTAGAAACTTTTTGTTATTAATATTATAATCTCAAATAAGTCATTATTAAAAAGCAAATGTCTTGGTTTTGAATCTAAATCATTTCATAATCTAGGAACAATATGCAAAAAAATTGAATCTAGGCCATTCCATTCATACTCTAAGATCTCAGTTTTAGAAGAGTAATTTTTTTAAATGTATATATAGAAGAATTATGAACTCAAATATGGTATTGAGATAAAGAAGATTACCTATCATTACTCGGTATTCTGATACATTACGAGCTTCTCCCTTTCATTCGAATCGAGATTGATGTTAGTCGTCATAGGTGACATGCTTGTCTTGCTATCCTTCATCCCTAATTTATTCTTTACCTCCTTTGCATACTTAGTTTAACTTACGAAATGCCATCACTTTGTTGTTTGATTTGGAGAACCAAAAAGAATATAAGCTCTCTCATCATGTTCATTTCAAACTCACTATGCATCAAATAAGCAAATTTCTCTGCAAATGCCGCTTAGTTGAACCAAAAATTACACCATCAACGTATATTTGGACTAACAATAGGTCATAGTCTTTCATTTTGGTGAATAAGGTGGTATCGATTTTACCTCTTGTGAATCCATTGTCAAGTAGAAATGAACTAAGTCTATCATACCAAGTTCTAGAAGCTTGTTTTAACCCATAAAGAGCCTTATCAAGTCTATAAATATGGTCGGGTAATGTTGGATCAACAAAGTCCGATGGTTGGTGGACATACACCTTCTTTTCTATGAACTCATTCAAAAAGGCACTCTTAGCATCCATTTTGAATATGATAAATCCTTTATAAGAGGCATAAGTCAAGAGCATTCGAATGAATTCTAATTGAGCTACGAGTACAAAAGCTTCTTCATAATCTAATTCCTCTTTTTGCCTAAACCCTTGAGCTATCAAACATACTTTGTTTCGAACAACATTACCATCTTGATCCTTTTTATTTCTAAAGACCCATTTTGTCCCAATTAACTCTTATTTTTGGGCTTTGGTACAAGTTACCAAACTTTTTTTCCTTTCAATTTGGTTAATTTCTTCTTGCATGGCACAAATCCAATCATCATCTAAACATGCTTGATCTAAACTTGTTGGTACAACTTGTAAAACAAATGCACAATGACCAATCATTTCGTTTAAAATGGACTGAGTTCTAATCCTTCTCCTAGAATCTCCAATTACATTAGATAAAGGATGAGATGTTACTTTCCTTAGGTCTTGAGGCATTTGGTACTCGGTATGTTCCGTTGACGTTGAGTCTCCTTCTCGAGTGTCATATTTGTTGAGAGCATTTTGTTCTTGTTCTTCCACTTGATTCAAAATGGTAGTTGCTACATCGCCTCGTTGCTCATGTTGGCATTTTGTAGATTCTCCAAAATTTTGATTTCTTTTGGTCCTTGCTCTTGAGAGTGATTTCCCAACCCGGATGCATCCAAACCTACAACATCAACATTTTCTTTCTCGACCCAAGCATTAATATGTTCATCAAATTTAACATGAATTGACTCAATCACAATTTTAGATGTTGGCACATAAATTCTATATGCTTTAGTAGTAATTGAGTAGCCAACAAAATGTTCTTCAATTGATTTGGAATCAAATTTGGTTATCTTGGGGGTATAAGCTAGAACGAAACATTTTGAACCAAATGTTTTAAAATAAGGTATATTGGGTTTCCACCCCACCCATAGCTCGTAAGGGTTCTTTTTATATAATGGTCTCATGCCTACTCAATTAATCATGTGACATGCCGTGTTGACCGCCTCGGTTCAAAGAAAATTTGGCAATGAAAAAACATTAGCACGGTACGAGCTAGTTCTTACAAGGTACGATTTTTCCGTTCTACAACTCTATTTTGTTGAAGTGTTCTAAGGATCGAAAACTCATGTCTATATCCTCTTTTAGAACATAGCTCATCAAATTTTGCATTTTCAAATTCTCCCCATGATCACTTCTAATTTTCTTAATTTTGGACCCTTGTTTATTTTCAACTAGATAGCAAAACTCATCAAGGTTTTCAAAGTTTTCGTTCTTGTGAGTTAGAAATATAGTCGAAGTGAAACGATTATAGTCATCCACAATCACACACACATATATTTCTTTCTACCTAAACTTGGTACACTAATGGGACCGAACAAGTCAATATAGATTAATTGTAAAGGTTTGTCGGTTGATACTATATCTTTCGACACAAAACTTGATTTAACTTGTTTACCTTTGATGATGCAAATGTCTCATATTCCATGTAAGTCAACCTTGCTTAGGAGCAAATCTTTAACTAAGTTGAGCGTGATTAATCGTTTAATTGAGCTTACTCCTAAGTGAGCTAGCCTTCGATGCCAAAGCCAAGATTGGTTAGTTATGGAATTTTAACATAGTTCACCTTTAGTAAAATTATTTAAATGCAAGTAATAAATTCATTTCTTCGTTCACCTTGATACAATTTCCCATTTGTTTTGGTCCACATCAAGTAACAAATATTGATTTCAAATCTCACATAATATTTGACATCACATAGTTAGCATACACTTAGCAAGTTGAAATTTAGACTATCCATAAGGTAAATATTTGAAATGGTTAAATTTTGTTACCTATTGATCATATACCAATTATCTTACTTTTTTACATTAGTTGCTACCAAAAGTAATCAAACCACCATCATATGATCTTAATGAAATAAAGTTCGAATTTGAACCGGTCATATGATGTGAGCATCCACTATCAATGATATAAGCATTTTCTTTAAGAGAAGACACCAAGCAAACCTATAAGAATATATTAGTAATTAGGAAAAACTAATATATTATTAGTACCTCCCCCAAAATATTTTGCAACTTATTCAAGGGGGGAGAATTGGAGCACGATTTTACACAACTCTCTTAGGGTGTGCTCCAGAACAGCAAATAAGGAAGGGAGGTTAAGGAAGGTAAGATGAAAGATTGATGTTACTTGCTCCAGGAACTTTATGAAAGGAAGGAAGGAACTTAACCTAGGTTACATTATGCCATTAATTGGCTATTTTTGTTACCTCCCAAATTGGAGGGTAGAGGAGATTACAATACTAATTTTAAGTATTTTTTTTTCTTAGGTCCTTCCTTCTTATTGTATTGAACTGGAGCAAGTAACAACTCAAGCATTTCTTCCCTATCGTTCCTTACCTTTCCTTCCTTCCTCTTTTTTTCAACTGGAGCACAACCTTAGGAACCCAATCAACACTATTTGCGTTACTTCCCTTCCTAAGCAAACACTCAAACTAAATGTGAATAGTTAAAAAACGCACGCGTTGAGGGATTCGTATTTGCTGCTCTTTTGAGCCAAGAGCAGGACCCTGCTCTTATCATCTAGACCGTTAAATAAGAATCGGATATTGGATGATAAGAGAAGAAATAATTAGAAGAACTTTTTAACGGTCTAGATTCTTATTTAACGGTCTAGATGATAAGAGCATAGAGCAGCAGATACGGATCCCGCGTTGAGAGATTTGGATTTGCTTTAACAAAACAAGTTTGATAATCTTTCTTCAAAACTTGAGTTTTAATCTAAGGTTGAAAATTTTTGTTTGATGTTTAGTTATTGTGCTTGTGTATTTTTCGATTGTTGGAAAGCAACTTGATCTTTCATCATATTGAGAGCCAATTTGAACACTCAAAGTACCTTTTGGTTCATACCTCCAATCGTTTGGATTCCTATGGTAAATGTTCCTTGACCAAGTTGGTTCAAAATGGCTAACCCTAGAGACGGGTTTGATTTTGGCATAAGAACCATTATTGAATTTGTACCTAAAGGCATAGTTTGGTGTATTTCTAAAGTGTTTGGGTTTGTAGTTTTGAGTGTGCTTTCCTTTTGCTTTAGGGTTTTGAGATACATTGGATGAAGAAGAGAATGAATTCCTCTTGTACCCAAGTCATGTCTTGTCATGAGATTTTTGTCCCTCATACATCTTGCTTAGATCCATCCTAGTGTTACAACTCAATACACTAGTGGATCTTAAAACCCTGTAATCCGCCTCCAACTTTTGTTTGTCACTTTTTAATTTATTTAATTGTTTTTTCAAGTTTGTCACATTCGCTTACCTTCAATTCAAAGTATGTTACCTCAGACTCTAGCTCAAGTATTTTATTATTTAGTCGGCCAACGGTACCTTCACTTCTCATTAATGTTTGGTTAGTTTGAATGAGAAGTTTATTCAACCTATCAATTTCGATTTTCAAAGGTTCCTCATTAGACAAAATGGTTGTCTCATTTAGTGGTTCCTCATCATCATCCGAGTTATCACTTGAGTAATGTGATGAACTCATTGAGGCTTAGAATTGTAATCATTTGAGTTTAGATATACCTTTGCCTCCTTATGAAAACATGATGTGCTAGCCTCTTTTTTTTCGTTGATCTCCTTGTTTCATCTGAGTTGATCTTAAGCTTCTTTACCTTGGCTAGCACGATATTCTTGAGAATTTCGATTGTTGTAGGATCGGTGATGTTGTTGCTAGCGATGATTGAGTCCATATTGTTTGTGTTCGATTCCTCACCGACCAATGTCATAAGAGAGAAGTTCACCTTCTTCTCCTCCTCACCCTCGGCTTCGGATTCTTCGCTCTCTTCCTCATCACAATGAAACCTTTCGACATACGTGATTTTGGGGTTCTTCTTGCTTTTGTATCCATCCTTCATTGCATACACCTTTCGATCTTGTCTTTCATCACCGTCTTGATTTCTCATTTGCGAAAATATTTTGTATCATGTGTGAATTGTATCTACGACTTTCATATGAGAAAGTTAGATTCGTTAAGTTTGATCGGTGCTGAAAGGTTGAGGGAAACAATAGAGTCAATTGGGGGTAAATTGACACCACTAGCAGTGGTATTCGAAGGAGAATTGGAGAGAATTGGGATATAGATACTGTAGCCATTATAGTTTTGATCTTGAGCTTGAATTAATAGAGAATGGTGTTAGCCGGAATGGCTCTGATATCGTAAAAGAATAATTTGGAGAAAATAGAATTGTATTTTGTCTTTTATTGTCATCAATCAAGTCTTTATGCAATCAGTATTTATAGTAATATAAGAGTCTGTATCAGTCCTAACTGATTCTCTCTATTTATAACTAACTCATTTATTACCTTTGTAACATCTTATCAAGGGCGGATACTTGCCCCACCCTGGAAAAAAATTTACAAAATAATTTAATGTATCTGTGCGATTTGTCAAATTTTTTTGCGAAATAACCATGTATATTTGAAAATCTGTGTTATTTTGCCCTCCCCTGGAAAAAATTTATAAATCTTGCCCTCCCCTGACGAAAATTCTGGATCCGCCCCTGCATCTTATAATATGTAACTAACTAATTAAGTTATATCTAACTGATTTAGCTAATCAATGTGTTGATGATCTTCTGTAATAGTTTATGTACGTTGTTTCAATACTTTCTTTTAGAAAAATATCATTAAATACTGCTAGCTCAAGTCTGAATACGTATCTGAGCTTATATCTACATGAATTCGCCCGTACTGCACGCAAGCTACGCTGAATAAGTCTTCGACGGAGGGAGAACGCTGGTTTTAATAAAAAGCGGTGATGAAGAAATATAAATAATTTAATTTTGCCGCATAAAAACGATGGCCGACAATAAAAAGCCCAATGGAAGTAGGGCTGTTAATGGACTGAACAGTCCACAGAAAATATTGGATTGGACATATTGGACACTTATTGGATGGACAATTTCTAAACTTTATGTTCAAGTTCAGCCCAAGCCAATTTTTGAAATAGGAATGAGCTAATTCTGGATATACAGTGGATATACTATGGATTATACACGAACAGTCCAAACGAAACCTAGACCTAGTCGCCTAGTCGGCGAATCGACGATTCACGGCTCTCTCCGTCGAGCAGGACTCTAGCGGTCCCGCCTGTCTCTCCGTCGAGCAGCACTTCCGCCTCTATCTCGCCTCTCTCTCGCCTCAACCTTCCGACCATCGGACCTCTCTTTCCTCTCCTCTATCACTCCACTGAACCCATCTCCCATCTTTCTTCACAGTCGCACATCTCATCTTGAACAGAAGGTTAGTATAATGAAATTTGTATAATTTTTGTTAACCTATAAAACCATCATCTGTATAGATCGAATTAGTTGTTGTTGAGAATTTTGGTGTCTACATTGAAAGGTTAATACAAAGAATCAATAACAGTATATAACATGTTCTTTCTCTAAACTGTTTAAGATACATTTAAAATTGATTTTGGTTCTGGTGTCAGCTTAGATTGATTTTGTTTTAAATTGGCTCTGGTATGTACTGAGCCTATCAGATCAATGATTCAGTTGAATTGATCACCGCATGGTTTGTTGAGAAATAATGAAGTTAACTGTGAAAGTGCAGGAAATAATGAAGTGCAGGATTTATGAAGTTAACTGTGAATTTTTTTGTATATAGTTGCGTTAACTATGAAAGTTTTTATATATAGATGCAAAAACCGACAAAAGCAACTGGAACAGAAAGCCGTGAGAAAATTCTGAGGCACCCACCACTCATAAGGTTTTACAAATAATCACTCTATTCTACACTTCATATTTGAAGTCATTCATTAAGCTAGCTAGCCTATTACTGTTCCGATACATAATAACCTGAATCTCTGGTGAATATTTTTCCATCTATGCCGGTACCGACCGTATCGTACCATTACATATTTACATCCATGAGACCATGACAAATGTAACATTAACATAAGCGGCGCGCGCCAATGCTCATTCGTTCTTTGTTCTAGTCAACCAATTACCAGCAACTTAGAAAATATTGTCAGCATTTCTTAAAGTAACCAAACCCTAAAATCTCTACTCTAATCACTTCTTCTAAGCCAGTGCAATTTAAGCAAAAGCGGCACAAAGATATACATGCATGACACCACTAAAAAAATTACACATTCAATAACAAACCTGGCCTTGCTTTTGCTAAAATCTTATTTCCAATTGTGGACATTACTTGATAGCTGATATTAAGCTGGTTTTCTTTTGCAGATAAGAACAATCGAAATGAATTATTTAAAGACAAGAAACATGTTAATGGAGAAGCTGCTTTGTCATATGAGTTAAAGATGTCACTTGTGTGGATTTACTTGAAATGACATGTTAGCAGTTAGCTTATTTTATCTAATTATAGTTTTTTATAACAATAAAATTAGTTTGTTTGATGAATATTTCATATTGAGCAACAGGGCTTCAATCTTGAATTTTGTATCGTATTGTTCTTAGTTTGTACTGAGTGTGCTAGTCAAGAATTAATTAAAACTGGGTTTGTGTCTGTTGATTTCTAATTTAATGGTTTCTGCTGTTGCTTTTTGCTTTGTTACCAATTCTTTGCTAATTGTGGTTATTGTGCCTAAATTCTAACAATAAAACATTTTGCGTATTATGTTCATCCATTACACAAAGAACCTCTCTGTCCTCCTTGGAAAGTTATGAGAGTATCAACTTCATTATTTTCGCAGGTAGAAATATGATAGTCAAGCATAGCTATTAGTGCATCAGCAATATGATTGCAATTATTTTTGGGAACCCAATTAATAGAAATTTACAAGGACTACGTTTTTATCATGGTATCTGAAAACACGATAGACTGGTATCAATCAGATTTCAATTTGACTTGGTATATACTTTATAAAACTGACAACATGAAAGAGGTGGTCTTTTGCTCTGTTACAATATTGGTAAATTGGTTCAGATGTTGGTACGTTAAGTAAGGGCATTGGTTAATTAATGTTTTGATGCTTGCATGTCTTGATTTCTTCTTTGTACTGGTATTATTTCTTGTGTTGCTGGTAGGAATGGTGTTGGTTGTTACTTGTTAATTTGCCTTTTGTTTCTTCTCTGATCTGGACTGGTACCAATATCTTTGTCACTCACAGGCTTGGAAGGGGAAGCCAGAAAGTTATGTTTTGATGTTATTATTTGTTATTATGGTACTAATCACCTGTGACTTGTTTCTGCAGGCTTTCATAACTTTGGACTTCTGCAAAAAAAGAATATGTTCAAACACAACTTGCTTCTTAAGAATACTCTATTTTGAGACATTTCGTTTTTTGTAATTTTTTTCTTGCAGTTTGGTACTATTTTTATATGCTTGTAGACAAAAACTACATAGTAGAATGTATTCTTGTATGGTGATGTATTTTTCCAGTAGCTGTTGTGGTTGCTTGATTTTTTTGTAGAATTTTGTTTTGTAAATTTGCTATATTTTCGTATAGAATTCATAATCAAGCATGTTGTATCAAAAATTGACCATCAGATCCAATGATCCATCACCGAACTGCATTGGTTGTCCAAGAGTTAGTCCTTATGGTCAAATTTTGGACAAATAGTGAGTTTTATTTGATAACAATATGGACCAAATCTGAACTGGACATCATTTATTAAGAATGAAATTGGTTTGGATATGAACCTCCCTCTTTATTATTGGACTGGTCTGAATATGGATTGATATCCGCCCATTAGCACCCCTAAGTGGAAGATGGTTGATGCTACACGCCAACAAACACAGATGATATGAATAAGCTCAAGGAAGAGAGCGAAAACAAATCAGATGAATCGATTAATCACGTTCATACAATTTGCGATTTTATGATGCAAGTTTGATGGATTTTCTGATTGGGCATTATTTGCAACTCGAAGGGGTCTCGGAAAAACTTCCATATGTTTTTGATTAATGCGAAAGACCACCCCCGCTTTATCTATCATCTTAATCCTTGCATTATAAATTGGAAGATCTGGAAAGCAAGAAACTTATTTTATATATAATGCTCTCGGGGGAAGAAATTCGGCTAGTGTTTATGCTTTATAGGTACGTGGATAGAAGCCCAGGCTCTGAATGAGCCCAATTTAATATAAAATGAGGCCCAAATTTCAAGAATAATTTAACATTTGACGCAAATATAGACCGCCTTTCGAGCCTTATGACACAATTGCTAAGGTGAAATTAAAGCCCACAATATTTTTTAGTTCCGCCTAATTCACAAAACAATAATAGACTATTTTTGATGAAAATATTGTTTCTTCTAATTTTAGGTGCATCGTCCATACTCACAAATTATGTATAGACTCGCGCTCCGTGCAAAAATAAAAAAAAATTTGATGACAACACAAAAAAAGTTCCATGACAGTAAAAAAAAGCCTGACGGAAAAAAAATTGAACAGTGAATTTATTGTAGCATTTCACTGTCACAAAACACTGTGGATTGATATCGGAAACTTATATTTTTTTTTGATTGAATCATTGAAATGTCAAGCAAAGAATCATTGAAAAGATTCCTTGAAAGGCCTTTTGTTATAATAAATATTACTACAGGTTTCCCGCTGAAAATTGTCTGATTTAGTAAGATCTCTAGAGCAACATATATGTAGACACATAAACTCCTACCCTTGCTCCAACCCCACTCAGGAAAAAAAAAAATTCAAATAAATCTAACAACTTAATTTGTTACTAATAATGTCTTGTCGTAATCTTAAGGTACTAATTGCTCCCGGCCAGACCAATCCATCAATATCAGAAAAGTGCCTTTAAATTGCTAGTTGCAATCCTCCGAAACTTCCACTTACTAGTCATATATAAAATCAGCTGCAACTAAAAATCAATGTCACTCTCACGATAAAAAGAAGAAAGCTAGTTCTCCTCTTCTCTCTACACAGTTAAAGCCTTAAAGGTATCCAGTCTCTACCATTACAATCATGCGAAAGCGAAATCTGCTCTTATGTGCCCACTTTTCCAAGCTGGAAAGATCAGATGGAACATGCTATGCTAGTCACTAATGTCTAATGGAGATACCTCTTGCCACAAGGAAATATCTCGGTCATGGTAGTCATGGACCATTAACCATTTGCAATTCCAAAAGTGAAGGATTGATGGGAGTCCATTATTGTGGCCTACTTATCTTCCTTTGGGGCCACTCTACAAGGTTGAATTGGTTTAATTGTTAAATGTATGCGCTAAAATTCGCGTGGAAAATGTGATAAGACGAGAATCTAAAACATGTACATCCGCAGCAACGTAAGCTTACCACCATGGCACCAAATGGATATCATCTTCTCACATATCGCGTATTGAAATTTGAGCTGGCATGTTGCACAATGACTTTGATTTATATATATATATATATATATATATATAGAAATAAGCCCACTATATATTAAGCCCAGAATTCGTACTAGGCATTGAAGCCCACTCTATAAAGATTTGAAGGTCCACAAAGCGAGTTCGTCCAATGATTCAGTCCAAAATATAGTACTTGTGCAGTGAAAAAGACACCATGCATTTGATAAAAAAATGGCAGCGGCACTGGCATATTTGTCTGGCATTCTACGTAGCAGACTAGCAACGATATGTCATTTCAGTTGAAAAAGGGAAAAAGCTTACAACCTTGTTGAGCATGGATAGGTACTACTCATGCTGTCATGCATGGCATGGCGATTCCTGCGGCGCGTAGTCGTCCTCTTCTCTCTCCCATTATTTATCATTTTGATAATTGTTTTTTTTTTCTTGAAACAAATGTTCTCCTATAATTATATCAGAGTTGACATATTCGATTTGATCCGATGTAATATTTTGGTGAACTCAAACTAACTTGATTATGACATGATCCGATCCGAAACCACTCGTACCTTGGACTGAAGCGGCACCCGAAAATCCGCAACTCGACCCAAGAAGACCAACGACCCGAGCCGGCCAACATGATCCGAAACTCAAGCCGAAACCACACACGAGGATCCGAGACTCGACTCGATCCGACTTAATGCGACCCATAAAACGATCTGATCCGATCTTATACTCATTGTCGACTTTTACTAACAAATCGACATTAGAGAAAATCATAATTTAATAAAACAATTTCGTAATCTGGTCTGATCTCAAATTTGACCCGAATCAAAACGTGAAAAAAATGAATGGTGTCTGACCCAAAATGGACTATCTCCTCTGACCCGACTAGTGACTGATATTTTTAGACAAACTTGATGATCTGAAACCCGATCAAATGTTGCCCGGCCGCCGTTTGATCAAAAACTCTATAAGAAGCCACATGACTCGACCCGTGATCCAAAAGATCCGGACACCTAGCAATCCAAAATCTAACTCGATATTATCCCATCCAACCCTTGATCAAAAAGTTCTCGACAAATTACGATTTGAAATTCGATCCTATCTCACACAAATCCGACCCACAATTCGTTTATTGTCGAAAGTCAAACTAGCCTGATCTGATTCGACCTGAATATGCGCAAATGACTTGCCACATGTAATAATTATTAATTATTGTTTATCTTAATAAATTGGGTAACTACATTCAAAATTGCTGTTAATTTTGTTAAGCATCCGGGCTGGCCTCTTCTCCTATTCTGCAACACAATATCTAACAGTCATTGATGTCCTCATGTCTCTCGTAATTAGAATTCTAGACTAAATCAATTTTAACCTTTTTTTATCTTCGAAATCATTTCACCACATTCTTTAATTTGCATAAGAGTGCTTTGAGAGTTTTTGGGTCTCATTCGCCGAGTTGTTTGCTTGTAAGAAGACAACTCTTTGATACTAGTTATTTCTAATATTTTTAGGATTCAAAACAACCCGAAGGTTGTTGGGAATGCGATAATTACGTCATGCAGGCTATGCAGCGTATAATAAATGTCGTTACTCATATCAAAGAAATGTCGAAGGTATGAAATCAATTTTCGAATTTCTTTGTTTATTTGATTGTTCATAAAAAATGTTCGAAATAATCTTTTGTTTTTGGTGCAGGAAATTGAAACATATACAAAGGAAGACATGAAACGACTGAAATAATCAATTTGTACTTATATTATAAAGCGGATATGTTAGTAAGTTTTTTTTATTTATCAGTTGAATTCTCATTCCAAGCATCCAAAATTTGGTGTAATTAACTTAGCTAATAAGAGTATCCAAAATTTATAACATATCTTTTTTTTTTTTTTTTCAGCATTCAAGTCTCGTGAATTTGGAACAGTTGAGAGAGAACAACAGGCAAGTTTTATTTTGGTTATTAAGGTGTAATTGTGAATTTATTTCGTTGAATAGAAAATATATGTGATTGATAATTGTGTCGTACATATATATATATATATACATATAGAGAAAGGCTAGGGTGCTTCATGGAGCACCAAACCCCTCGTGCTCCACATTCGTTATATCCAATTTGAAAATTCCAACGACCGATCCGAACCGTTGAACATGATCTACATATTGAAATCTACTTGGAGATTGAATTTTACAATTTTTTGAAATTTTTTGCTATTTTTTTAAAGAGGTAGAAAAGTTGCTAATCAAACGGTTTCTGGACCAACAAAAGTTGCAATTTTTCTACCTCTCTAAAAAATAGCAAAAAATTCCAAAAAAATATAAAATTCAATCTCCAAGTAGATTTCAATATGTAGATCATGTTCAACGGTTCGGATCGGTCGTTGGAATTTTGAAATAGGAGATATGATGTGGAGCATTAGGGGTTTGGTGCTCCACGGAGCACCCTAGCCTATCTCTCTCTCTCTCTATATATATATATATATGTGATTGATATGCAATGTGCTGGGGCAAATTAATTTGCATTGATCTGGGCTAAAATTTTGATATACCGGAGATTCAAGGATCAATTTACGGCTGACAATATAGGCTAGCCACAAATACCTATATCAATAATATATTTATCACCAAATAATAATTAAAAGCCGATATTTGCTGGAAATTATAAAAATATAATAAAGAGAATTTATCACCCGTTTTTTATTAAGACGTGAGAAAATGTGCCTTTATCACCGGATGATTATTAAGAAGCGATGAGAAAGGAGATCTTTATCGTGGGATGCTCATTAATAGGCGGTGAGAAAATGTACCTTTATCACCGAATGGTTTCTAAAAACCGGTGATGAATCCATACCCTTTATCACTGAATATTAAATTTTTTTAGTGCCCCTTCCTTTCAACCCCGATAGGATATTCGAGATTAAGCCCTTTAATTATCAGATGATAAAGGATTTTCTGTAGCAGTGCCTAGCGCTGCAATGAGAACCAGCGTCTCCAGGTGGAGATGTGCTGTGCCTTGCATTATGCAGTGGTACCTACAGACCTCTGCACTTGAGCTGGAACCTCCATAGATTCTTATACTATGGTAATCCTATGCATAAAGAAGCAAGCTTCATGAAGTTTTTCCAATTTATTCTACAAACGAATTGCTAATACAGGTCTAGAAATTAAAGGATGATTTACTTAATTTAGTTGATACAGATCTTAGAGTATTTAAGTGATCTGTTATGATAATTACAGAAGCCAGGACTCAAAAGACTAATTAACTAAACTACCTAAGTGGCTTGTAAATATAAGCACACAAGGATCTAACTAATAATTCCAAAGTGTTGTCGATACTTGTATGGTCCTAGAGCGAAACTGAACGTCCACTACTACAACGATTATTGAAGAAATCGTTAAACAACGTTAGTATAAATGCAAAAAAATCTTCGAGGATATGGTAACGATTTTATAGAATAACCATTGGCGTATGTGGAACTACGACAATTGTTATAAAAAATAATTGTTGCATTTTATTTTTAGGCTTTTTTTCAAAACTCTAGGGCAATTGTTTTTAAAATAACTGTTGTTGTAGCTCCACCTACGCCAACAGTTATTTTAAATAACAATTGACTTATTCTCAATCATGGCTTAAAAATGAGCGCTTCGCGACTCTTCTCTCTCTTCTCCTAACTGCTTCACAACTTCTCAAGCTTCTATGCCCTCTCTTTACCACCTGGCTGTCTCCACACATCAAGCTAGTGGACATTATCTACAATCTCTATCGCACACATCTCGAGTTCTTCTCTGCCTCTTGCCGACGACTTGGGCATGAAAATGTTCGACTCCGTCAGATTCATGTCCACCACCAGTCTCGTGTTTTTCTCTGCTCGCCGATGAGCCTTATCGTGTTTTTCTCCTCTTGCCACGCCATATCTGCATCCTTTTCTTTAAGGTATTTTTTTATTCTTTTATTTTGGTAATTCTTATAATAGTTAAGTATAGTTAATACTGCAAGGAATGAAAATTATGGTGTTTATTATGCAATAGTTTACCATTATGCAAAATAATTATTACTATAAGTATGTGACAGATGTACCAGTTTCTCGTACATAAAAATCAGATCTGATATCCTGGATTGCTTAACTAGAAAATGAATACAATGATCAAAATTGATGCTTAGAGTTTAGGATTTCATAAGAAATAATTAAATTGTTAAGAAATACGTGAAACCTCTTATAATATATAGAAATAGTTAAGAAATACTTATTTAGAGTTTAGGATTTGATAAGAGTATGCATGAGTATTTTATTCATTTAGTATAGCATGACATGGTGATATATGCTAATTAAAATTATTTTATAATACTTCTGTAGGTGAAACACGATTGATAGGTGAAAATCTAACAATAGAAATGTTTATTTCATCCCTATCAAGATACTTGATGAAATAGAGGTGTTTCATCCTAAAGAGAATGATCAATTTAATCTAATTTCTTTTGGCATTAATTTACTGTGAATTGTAGAGTACTAATTGTTTGTTATTTGTGTGAGAGTATGTATTTTTGTGTTTTTTGAGGAGTTTCTTCCGAGAGTTGTTGGATGACAAATTTTCAAGTACATAGAAAGTATATAGGCCGCTTGTGTTTAATCATAAAAAGGTTATTTAATCTATTTTTTCTTTGACATTTATTATGATTTTTAGCTTTCTTGTTTTATTAAAAACTAAAGTATTCTATATTTTTGTAGGTAGCTCCTTGCGACAGCTATTGGACAAGAGTGGCTATTTGACTCTAGGTGATCAGAAAATGAGTGCAAATAAAATCAACTCTAGAGAGAAATGTACGATTTGTTAAGAAAGCCTCACAAACTCCAAGCCCGCAATTCTATGACTATGTCAACTTCTTCATGAAATTTAATGCGAGGGAGATTGTAAGGAGTATAGAAAATGGGAGAAACATTTCTACTGATCTCATATGGACAAGACAACAAGTTTCTTTTTGCAAAAGGAATGATGTTCCTTCTTTATGCAATTAATGTCTTAGCTCAAAAGATGTAATTTTTGAAGGGCATTTCAAGTTAGATTTCTTTTATCAAGAAACTGAGCCACTACACATAACTGATTTCGAAGTTAGCTCTGCCAAATATTGCAAATGAGGAGTTCAATTTCTTGGTAAAGAACTAAACAAGAGATCTCGCATTTGTGTCATTGTCTTGCTAAGATAGCAATTGCTTATTTTGAGCTATCTTTTTGTATTTTTTCTAGTTAGATACTTTATTTGCATTTTATTTTTTTCTTTATTGTGACCATAGATTGTATTATGACATGTTATATACAATATACATGTGCTATTTATTTTGTCTGTAATTTACAATATCTGTGACAATTTAATTGATATATTTGCTAGCAAATGTGGGGCAAGCAATTTATAAAACCTTATAAAAAATAAAGATGTACGGTAATGATTATTTATTAAATGACCGTTACGTTAGATAGGTTGGTTGATTGGAGTTAACATGTTGATCGTTCACTAAATTATTGAATCTAACATATGCCAACGATTATTTATTGATAACCGTTATTTACTAATAATCATTGCCTTATTTTAATATTAAATTACTATATTTTCGTCGACTCATTTGCCAGTAATTTTTTATACGATTTATCGACCTCTTAGTTAGACAGTAACTGTTGCCCACCGTTGGCACTATGATATTTAACAGTTGAATTTTTTTTTTCTGTGATAGTGGTCAAAGATAGTACTACACTTTTAGTTTATTTTTAGAATTAAACTTATAGTACAGTGGCGATCCTGCTTTGCTAATAATTTCTTCTGACCGAACAAACTATAAAGGCATGATATCATATACAGTCTACCTTTTCAAGTATTTAAGAAAAATAATGAATGTGCTGCAGTGAAAACATTGAAATGTACCGATCGACTTCATGAGATACATTTTATGTTATATATTTGAGAAATGTTAATGTGAATTACGAAGTCAAGATTAATTTTGACATTATATTTAAATTTTAAATTAGAACATTTCAAACAATAGATTCAAATCGTCCAATGCGATTTTCATATTGAAATTTTACTTGAAACCAAATTTTTTATTTTTTCAGAATATTTTACTATCTTTAAAGTGCTATAAAATTTGTTGATCCAATGATATCTGCACCATCTAATATAACTGTTTTTGCATCTCTCTAAAAGATAGTAAAAAAATAAAAAAACAATTTTTTTTTTATCTCTAGTAAGATTCTAATACGGAAATCCCATTGAACGCTTTGGATCGACCGTTTGAATTTGAAATTTTAAAATTTGAGTGTGATATCAAAATTAATATTGGATTCACAATACACACTAGCATTTCTTGTTATATAATATGCATTGGTGATGCCATGCAAGAAAAATACTAAAACCTTATGAACTTGACCTTAATGAAGATAATTTCCTTCTGAACAAAGAAGTATTATCCCAATGGAGAAAACACTATGATCAGAAAGTTCTCAAATATAGATAATTTGATAGCTGTTAATTGGACAATATAGACTGATAGTAGTATTTGTATAATACCACTACTTCACGATAAGAAATCCAATGTATGTCTGAAACATTATCATTAATATTTGAGACACTATCAAAGATTCAAAGTACTCCTTCAATTCGATCTGTAGACACAGTTCACCAAGACTCTTTGAGCATGTACCACTCTCTCTACCTCTTCCGTACACCATAGATACTACTGTTACAACTGGTACGCATGCACGCACAATGATCTACTGTTATTATAAAACATATTGAAATAATAGGTAGCACCGTAGAAGATTCATCACGGCTGAGCATTTCTTATGCAATGCTATTAGGTCATATTATATATTTATACATAAATATTAGGACAACAGTTTATATTTTATAAAGTGAAAATATTCAACAAAATTGACTAAAGTCAAATGTGTGCCTATAGGATATAAAGTTATAATTATCAATTATTTTTCTGCAAGATCATAAAAACTCATAATTATGATTAATAATAAAAAAATATTAAAAATTATTATGATAGGATAAACAGTTTATAAAATTATGTTCAATTTAAAAATAATGTTTATTTATCATGATTTAGCTATACATCAATTCAAGGAGCAAAATATTTTCAAATTACATCCAAATTAATATTGTGTGACATAGCTACCGAAATCACTAACAACATATAATTTTACATTTTGGCAATGAAAGTTATCAAATTATGTTGATTGTCAATGTAACATTTTCCCCAAAATTAGAGTTTTACACTGCAATAACATGTATGATGTATTTTTCATGTAAGTGATGAATTATTTTATTTTCCTATTTATTTAGGGAACATCTTCCGTTCGGAAATTATTATAAAAGAGTAATAAATTATTTGAGCCCACACTATAATCTCACGATACTTTGGAAAAATTACACGACTATAACTACTATATATCTTAGTCATTATTTCATACATAAATAAAGTTCTAACTAAATTAATTGCCAGAATAACCTATAACGACATTATAACATTTATTAATTCATAACACTATACCAGTGCTATAGCTAGCCAGAGGTCGTTATATATGACCACTATTTAAATCTTTTGCAATTTTTGCAGTTTTGGATGATCCTCATTCTAGTTATAGTTGTTTATGTTATATTCATCAGTATATAATTGACCAACTTTATGTCCTTGGTTCAAATTAATGGCTTTTATATTTGTGAAATAAAGATTTTAATTGGACTGATGGTCTCAGCGTTAGATCAGTCAGGTACATTAGAAGCTATGAAGATATTTTGTGAGTTTCTATCCTTCCTTAATTTGCTTACTATAACGAAATAGAAATAAGCAAAATATGATCTCACTTTCTTATTTACTACTATAGAAAAACAATATTCTTCAATTTGTAAATTATCATGGGTATGAAGAAATCAACCTACAAATTAAATAATGCCTGCCATTTGTTAATTTGAATCGGACGTTTGGATCAGACGTTATCATAATATATTCAAAATGGTTTTTAATTCTATATACTACAAAAACCATATATGTCAAGCACTTTTTATCTTAAAAAAATTATATAACAAATTAAAGAAAAACTTAATAAATATACTCGAGTAAATCCATCTTTTTCATTTGAAATATTTCAGGCATTCTCCCAACTTCTGCATATGTGCATTATACTTCACTAATGAATAATCCTAAACCTATGACTGATATTTAACCTTTAGAATCATATTTTTTTGCTGTACCAAACGAAGCACATCTTTTTAGGTAATTTGATTTAGTTGGATAAATCTGAGCTGTTAGATTGATATGCAGATGCTACTTAGTTCAATTATGTCAATTGATATTTCAGCATGCATTTTTCTCTCTTATTCTTATTAGGATTCATTTTTTTGAGTTACTTATTAGGTGTTTCAAACTAATTTACTGTCCCAATAAATGCAACATGAAAGATTTTTATATAGCTAACTTGCATAGTTAAAGTAGTATAAACCAGTAAAATTTGACACACCCCATAAATTCTAGACAAAAGCACCTGCATCACTGTACATGTACCAGTGCTCTTTACATTCTGCCACCATCAAGAACTCTTGGACTTTATACCAAACAAACCCAGACAGCACAAACTAAAATTTTGAGGTTCCATATATAGTAGTAGTAGAGCTATCACTAAGGTTTTTACTCTTTTACAACATTCATGTCATTTTCTATGACCAATGCATGTCTGGTAGAAAAGGCATGTGTGTCAATCCAATGAAATACAAGTGAGCAAGAAGAAATCAATGAAATTTAAGAAACAATAAGATCTGACCTGGCAGTGTACTCCATAACTGTCCATAATTGTCTAGTAATCTAGCTAGTCCTCTTTTAAAAGTCTTGAGGATGTTCGAAAAATTGAGCAACCTAGGAAGCAGCATAATACATATATAGCATAGAAAAGAGTATGTAAAATCCTTCTTCCCAATTACATGGAAAAAAAGAAAAACTAATCAATGATAATGGGGCAGGAAATATATGGTGACAGATGATTTTTGTGCTACTTGGAAATGATGTGGAACAACATTTGATATATTGATTTGAAGTAGCTACAGAGAAATAAAAAAATGTCATCACATGTAGATCTAGAATGCGTATTTGACTATCAATCAAGAGAAAAGTACTTACAATTTAGCAAAAATAAAAAATAAAAAAGACATTCAAAAAAGAAAAGCAAAACCAAATTGATCATACCTAGAGAACATCCACATAATAATGCTCAATTTCCTTATCAGCACAAAACTATTATGATATCTGGATAAACCATCTATTTAATAAAAATTGCCGAAAATGATTTTTGTTCGAACCTTCTCTTATTACTCAGGTCGGTAGTTGAGCAACCCCATTTGTTAGTGTTTTCTCACAAATCAAGATCCAAGGATGAATGAGTTTCTTCTTCTTTTCTCGGTGAAGAAGAATGTGAGTCTACCACAACTACTGGCGATGCTTCATTCATGCCATTAGAAGACAATTCAAACAAGGGCAGAGTAGATGAAATTGGCCTTGATTGCCAGTTAGGCATTGTTAGTGATAATACATTAGCTTCATTTGAATTCTCCTCTAATTTTGGACTGTCGTCGAGATTTACCCCAAACAATCTCACTCTTTTTGCTGTTGCCGGACCACTTCCAATTGGCACTGAATCCAAAACGACTGGCAAGACTGGCATACTCATCTGCGGAGGGCTCGACATGCCTGGCCGGAACCAGACAAATTGCTGATTTAATGCTTGCCTGCTTTGGTGGTGCTCATAGAGTGTTGCTGGTGGTGATGGTGGCAAATAGAAACCGCTGTGGCCCCATGAACCGATTGTTCGCGGAAACGGAAAGGATGCCATAGGCAACTGCCCTTGAATTCGAGACAGGTCATGAGTCGCCTCCGCCTGACGCTTCCAATCAATAAATAACCGATCTCGAGCTTGCTCTCCTACTCCTCTTCCAAACGAGACAGTGTCGCCGGCATCGAGCCGCTTCTCCTTCACAAATCGGCTCCAACCTTTGGTCATCACATAACTCTGACTGCTGTTCCAATAGGAGTACCGGAACCGCCATGGCTTCCCAGTACGGTCCTCAAAGCTTAACAAGAGACCTTTCTCACCAGACGACGGGTCAAGGGGAAAGTACTTCTCGGCGTATTGCTTGGGGATCACAAGCCGGTTGAGTTTTCCCACATCACTCGGTGTAACAATTTTATCGAACATGTGTTCCTTTTCTATGATTGCACCATCACTTGAACTCACAGCAGTTCCAGTCGAGCTGCTCCCAAATCCAGTATTAGACCATCCAATAGCTGATGAAGAGGATGAGGAAGTAGATCCAGGAAGCATCAGAGGGATACGATTTCTGAAACTCGGTTCCTCCTTATCTCCCCCCTCTCTTGGATTTCTTCGATGTGGAAACTCCATTTTCTTGTCTTGATAGATATTGAAACCTGGAAGTCTACGAATGTGGAAACAGGTTTCCTTTGGAGTGGTACAAAAGCTGTTGTGTCTGCATACGTCGATATATATATTTTTCTCTTCTTCACTTATTTGAATCTTTTTTATATGTTCACGTCTTTTCAGATCCGCGAAGAACTGGAGAAATAGAGGAAACTAAAGAAGGAATGATTTTTTAGAGTTGACTAGAGCGAGAAGAGGAAAGTAAGCGAAAACCCATTGACCTTTTGCATTTCATATGAGTTGAGACTTGAGTTGAGAGGAGCTGGCTGCCAATTAGCTAGAAACTGTTCTAGGCACTGCAAACTGCCCTAGAAACTTCCTGGAAGAAGGCTGTAATTGATTTTTTTGAGGAAATTAGAGAGAGGAAAGTTTGGTACAGTAGCTTTATAAAGAAGAAGACTAAACGATGAGAGATTGAGAGGGGGATGGTGGGGTCCAAGGGCTATAGGGTTCGGCTCATGTGAGCTAGTCCTTGTCATGATATATAGGGATTAGAGAGTGAAACATGGTTGGCGATAAGGCTCTGCACCAAATCCAGCTGTTCAATGGAAGACGAGATATCATATTAGTACAAATAATAGGCTAGTAATAATTTACAATTGGAAATAAACACTAATACACGATAAGGCTAAAATAATATGTATAGTACATTATATTTCGTATTATGTTGTTATGTATATTTAATTATTCTAATAAATTAAGATTTAAGTTGCTCAATAAATTCTTCGTATCAAAATCTTTTAAGAAATCAAATTTCATAATTTTTAGAATTTTTTTTCTATTTATAAATTTTATTTTAAAAACAGCTAAAAAATTACATTTTTGTAGTATTAAATCTGAATTGTTCTTAAAAATATTTAAAAAATAACAAAAATACTCTTAAAAATAACGAAATTTGATTTCCTAAAATATTTTAATATGAAAAATTTATTAAATAACTTAAATCTTTATTTATTAAGCTCTCTATATATATATAATACGAAAATTATTGTACTATTAATATTATTTTAGCCTTGTTCACGAATCATAATACACATATGGAGGTAGACAGGCAGTACAATTTAGTATATATATATACACTTGAAGCAGTGAAGCACATGTACAGGACTACGTGATTGCGGCTCTGGTCTGGTTTATAGCCGAGCAGTAACAGTAACAGACCATTGAAAAGTGAATGTTAGAGAGAAAATGGGAAACCAAGTAAATAACAAACAGTAATATATAGGTACAGTATAGATAGGTTGCTTTGACTTTATTCTAGAACAGAGATTGCACTAATGGGTGAACCTACGTATTCGGCAGAGTGAAGTATAAAGGAAAAGGGAAAAAAAAGGTTAAATTGTACATGGGATGGGATAAGAAAGAAGAATTCCTTACCTGTCACTCTCCAGTTCAAATCTAAAGTCGGTTCTATTTTTTTTTTTAAATTAATTGCTCGTGTGTTTACAACACACACTCACAAATAAAACAAAAATTAAACTTGAAAATCTCTCTAAAAGTAGCCTCTGACGGAACTTAAACTCTAGACATCTCCATGAAAATCTTGTCTCACCACTACACCAAATATGACTTGACAATTCGGTTCTATTCTCCAAGCTCTTCTTCAATGGACATCAGTTTAATTGGTAATTGCTGAACATAACAAAATTTTGAGTAGTTCTTCTGCAAATCAAAATATTCAATAAAAATATTATTAGAATCAGTTTCCGTCATTATTGATATCATTTATCAATAATAATATAATTAAGTTAATTTTGATCAATAGCATAATTTACCTAATTTTTTTATTTGAGAAAAATATAATTCAAATGAAGTGCATGACAACATGAGGGAACTATATATACGATTAAAAAAAGAGAGGAAAAGGTCTATTGTAATTTATTTTAGCACTCAAAATTACTTGAATAAGGCATACATCAAATTTGAGTTGATTTTAAAAGGTTTTACTTTTTCATAAAAAAAAAATACAAATTCTTTAAAGCTAAGAGTTTAAGTAGTTATATAATGCATTACTAATCAAATCAAAAGATACTAATTTTATAAACGTTCTATTCTGAATAAATAGAAATACATTTACAATAACAGTTGAATGCAATTAGAGTTATCCATATTTTCATTCTAACACCAACTAAAGTTTCTTGAAAAGAAATCAATGAATCGTTCATTTTACTAAAATTATTAAATTAATAGTATATATAACAAAACTGATTAACAATTGAATGACAATTTTACAATAAAACTCTCTTATTTTAATAAATCATACCTCCTTATTGAATATGCTATTCTTTGAGGGGAAGCAAGAATGAATAAATTTAGATGGTATTAGATTATGAACGAACGAGTGTGTCAAACATATGAATTAAGCACCATTCTCATTTAGATTATATTCTACTTAATTAAAAATATAAAAAATAACAAAAGCCGCACATGAAGGACCATAGCTGACAAAGCAGGACTACGGTACTTCACAAATAAGCAAGCGATACTTCATCGGATAAAAACTGCTCTTACTTCTGTGTCGAACTTTTTACTATTTTTATAGAGTTGAAAACTTATTAATAGTGGTTGCTTCAGAAATCGTAATATTAATTAACTTTTCATCTTCTAAAACATAGTAAAAAAAAATAAAAGTTGAAGAGTCGATCTCCGAAAAGATTTATATATGAAGATTAAATTCTACAATTTGAATTGGATGATGTTTGAATTTTCAAAAATGAAGATACAAATGTAAAATATATCATGCTTGATGTTTTGTGAAGTATCCGACAAACAATGTTTTTGCGCCAAAAGCCGCAGATTTAGAAATAAAATGATTTTTTTAATATAAAAATGTAGCTAGAGTTGGTTGGCTTGATTTCTATTTTATCCGAAAAAAAGTCGAGGATTTTACTAATTAGAATACTGTTGTCGGGTTTGAGACAAATATTCATTTGATATATGAAATCAAATTTAAAGAGTTTCCAAATTCTCTGAAGTAAAGAAATCGAAATTCAGATAGTAATCTGAAAATGTAGGTCTAAGGCTAGACTTGAAAAGTGCGTGGATCTTTTTCGGTGAAAATAATAATACTAATAAATTCTATAAACTACTATTATTCATCGTAGAAATAATCGTATCACGTCTTCTTCTTTTTCTCAACTACGAAGCTGGTGGCGAATGCGCTATTAATTCAATGTTAGTAGATTTAATGTATTTTCCAGAAAAAAAAATCCTTTCATATGATGGTTGCCCATACTTATTAATTAAAGAAGTCGATTGGGAAATAATTAACGAACTCTGAGACCCCGTGGGAAGGAAAGATTCCTATTGAGAGAAAGAGATGGGGCCATGAATCTATACGGCTCATAAAGTTGTGATGCGAGGGATTTGTAAGTTTAAGATGTCGACTAAACAAAACAAATAGCTAGTTTAATATATATTAAAATTAAATTAGATAATTTCAAAATGGAATCTATGCACGCTTTTACAAGGATATAGGATTGGTCAATTCAGATTGATGTTTGATTGGATAAAAAATAGCATAACAATATGAACATTCGAACTACTTTTTTTTTCTCTCTTCATACCCTAAATACCTATCAAGATAAACATCCACCAAAGTGCATTGTAGAAACATCAGAAAAGAATGAACTGGAGAACACCATTGAAAACATAAATGGAGAGGAAATCACTAGCCGCGCGCTAAGATTAATTAGTTACAAATAATAAACTCAAACTGTTAGACAAATATGAGTGTTTGTGTACTGGAATCAGGTGGTCTATAAATAAACAAAGATTGTAAATGAAATATGTGAGAAAATATTCATTCAGAGTTATTTTCAGTTTATTATATGATATCAGAGCCACTAAAAGAGCTCACGCGTGCTCAATAATTGTCTTCTTCTACTCAAGAAACTTCAAGATTCTCTATTTATCTCTAAAAGCTCAAGCTTCAAGAACTACCATGGCAGGAACACAATCTCTTGCATCTACACAACTCAGAATTGATTATCCAATACAATTCTCACATTAGATCAACACTATTCTTGTTGTTGACAATTATCTACTCTGAAAATCTCAAATCATACATGTTCTATGTGGCCATGGCCTCATCTCATTCATTGATGAATCCATCACTTCACCAGCTGCAACAATCACTTCTGGTGACAACAATAGTCAAGTAAATCCGGAGTTTGAGAAATGACAAAAGCAAGATCAATTGATTCTTGCTTGGTTATTCAACTCTCTTTCGCCTTAAATCCTTGCACAAGTATTATATTGTGAGACATCATCCCAAATATGGCAGAAACTTCAACAAATATACAACTCTGAATCTCTTGCCAAGATTCTTGAACTGAAATTGAAACTTCAAACTCTCAAGAAAGGAGGTGATTCTTTCTCAATACCTTCAAAAATTCCAAGCCATTGCAGATCAACTATGAAGTATTGGATCTGAAGTTTCTGAGCAAGATCTCGTACTCTTCACATTTCAAGGATTGGGGTATGATTATGAAAATTTTGGTACATCCATCTCTATGAGACCAGGATCTCTCTCCATGACCGAACTTCATAGTCTCCTACTTTCTCATGAAGCCAGATTGTTAACAAATCAACACTCTTCCTATGCCTCTCAACATCAACCTATTTTCTCAGTCATTATTGCCTTAGTCTTTCTCATGGCCTAAGCCCTCCAAGATCCCGCAAGTTGGTAGCCAAGAAAAGAAAATTCTAACAGAGAAAGGGTACAAATTAAAGAAGGTGAAGGGTCTAGACATCAAGTGTGTAAACGGTCTCTATGGCCTAGAAGAGGCAATCGAGGAGCATCTCAAGGAGAACCATCAAGACCAATTGGGAGACAAGACCCATGGAGATCTCATCCACAAATCGGTTTTTTTTGTTTCGAACTCCCAAGGACTTCAACACCTTTCACAACAAATACCAAAATCGTAAGATTTCAAAACCATACTATTTTAAAACTGATGATCAAAACAAACTGGTTGGTCAACCTTGGATCATTATCCAAGATTATGTTGAATTTTGGCAAAGGAAACTAGTCATAGAGTCCGACCTTGTGTAACAAGAGTTGCCAATCCGAGTTATGTATGCCAATATGAAACTACAAGACAACCGTGGAGTGTTACCACTTATATTTGTGGTCAAGAGATTCCAATAATCATAGTAACCTTGTGTGAAACCTTTGGTATCTCTAACGTTGGGGAAGAAGTATATTCATTTAAGGTTTTGCCAACCGATGCAAATCACTTTGATTATAAAAGTTGGTTTGAGACACATAATCCACAACAAAAGCTTACTGTGACTCACATTTCGGCCATATATTGTTGTGTTTCATTTTCATTAATAACATCTTAACCATCAAGAGCAATATCATGACAAATTTGAAATGAATGTCATGTACTTGCTTCGATATTTGATTTGCCTTGATAGGATTGTCCAAATCTCATACGTCATTCTAAATCATATGAGATTTGCCTTGACCAAGGGGAACAAATCCTTTCCTTATCCCATCTTTTGACCCAAATTATTACCCGAACTGACCTAAGAATTCCAAAAAATACCCAACCGGCCTTACAAGCCGAAAATCTTGTTAATTTGTTAGACTCTATTGGATGGGTTAAAGAGAAAATATTTTGGGAATCAAGCAAGAAGTACAAGATAAATAATGGATCTTAGCATCCAATACAAAATTGAATCAATGGTATAATCTGAATGAGGTTCTTGATACACCAAAAGACAACCAAGTGCCAAAAAGGACGACGAGGAATGAAACAAGTTCATCTAATCCTCCACATAATCCTCCAAGGCCGAAACCAAGAGAGTATGTGGCACCCGAACTTCAACCTCAACCTCAACCTCAACTGCAGCCACAACAACAAGTCGATACCTTTCTAAGACCTTCTAGACCTACAAGATTCACAATGGATAGTGCAACAAATTCCTCAATAATTGCATGATCTTACCTTGCATACAATGGAGTACTATAGAGGGGTTGATCCACGTTTGGATGAGACCGATGCTATTCAGGAGCAATACTGCGCATCTTGGATTGAGAGATATGAGTTTTGGGGCCCTTTGCATGAGGGATATAACTTGTAGGGCATGATAGTGAGAGCGCAACAACTTTTAATTTTAGAACTTCTAAATTTGTTATTTTTAATTTGCTATGCTCCACTAAGATTTGTTTTGTATTTGTGCTCATGTTGAAGCTTGTATGCATTTGCTTTGGATATTTGAGTTGTTTGCTTTCTTGTTATATTCTCTTGATTATGCTCCTTGATTATTCTTAAAATTGTAAGAATTGCTTGTGTTATAATTGCAGAATTTATATCATTAAAGGGGAGCAATTGCTTATGACTTGGATTAAAATACTGTTGGAATTGAGACGTCAAATTCAATAAATAAAGTTTGGAATATGTGTTATATTATTAATATATCACATACTAAGATATGTCATAAATGTGATTAATTTATACAATGCATAATACATATTTCGCTAAGATTCTTTGCACGAATACAGATGGAACTTAATGTGAATTAATTATAATAGTTGAATGAACCGATTATGATTAATTAGACTAATACTATGATTAATTAGTTTCCATTTTCTCCTCCATTACATATTACTTCTTGATTCATTCGTGACCTCAAATAATGTTTAGCAACATGAATTGTTTGGAAGGATCCATTAGCGTAACATGGTGCTGCTGGACCATCTCCAATGACTCCTTGATCAAGAGAAGAAGTACGAGGGGGACTGTAGGGATGGAAAGTAAGTAATGCTTTCGCCCTTTTTATATTATGTCTTAAATAATTGCACGTAGGCAAAAAAAAATTGAATTGCAATTGCTTAGGTTAAAATTTCGGTATTGTGGTTAAACCTAAATTCTTGAATTGCACCAACAAGTGGTCTTGGAGCCACCTCCATTGCGTTATTTAAGTTACTTTCTAGAAGTATGTCGATTTTAATTGTTCCAAATAGTTTTTTCTTTCTAGACTTGTTATTTAATTATTTTTAAATGTTCCTGAATAAAAAAAATTCATATTTCTCACCTTTTATGCAATTTAAAATTGATATTATTCAAAATGTTTTATTCATGAGTGTTTGAAATAATTATTTGAAAAAATAAAGTTAAATTTAGAAAGTTGTGCAACAATTTAGGAGTTAAGTTCGAAACATAGAATTATCAGATTGATCGAGTTGTCTCAAAACAGAAACAAAATTGAACTGAAAGACAAGTGAATTATGGTCGCAAGCCTTACCTTTTATGGCCGCAATTGAGTACAAAATTTATTTCTATTTTTGGGGCAACTAAACTTGAAATGACATGTTGTGCTTTGCGGCTGCAAGACACATTAATTGTGGCAGTAAGACACTTGAAATTTTTATGTTTTGCGAGTGTAATCAAATTGAGATGACAAGTACAAATTGCGTTTATATAGGTTGTTCTTGCGTCAGCAAGACAACAAAAATTTTAAAAAATGGCACAAAATTTGACCTGACTGGGAACTATCTTGCAGCCTCAAGGCTTGTCTTTACGGCCCCAAGACATGTGAATCGTAACGATTCTTTTAGAATTTACAGATTTGGATATTTTGAATTGTGCCTTTATAAATTCCAAAGTCATCATCAGACTCTTAGAAACCCAACCACCAACTTTTTAATATTTTATCATCACCGTTGTGCGCCTTTGGTGCTGGTCCTCAGGAGGTACTTTCTTCGCTATTTTTCTCTTCCTGGCGGCATGCTTTCGAGCAAAATAAAAAATCAGTACCAAATATGGATTTTAGGAGTAACTATAATTAATTATAATTTAGGATATATATATAATTATAATATAGTTACTAAGTAATACAATAATTATCTTAATTGAATATAAAATTTAGCTCTAATTAATAATTAGTATCCAAGCTAATAAAAAGAAAGATAAAAATGCTAAATTTTAAAATGGTTTCCAATTAAGATTGAATTTAGTACAAGAGATACTTAGTAATTTTCTCAAGGTTTTAGTAATTATTGAATAAAGTTTATTTATATAGTTAACTATTGAAAATTAGTTTTCTACTAATTATAGTCACTATTAGTTACAATATATACATAAAGTCTATATTTTGTGAAATATATATATATATATATATATATATATATATATATATATATAGAAAGGCTAAGGTGCTCCATGGAGCACCAAATCGTTCGCGCTCCATATCCGTTATATTCAATTTGAAAATTCCAACGACCGATCCGAACAGTTGAACATGATCTACATATTGAAATCTACTTGGAGATTGAATTTTACATTTTTTTTGAAATTTATTTCTATATTTTTAAAGAGGTGGAAAAGTTGCTAATCAAACGGTTTCTGGACCAACAAAAGTTGCAATTTTCCTACCTCTCTAAAAATAGCAAAAAATTCAAAAAAATGTAAAATTCAATTTCCAAGTAGATTTCAATATGTAGATCATGTTCAATGGTTCGGATTGGTCGTTAGAATTTTTAAATTGGAGATACGGTGTGGAGCATTAGGAGTTTGGTGCTCCATGGAGCACCCTAGCCAATCTCATATATATATATATGACGAGTAGTTTTCTTTTAAGATATGTTCTAGTATAGACTTTTACATAATTTGAAATCTAGTTAAATGTAATTATGAGTACATGCCATATTTTGCTAAAAAAATATTGTTCGCAAACAATCATTATTGCTAAAGGTATAAGAAAAATGACCCATGAAAATTATTAAGTTGACATAACAACGACAAATTATTAATATCTCCAAAAAGAAGATTAATTATAAAGTAGTTGTTGTGTACATAAAGTAAGATGTACAATGAAAAGTAACAAGATACTATGTGCTAATGATGTCTAAAAAAAGTATTTGGATATGTGGGTACGTCAATCTGACCCAAAGTAGAGCGATAAAAAGGTTCATTGATAGTACTTTGTGCATAACATCAAAATACCTAAGTGTATTGATTGCATCCAAAGATGCGTCATGTTAGCAAGTATTGTCGATTTAATATGAAAGTAATGAAGAAATTAGAGTTCCCTTTTCGAGCCCTTTAAATAGACTTTAAAATAATGATTTAAACGTGACACATATACTGATACATCTCTTGTTCAAAAAGTTTCATACAATTTGGCAATAAATAATCATATTTCGTCTCTGAATGGGACAAAATTTCAAGCTGAGGTTGTTTCTAGGTATGATGAAGTAGATCGTGCACTATGATAAGGATGGGGTGGCAACATTCCAAGAGAAAGCTGACATTGAGAAACGTGAACATAACGATATGATGTGCATCATGATCATGAACATGACAACCCATGAGACACTCCAAGGTTGTATACTTGAGAAAGAATATGGCGCTAAAGAGCACCTAGTTGCCCTAGAGGAAAAATTTGCTGTGAGTAAAAGAACACAAATTCGTACACTCATGGTCAAACTTAATACTTTAGAATATAAGGGCAAAATTGTAATTAGGGAGCACATCACTGAGATGATCAAGCTCAAACGTGCACTTTTGTCACACAATTTCAACATTTTGATGAACTTCACATAGAATACATTTTCATGTCTCTCTCATCCTCTTATAGTCAATTCAGTATGACTTACAACTATCTCAAGGAAACTTAATTAGTAGCAGAGCTTCAAGCTCAGCTTATACAAGAGGAGGAGAGACATAAATTGGCTAAGGAAAATGAAGCTCATGTTGTAACACCTGATTCAAAGGGAACAAATAAGCACAAGAATAGAAAAGGTAAAGAGCCCAACAAAGAAGCTGCAGACAACAGTGCTAAGAAGCAGAAGAAAGACAATACTTCTGAGGAATCAGTAGACAAGATCATTTGTTAATTGTGCAAAAACCCGGGACACATTAAGATACACTGCTCCAACTACATTTCGTGCTTGAAGAAGAAAGGTAGGTGTTTTGGCTTAGTTTGTTCTGAAGTTAATTTAAATATTGTATCAAGATATTCTTGGTGGTTAGACTCAAGTGCAACATCTAACTTCAGTATATCTATGCAAGACAACCTAAACCTCTGAATGCCAAATGAGGCTGAACACTACATTTATGTAGGAGATGGGAGAAAGTATGAAGTTGAAGAGATAGGGAAATTTATATTATTGTGTATGGCTGGTTTTTATTTTTATTTTGAAGCATTGGTGGTTCCATCCTTTAGAAGGAACCTAATTTCTATTTCTTATTTAGACAAAAAATGTATATGTATGTTCATTTAGTAATGGAAATTTCAGTTTGCGTCAAAATTCAAAATCAAGTTGCTTCTAATTCTTTGTCTTTTATGATAATCATTATTTTCATGAAATAGACACTTTACACTTAGAAGCCCGACATATTGAAACTATGATGCGCAAATTAATTAAAAAGAATTCAGCTGCATTATGGCATAGGGGTTTGACACATATTTTAATGAAAAGAATCAAACACCTAGTGTCTAATGATATTCTTCGACCTTTAGATTTCACAAAACAAATGTGTAAATTGCATAAAGAAAAAACAAACTAATAGATGCAAGTATGATGCCAAAATGTGTAATGATTTCTTGGAATTGATAATACCGATATTTGTGGTCCTTTTCTAAAGGAAACTAGAAATGGTCATAGGTATTTTATCACATTCATAGACGATCATTCAAGATATGATGATATCTACTTGATTAAAGAAAATTTTGAAGCATTAGACATGTTCCAACATTTTAAAGCAGAAGTTGAGTTACAACTTAAAAAAAAGCATAATGGTTGTTAGATATGATCGTGGTGGGGAATATTACGAAAATATGAAAGCTCGGGAGAACAATATCCAGGATCATTTGCAAAATACTTAAAAGAGTATAGGATTGTGCCACATTATACATTGCACTCTTAAAGACATGGTGAGAAGTGTGATTGCTCATACTACTCTACCTGAGAATTTGTGAGGGAAGCCTTAAAGACTGCATCATATATACTCGACAGAGTTCCAACTAAAACAACTAACAAAATCTCATATGAGATTTGAATTTTGCGCAAACCTATCCTAAATCAGATTAGGATCTGAGGTTGTCCAGCATAAGTTAGGCCTTACAGGCCACTAGAAAAGAAACTGTATGAAAGAACAATTGTTTCTATTTTTTTTGGATATTATGAAAGATCAAGATGGCATAAATTTTACAATCCAACATAACATACAATTTTCCAGTGAGGAGATATGACAAAATATTGCATTTTATAAGAAGAAAAGAATGATGATGAGACTTTGGAACAAAGTTAGAGTTTTGTCAGAATTCTGATAACGCTGAATCTAGAAAATGCATCTCATGTCAATAGAAAAACTACACTCCCTTCTCAAATTTCATAGGATAATGTGGACACAAATTGACCTGAATCAGACACAAATAACAACATTTCCATGGCCGATGTGAATGGCCATGCGCTTGTGAGAGATTCAGAATTTGGTAACGATGCTCATCAGCATGTAACTCAAGAAATAACATGTCCAGAGCTATTAAGAAGATCCACTAGAGAGAATATATTTACTGTAAGATTTGTTTATCTTCAAGAAGATGAGTTTGACATAAGCATGTTTGAAAATGACCCAGAAGATATCAAACAAGTTATGGAAAGCCCTCACTCTAAAAAATGGATCAATGCCATGAATGACGAGATGAAATCCATGTACGACAATGACGTTTAGGATATTGTTCCATTGCTAAAATATAAGAAAACCGTAGGTTGCAAATGGATTTTTAAGACCTAGCAAGATTCTAAAGGTAATGTTGAAAAATACATGGCACGTCTTATCGCAAAGAGTTTCACATAGAAAGAAAGCATTGATTATAGGGTTATTTTCTCTCCGATTTAATCGAAAGATCCATTAAGGATTATATTGGCACTTGTAGCACATTATGATTTAGAGCTCCATCTAATAGATGTAAATACAATGTTTCTTAATGGTGACATTGATGAAATGATATATATGAAGCAACCAGAAAATTATGTGATCGGCGATCAAAAGTCAATGCATGCCGACTCAAGAAATTCATTTATGAGCTCAAACAAGAATCTCGACAATGGTATTTGAAATTTCAAACCGTAGTTAGCTCATACGGTTTCGAGCCTAACTTAGTTGATGAATGCATATATCTTAAGTTATGTGGTAGCATGTTCACTTTTATGGTCTTATATGTTGATGACATATGGCTCGCAAGTAACGATAAAAATATGTTGCATCAAATCAAGAATTTTCTATTAGTAACTTTGAGATGAAAGATCTTGGTGATGCTTTATTTGTTTTAGGGATTGAAATACTAAGGAAAAGATCCTATGGTACTCTGAGACTATCCCAAAGGAATTATATCAATAAAATGTTGAGTAGATATGGCATGAAAGACTATAAACCTGGTGATACACATGTAACTAAAGGAAACAAGTTCAGTCTCGCATAATATCCCAAAACTTATTTAGAAAAGGATGTCATGAAAGACATCTCCTACGCGTCCATTGTAGTCAATCTCATGTATGTCCAAGTATGCACGAGATCGGATATAGCTTTCATTAATGGAATACTAGGGCGATATTTAAGTAACTTAGGTTTGGAGCATTGGAAGGCTATCAAGAGGGTGTTGAGATACCTGATTAAGACAAGAGATTATATGCTCACATATCGGAGGATGCATGGATAGCTTGAAATTAACATCAGGATACATCTACTTGATGGTAGACAGTGTTGTATCGGGAAGAGTGCTAAATAGACATTAATAACACAATCCACAATGGCGTTCGAGTTTATTGCATGCGATGAAGCCTCAAACCATGATGTATGGCTCAATTATTATGCACTAGGATGAAAATAGTTCCTTTTATTGAGAAGATGTTGACGTTGTTATGTGACAATAATTTTGTCGTGCTATATGCGACAAACAATAGAAGATGACCAAGTATAAGTACATAGACATCAAGTTTCTGACAGTAAAAGAGAGAGTGCAGAATAATGAGTTGAAGATAAAATATGTGGGTACATACTCCATGATTGCAGATTCCTTACAAAAGGACTACCACTAAGAAGCTTCATGACCATGTTGCTCGTATAGATGTAGTACCTATTTTAGATAGTTAGGGAAAATATGGGAGTCTGATTTTGTTCTTGGTTTTATGCTATATAATTTGTAACAAGAATGATATATAAAAATTATATTTTGAATCCCATCGTTTTCTCTTTTTAAAGTTTTGACCTCACTAAAGTAAAGATTAAGGGTGACTCATTACGAAATAGGCACGTACAATCACACTCTCATGTAATTTCCAAATTATATGTCCTGAAACCAATTCATGTCATCCAGCTTGTATTTGGCACTGTGATTTAGGTTGAGATTGCCACGCAGAAAATATGGCGACATCGCTTAAGTCCCTTATTGGTACAACGGGTGGACCGAATTAGTTAAGAAAAATGAAAAGAAAGACAGAAAAGTTAAAATAATCCGCAATTTAGAGATATATGTATTAAATAGGACTTCACTTGTTCATGTGGGAGATTGTTGGATTTGAGACGTCATATCCAATAAATAAAGTTTGGACTACGTATTATATGATCAATATATCTCATATTGTCAGAAATATTATGAGGAGTAATATCAGATATGCCATAAATGTGATTAATTCATACAAGGACATAATAAATATTTCGCTAAGATTCTGGATACGAATACATATGAATTTTAATGTGAATTGATTATGATTGTTTATGGACCGACATCATTAATTAAGATTTTAGGTTTCGGGTCATGTCAGTCCAAGTCAAGTCGGGTATCGGGTCATTTGATCTCGGGTCTTTTCGGGCATTGGGTCATGTCGGTCCAGGTCGGATTGGGTATCGGGTCATCTGATCTCGGGTCTATTCAGGCTTCGGGTCATATCAAATAAGGTCGGGTCAGGTATCGGGTCATCTGATGTCGGGTTTTTTCGAGTTTCGGGTCAATTCAAATCAGGTCGGGTCGGTTATTGGGTCATCTAATGTCAGGTCATTTTCGGGTTTCAAGCCATTTCGAGCTACTCCAGGTCGGGCGGGTTTGTCGGGTCGGGTTCTGCCACCTCTAATAAAAGTCGTTGGGTCTTCAAACGTTACTGTCATCGAATTCTAGGGCACATGTGCTGTGAATTAGCCTCCACTCTTTTCTCTATTATAGAAAGTTACTTCTTGGTACATTCGTAACCTCAAAGAGAAGTTTAGCATCGGGAATTACTTGGAAGGATCCGGTAACATACTGCGGTGCTGCCCAAAATCATCTCCAACGATATTCTGATCGAGAGACAAGTACAAGGGAGACTGTAGGGATGGAAAGTAAGTATTACGTCCGCTTCTTTTAATTTATGTCTTAAATAATTGCATAGAGGTTAAATTTGAATTGCAATTGCTTAGATTAGAATTTCGGTATTGTCGCTCAAACCTAATTCTTAAATTGCACCAACACAAACTACTGCCAAATATGAAACATATTTGCTTTGGCCGAATTTGAGTAAATTGAGACTCGCTGACAATTTGATGCAGCACATAATCGCATGTTGCACGTCAATCGACTACCTACTCCTACCATATTAAGAGCCCCAGATTAGAATTTGGTGCTTAATATGCATGGTATGAGCCTTTAAATCCACTACACGCTTTTTCTTAAGAGGCCCTGATTAGGACTTGGAGAGGGCATGATATGCCCTGTTGATGCCTTTCATGGTGTGCTTGAGTTTCCTTTGATTTTCTGGAGAGCGTGGCGATGGCTATGAAGGCTTACTTTCGGTTGGTGGACATGCTCCTATGTTGAATACTCTCATTTCTTTGTGCTCTTTGAAACTTGAAGAATGGGGTGATTTTCTCAAAAGACGTGGAGCTCCCTTTATAGGACCATGATGCTTCTCACTAAGGGGTTGGAAGGCCGTATTGGCTCCTCTCAAATTTATTCCACTTTCTCCAATTTCAAGGAATATTCTCGACTTGATAGGATATTTTCTATTCTCTCTTTGGGGGGGGGGTCTTTGAGTTGATGACCCGCAGACAATGTTTATTTGTGCAGACCCGTTTGTGGACCCGGTTGATAGGCTATTTTGTTAATAGCCCTATTACCAAAGCCCACAGGAAGCCTGAATTACCAGGAGCCCCAGAAAATCCTATAATTAGGACCCAAATCAGCTCTTGATATAAAAGATGCCTTCCGAAATAGACCATCTTAGCAGAGGTAACTTGTCCCAGAATAGTTGCTTAAACCAAAAATACCTCCCGAATTGGACCATCCCTCACAATGACGGTGAGAATACATCTCCACTATGTCACGTCCTAATAACTACCCACAATCGGTATCCACAGCAAACCAACAATACGTAGTATATATACACCTCCTCACACCACGGTGGAACATCAAGTCACAAGCACCACAGACCACACAAGAGACCACCATACAGAGATAGACAGTTAAACGCGTCGTTTAACTGTCCTACACCCACAAAAACCACCTACGAGCTATCTCCCAGATAGGCCGAATTAAAGACTTAAGGCTAGATACGTAGCAGCTTTGCTAACGGCTTTAGACTTAGGACTTTTTGATTCAGTTTCCTTTGGAGAGGTCTTGGAGTTGGTTTGGAGATTTGAGGGAAACTTTGGCCTTTTAAACATGTGTTTTCCTGTCGGACGGGTACTTTGCATCGAGTGAAGCCTTGAATGATTGGTAATCTTGTACCAAATGATCTCATTCGTCGTAGAAAGGGCAATAGCTTGGATTTTATTTTCAAAATTGCCAAATTTGAGAGGGAGTGTGATAGCTCCTATGCCCTTTTGTGAGTTTTGGTTGAACCCATGGATAGTTACTTGTTCGACCGATAAGGAATCCACATCCAAAGGAAGACTTCTTATGACATGATGTTTATCGATTACCTAGGGTCAATGAGTTTTATATTCAAGCATTTGGCTTCACATTCACGAGCCACATACAAGGGACGGTTGTTCTCGAATGTACCAACCAACAAGTCCTCGTCAGTGAAGATTATGTTGAGAGAACGACCCTCCATGTATAAGGCCTCTGCTTCAGCATTTGAGGCAAATTTTGTTTGAAATTGCTCGGGATTTCGGATTGCACAAATTAGGGAGTCCCTCGGGTCCTTGGACATCATAAGAGCATGAAAGACACTCATTAAGACCGAGATCTTTCTCAAGTGTGCCAAGAAAATGTAATCTCCAACGCTGAGTTTACTGATGCCACTCATCGGAGGGTTGTATGTTTTATCCTTTACTTTGTCCTTAGCCATCTCTTTAGGCATCTAGCGGTAGGATATATTTGTTCCTAACCTCAGAGTTGCATTGCATTCGTGAAGTTTGGTTGCTTGGTTTTTTTCTTCTGCTCCCCATATAAATGTTTTGGAAAGGCAAAATACTTCTTCTTCCTATTCGGTGAAGGAATCATCTTCTTTGTTTTTGTCATAAGAAGTCTCGATTTCTAAGGCTTCGAGTGTTTTAGCATTGATGTAAGGTGTGGGGAAGAACAACTCCTGAATGAATATGCTTTCATTCACTTCGTCATCATCAGAATCTCCTCCATGTCAGATTTCCACTTTGGTTTGGGGTTTGATTCCTTCTTTGGATTTTGGTTTCTCATCATCATGGTTTGTGATCTTCTCCCATACCTTTTTGAGAATGAAGTCTATAAGAATGAGGGGCAAAAGTTGCCTCTATTTTGAAATTTTCGAGAGCATTTATGCACCCCTAAAGTGTAGTTTCTTTGGTGAACCTTTTGCCTTTCTACTTTCTATAGCATCTTTGGTGGATGGTTCTAGTTTCGACTTTGGAGTTGTTTTCCCATTCGACACTTGGTTCTTTTGAGAGAACTTTTCACATTTTCAGTTTTTCTTAGAGAGGTGGTAGGTCCAATCTTGACCATCATTTTCGGCTTCGATACCACATGTGTGCGAGAATTGATCTGCATTTTCAATCACATGCGAGACTGGAGCTTGCCGCACTTTGTCATTTAACATGATTTCGCCTCTCTTGCAACTTTGCTCAACCTAGTCTTTGAGAACATAGAAATCTTCAATAGAATGCCCAAGGACTCCGTGGTACTTGTAGAAGTTTGGTTCATTTTCTTTGGCCAGGTCTTTTGGTTTTTGGATTATGGCAAACTCAACCCATATTTGAGAACTTGGCTGAAGAGCTTGGGTACGCATTCCCTTTTGAACGAATAGGGTTTGCTCATGAGTTATTTGAGGGTCTTTTAACTCTTGATTCACCATTTGTTGGTCTTTTGGTTTCAGTTTTATTTGAGGATGAGCTGGCTCCCTTGGTGAACACAGTTTTTGGATCGACTTTACCGCCACGATTGTTGTTGTTGCCTTTGTATGATGAAAAGACATTGTTATTGGAGGACATTTTTCCCCAAGTAGTGTACCGTGTTTATAAGGTCGCGATATGTTTGGATTTTGGTCATTTTGGGAAAGGGGCCCAAGAAAATATGATCATTTCCATCGCAATATTTTCTTGGATGGTTTGCTCACATTTGATACTAGCTTTGACTTTGCCATATGTTGATGTACTCAGTCACTTATTTTAGGCATGTTGCTGAAGAGATCGATAAAGGTGATTTTGTTCTCGACCACAACGAATTTGGCCTGAAACACATCTGCCATATCATCCCAACATTTGATGCTTCCTTCTTCCAAGGAATCAGACCATGCGAAGGCAACCCCTTTTAATCTTTGAGAAAATTGGCGTAGGAGCAAAGCTTTGTTGTACGCGGTGTCTCTGCATGTAGATTTGAAATATGCAAGATGCTCATCAGGAGTAATCTTGGATCCATCTCTCGTGAATCAAGTAAAGTATGGCGCCATGTAATGTGGCAGAAAGGGTTCATTATCGAAGTGAGCGGGGTATAGCCTGCCCATTCTTTGGCTTGGGGGTGTGGTAGATATACCCGCCAATTGGAGTTGTTGGTTGATTATGTTTTAGAGTTATCTTTTGGAGATGGCTCTTTTATCAAACCTTACTAGCATAGGTTAGCATCGTGAGATTGATTGTGGTTAAGATCTTAGATCTATCTGACATTCTGGTTGTATTGTAAAAGATTAAATGAATAAATTTTTTAAAGGTGTTTAAAATTTTTAGACATTTGCTATGTTTATTATTATTATCTTCGATATTAAGAAGGAATGGCCTTGGAGAAATTTAAGAATAAATATTTGAGACATCCCGGTCGACTGCGGACCGTGACACGAGATCCATTACTCTAACCCACAGATAGTGAATCTCTCTAATCTCCTCTTTAAAACTTTCTTTCTCTCTGTCTCTCATCTTTTTTAACTCCTCTAGCTATCTATGTCGTCTCTTTCTCCATCTTTGTGTTTTTTCTCTCTCAACAATCAAATTAACACAAAAATATAATCACAGAAGTATATACTTGCTACTTACTAGCTATTTGTTTAGATTTTATTTTGCTGAATATTTTCCCTAGTATGAAATTATTTTTTTAGACATTTTATTAGACGTTGTTCTTTATTTTTGTTGGACGACATCGTTCTTTATTTTTTTGGACATCTTTCTTTAAATTTCAATAGCACAAGTTTGAAATTTGTTTAAGCATGTAAATTACCAACAAAAATTTAGATGTAAATAACGAGGGGCCCCAATCAGAAAATTTTGAATTTTATTTTAATTTCGTAATATTGAGTGGGCCCCGTTCAAAAAACCTGTCAAAAAAATTATATGACATCCGTTAATTGTTGTCAGTGAAACAACTGTCACCATTCAAAAATAAAATAAAACAAATAGCTGTCAATTGAACAAATGTCAACAGCATTTTTTTGATTTTTTTTGCAGACTTTCAATAGCATTTTGCTGGAAAAAGTCGCTATAAAAAATAGCTTTTAATAGAGGGTCCATCTTAAGGACTGCTATAAATGCAAACTTTTCATTGCAGATGTCTCCTATAAAATTCCCACTTTTTATAGTGGGTATCTCCAAAGATTCGGTATAAAAATTCCATCCTTTAATAGCCGGTCTTTTTTTATCTTTAACAACCCTCCTATAACACCCCCATTCCAACCTCTATTAAATACGTTTTTTCCTGATATATATAACAAGTCTTTTCTGTGATAGTGCAATAAATTAGTTCAACAATATGTCTATAAAATTTTAATTTTAGAACTTTCGAACTTACAAAATAAAATCAGGATCAAGAAGTTTACAATTTCCTTTGGAATCCCACTGTAAAATTGTATATAACTTCCTCATAATATAAAAAATTGGGTTTAGTTATACACATATCGGTAGGACCACCAGATCAAATTAGAGGCCCATGCACTTGTCTTAAATGTTTAATTATATATTGAAAAAAAATGTTATCAATTGAATTCTCTATTTAACTATTTTATGTTAGCTTTTTTCACTTTGTCGCTGATACTTATAAAATAATAGATAGAACTAAAAACTTTTATCCATCTGCCCCAATTGATTATATAACTATGAACCAATTGATTGTTATCAGTACGATGGATGCATCCGCGCCAATTTTATCGGTGCCATGCATCGCAATTTCAAATATTAATTATGTTTGGGGTGAAGTTATGGTGCGTACGCATGCATCGTGCTTGCGTATCTGGACCCGTCGATGTTCATCGAGGTTCGATGCGCACGAATCTTCACAAATCTAGATGCGCATCGAAGGATCCAGATTCGTAAGCACGATACATGCATAAACACTATAAATTTTGCTCTTATGTACTCAAATTTTTTTTTTTTTTTGATTGAAGCTAACCCCAAGATAGAGTGCCGGCCTCCAAATGAAAGCAACAAAATTCAAAAAGTTACATACAAAGTACAAAAGTTTTGTACTTGAGAAAAAATAAAAAACGCAAAACAAATTGTAGTAAGACCTAATTTTGGGTTTGATTAGCCTATCAGTATTTGGTACTGATATCTAATTGCCCAGAATTCAATACTATGATGTATACTATATGTGTATTATAGCCCTAGTTTTATAACTTTCTTATTATAATTGCCAAATGAAAATTATGTTTGATACTTCAGACATCCTCTTCAAACTTGTGTGTATGTCTCTTGTGTAGACTAATTGCCCAACAAATCCTCATCAGATGATAATTGTTGTTCTTCCTCCGACATAACCATTACTTGATTGTTGTGATCTCTGATGGAAGCCTGAGTTGGTGTGTTCCTGAAAAAATTTGTTATATGGCTTGTGCCACCTGTCCAATGTATTTGCAAATGGATAATTGAATTATATAATGTTATTATATTTTTAAGAGTCTTATTTTGAAATATTATGTTGTTTCTTTCTATCCACATTATCCATACAAAAGCTACAAATAGTGTGCTCCAATTTTCTTTATCATTGTTATCCATATTTGAAATTGATGTCCATAATTGCTCTATTGATGTTATATCTAACATAATACCACTAGGATGAGTATATTTTATTATTACCCAAAAATCTTTGCTGATTTTGCAATGAAGAAAAAGATGCTCTATTGTTTCATCATTTTGCTTACAAAAGTTGCATTGTGTATCTACTGCAATACCTCTTTTGTTTAAATTATCCTTTGTGAGTATTTTGTTTTGTAATAATAGCCATGTAAATAATTTAAACTTTATGTACTCAAATTTTTAATTCAATTTTTATTATAAGTATTATTAGAATCAATTACAAATTTTAATTGGTATGAATACTGAACTATATTAGTATACAATCATTGACGAATTCAGCAAGGAACAAGTCGAAATAAATGCCTGAGTTTGTTCTTTAAAAATTCAAGCTACTAACTATTTGTTTCTTTGTTTCTGCACTTATTTAGCTCACTCATACGAATTAATTATACATGAGTTTCATATCTACTTAATAATACAATCGAACTTGATACTAAATGAATCGAACTTTCTCAACTAACCATTGCTCCACATATCTACTTGTGCACATTTATGCTATATTATTATATATATTATTAAATTATATTATTTGCATTAAAATCGCATGCATATTTAATATTGTATATATTTACAATAATATTTTATTATAGTGCATTTGTATTTATAAAAAATATCTAAATATTCCGGCGAGTAACAATCCAAGTAAATTTTAATTTATAACCGAGTTTCACTTTTAACCATATATATTGTCATAATGGATATTAATTAGGAGATAACATAAGTATGCACGGTGGCAATAATTAATGTTTCTCGTGATTATTTTAGCGGGACATAGGCTATAATTATAAATATTCAATTATGTCAGACAAATCAAACAAAAGTTTGTTATTGTTTCACGAATAGTTTTGTTCGAAATATATACTGTCTACTGTCTAGTACCCATAACGAAATTGACGATGTAGTTACAACTTGCATGTTGCAACAGATACCAATTCACTGCAGAGATGCCCCATTTGGAATACAATATTATTCATCTCCCCAACCCCCAATGTGGAATTAATTTTTCCAGGAACCAGTCTGTGCTTACAGAGTTACAGTTTTGTCTCCACTCTGATCCACTCACACACCGCCCCATTACAATGTTTAAACAATAGGAGCTGATACGTAGATACCATATTTGATACCGACTATCCATATCGATTTTATTATGCATCTTTAGTTGAGTTATTATGCACATTATTTGAGTTATTATGCATGTTATTTTTTGTAACGAAATAGTTATACATGTTATTGATTTTATTATGCACTTTTAGTTGAATTATCGTGCATATTATTTGAGTTATTATTCATGTTATTTTTTGTAATAAAATTTATACAAGTTATTTTTTTGTACTAAAAAGTTATGTTATAACATCCATAGTAATTCAAATAAGGTGCACGATAACTCTAATTAAATGTGCATATTTTTTTTTTTGAGAAATAGATGAGTGGTCTTTGTCCTCAAATATTATTCAAAGTGATCTAGAATTCCCAGTGGCATTTGACTTTTACTGAATTTCGAATCCGGAACCTTCACTTGAAGCCCGTTGCTCTTTTGTTACTAGACTAAGAACAATTCTCACTAAAGGTGCATAATAAAATCGATATCGATAGTTGATACTTGATAACAAATGTGATATTTACGAAACATTATTCTTAAACAATTAATATTAATAAAAAATTGTTACTGCCTCTCACTGGATGAACGGTCGCACAATTTATAATAACGCTGACGTAGGTGGCCAATTCCTTACTGACGTTGTGATTTTTGTGATTTTTGGGGCAAATCAAAGTGACACTTATATAAGAGTACTCGTATATTCAATATATTTAACATTTATCTTTGACAATTCGTCATTGACCATTGAGATTGTAAACACATGTATGTTATTATATTAATAATATATTAATTATTAGTTTATTAGTTACTACTCTCAATAATGGCGAATCGCTTGCCACTCATAATGAGTGCATGAATCATCAATACCGCTGTACCGGACTGAACAACATAGACCGTTTGATTTACGGAGAGAGGTCAGGAAAGAAACGGATTTCAAAGTGAGCACTGCATAGGAGACCGTTGGATCTTGGCAAATCAAGCGAGCTCTGTAGAGGAAAACCTTCAACAGTTGAACTGGCTTATAAATATAAGTAATTTCTAGTCATGTTTTGTGCCGACATGTTTATTGGGTTCTGACAGGTTTTAATTAATATTTAAAGGTCCAGAAAAGAGATAATTATGAGTTCAAACTTGCATGGAATTAACTTGCGGCAATATTAATTGTAGTTATCCATCAACGAAACTACCAATTTTTTGTTGAGATTTGGAAGATCAAGCTCTCTATAGCTGCACATGGTTAATTAATTATAAGCAAAACAAAGGTTTCTAACTAAAAATACTTGCTGCAAAATATAACAGGCAATTAGGAAAACATAATCTTCGTTTGGTTTTCTGGAATAACGTCGGATGTACCTTTACTAAGCTTGAGCTGTACCAGAGGAAATCATTCAAAATAAATTAGGTATGGTTTTAAAGTAGGACAGTTTTCTTGCATATATATTGAACTAAAAGTTATTCACCTTTAATTCATCTGCCGACAATAAATAATTCCTCTGCCCATAAGTTGAATTTGAAATAAAATATCATTGCTTTATAGATATGCTATTCTTTTCACTAATTCTCATCTTAAATGTTCGAATATATTTTAATAAATTTTGGTCCCTGGACACTAAGTTCCCAAAAGAAGAGATTCTTCCTCTTTTCGCTCAAATTGCAATGATATTTTGTACACTAGGTTCCTTTTAGCTAGTACTAACACAATTCTTAATTAGGCGTCACTTAACTCCTACAAGTCTAAGAAAGTATAGACAGTGCCTATGGATCCTTAAATATGCAAAGTTGCAGACAGATATGTTTTTATAATCTTAACATCTTATTAATATATAGCAATTAGCAAGCAGCATGAGAATGTTAAGTTGTGACCGCAACATCATCTATAAACAAAATATGATAAGAAAGTGATTAGTTGTCGATCATAAAAGTTGGCCAGTCATGCATGTAGATAGCGACTTACACGGGATGTGCATTGGTTGGTGGTCGTATATGCACACACAACCGTTGGATTAGATCTAATTAAATAGCAAATAATATTATGACGGCTCAGCATGGAATGGAAACCAACAAAGAACTTTAAATGGTTATAGATGTGAAAATTACATAACTATTTCCTTTACATAATTTGATATAAAATGTTTTGTTTGTTATAATTAGTAAGTTGTTTAATTAGGAATTAATATTTATCAAATTACCTTTGACATTTGTGTTAATCAGTTCATGACAACCTCAAAACAAGCATTATTTTCAATTATGATGCATATCTAATTGTTTTGCACTCATAATGGAAGCAGTCAAAGTCTATGGGCCATTTCAAATTTAATAACATTCAATAAACAATATCAACACTAATGATTTATATATATTGTCGAACATAAAAGTAAAATTTACATTATACATTTTTTTTTATTTGAAGTAAGCTGTATGCATTATATATAGATGCAGTATTGATTTCAGCTATTCAAAGAATAAATAAAAATCTGAACATTTAGGTTTATATAATCTTTATAAAAGTTCCTAGAACGGCCACTTCCTCTCTGATTAACTAAAAAGCATTGGAATAAAAATTAATGCCATTATTTGTTCTATTAATGTGGTCATTGATTGGAAAATCCTTCAATTATAATTGGCTGTTAATTAGTTCATCTTAATTTTTGTGCACCACAGAACAGTACCTTCACAGCATCTCGAAAAGCATTTGAAGTAACTCGTCATAATGTCTTTGCTCTTTATTATGTAACCATGTCCTAATGTTGGATAGAGATTGGAACTGGCACATGTGTAGAGGCGAGGTTGTCTGTTGCAAACCTGTGTCACAATCCCTATTAATAGTGAATTTCGCTGATGAATTGGAAGAAGTACTATACTATTATACGATGTAAGAGCTAGCATTCATGTGTCATAAATTATTTAGGGTCAGAATTTTCATTTTATTGTCTTCAGGCTTCCTTGGCAGTAAGTTTGTAAATATAAGAACAAATTTGAATTCGCGTAAATAGAAACAGAAACAGAAACAGAAACAGAAACAGAACCAGAAAACTCAAATAGAAATATAATAGAAAGGGATCCGAATCCGCTATAGTGCAGTACCGCGCTACAACAAATTAACGGTCCGAATCGACCGCTAGCTCACGATATTTATAATTTGACACGAATTTTGATCTGGTTTCAATGGAAAGGGATGTTACGTAGGAACAGTTCTCTATTTTGATACAGCTCTAAAGGCATCTAACCAACTCTCAACTCCGTTTTCCTCTTCATCACCTAAAAAGAAGAATTCATTCTTTGTGTTTTGGATTTAGGCTATAGGCCGGTACCAGGTACGGCTCAGTGGTATACATGCACCCACAACTTCCCTTTATACGCTCATGCTTGTCATGCCTAAGTCTATACCTAGCTACGCCTAGGCACAAATTGGGAAACTCATGTGCTCCAATATGCCATGCACCACGAGATGTGTGCCTTGGAAGCTTTTTTTTTTGTTTTTTTGATTTGAAGTGCCTTGGAAGCTTGGATGCGCCTAGATATATTGCTAAAGTGAAAAGGAAATTTTCATAAACATCTCACGTCTTCATTTTTTATTTTTATTTTTGTGTAAACGCCTGAGAAGTTTATTAGACCAATCAAATGGAGTCGGGGAACAACTTACAAATAATGAAATCTGATCTACTTAAAATAATACAGTCACTGGCTGATCCAGAGAATGGCAGAAACTCGGACACAAATGTCTAGTATCAATATTAAACCTGGTCACAATACAAAGAATGATAAAAAAAAATAACAAAAAATGACTCAGATACACATTCTTTTTTATTTTAATCAAGCTCGGCACGTCCGCCACTGTTTACAATTAATATATATATGGAGATTTTACAATATATATTTTTTGTATTGAAAACTATATATTATAACAGATACACGAACAATTAATCCAGATTTAATGGTGTGTTCATTCGGCCAGGAACATTTTTTGTAGTTCCTCCAAGATATCAGTTAGTCTCGAAAAAATCCAACGACTATAGTAACAAGAATTATTATATTCACGTACAATCCGGATTTTACACACAAAGGCACTACGACAGATTTTGGCTATTATATATATTGGTTAAAAAAAATTAATAGCGGTTGTGTCTGAGTTGTTAAAGGGAACTGTTAAATGTATATAACAACTGTTATTAAAGAAGAGGCTTTAATATATACCGATTGTCACTAATAACTCTGTATAAAAAGGACTCATTTATAGCAATTCTTACCTCGGAATCGATATTAAAAATAATTTTTATAGCATTTCTTACTCCACATCGGGTATAAAAAAAATGCTTGAAAAAAATTCTGATTGATGCATGCATGACAGCTGCTAGCTTCGACAACTGTAACTAGCTTCGGATTGTCATCTGCTAGCTTCGGATTGTCTCCCTAAATTATTTTGAATTTGATGCGTTTGTTTGAAGTGAGAAAATCTGATCGTCTTTTTATTTTTATTTATTTTGATGATAAGAATTTTATCCCCCTAAGCTATTAACAGTTAGCTTATTAATCGACAGTTAGCTTGTTAATAAGGTTAAAATGAAGAAAAGAAAAGAATATGTGCGACCTGCATCCAGTTATAGCTTATTAAAAAGAAAAAAAAAAACACAAAAAATGAAGAAAAGAATCATTAGCTTATTAAAATCGAACTTGACTCAGGTGACCAACATCCGGTTTAAGCCGCCATAAGCTCTTGCTCGGATCAGGGGCATAGATATACAACAAAAGAGGAGGTAGCGCACAAGAAAAGAAGGCAACGGCAAAAGGTGCATCGATGGTATATATATGTATCTAGAGTTGGTGTGGATGGATGAGGTGGTGGATTGCGAAGAGTCTGAATTGATGAGGTGAAAAATATCGCACCGTTGTTTTGATAGACGAATTGAATGATTGAGATTGTACATGTTGTTTTATAATATATTTCTAATACATGTTGTTACAAAACAACAAGTATTAAATATTGTAGTATACTATTAATATCAGTTGTTTACTAAAACGGATATTACAGTGTACACTTTTAATACATGTTATATAAAGCAGGTATTAAATGTTGTGGTATGCTTTTTATACCTCCCTAACTACAATCGACATCAAAGGATATGCTTTTAACACCCGTTGTTGTAAAACAACATGTATTATGTGTTGTGGTATATTTTTTTATACTCCCATTTTTATTAACCAACGATATAAAATGTTTCTACGAATTTTCAAATATGTCACCGATCCTTACTAATATCTCATGTTTTAAACAATGGGTATAAAATAGGATTGCTAAAGGCCATTTCTGTGCTAGTGATGAATTATGAATAAATTTGTAAAAAAATATATAATATTTATTGGCAATATTATTAGCGTTTTGCGAATTATATTTGTACTAAGACAATGTATTATACATTATTATTATATTTTTAATAAATATTTGTTCTAAGACAATGTTTATACACTATTATTATATTTTTAATAAATACTGTTAATTTAGAAAAACAAATATTTTCCCAATTACATGTCTTATATCTGAATCATATGTTTGCCACTTTGTCGACAAATGCACACACTACGAGAAAACGATCTTCTGCAACCTTCTTTATGCCGATTATATTAAAATCGGGTGTAGAAGGGTCGATCTCACCCTCCGAATTAATTCTTCCTTGGCTTTTTTAATAACCGGTTTATAAATCAAGACATTCACATTCTTTATTTAGTAAATCCGGTGTAGACATTATCGGTATAGAGCGCCAAACATCTACACTCTTTGTTTATTAATCACTCGGTGTAGAAAGATGTGGAATTCTTCTGCTGCCCCTCATTTAGACCCATTATTAGAACTCCGATATAGAAAAATTAGCAATGAAAAGAAAGAAATAGAAGTTGATTAAAATATTATAACAAATTTGTATTGAGATTATTTTGTAACAACTTTTATTTTTTTATTTCTTTTGTTAATGTTTAGTTCTAATTTATTTTGAGATTATTTTGTAGAATGGGTGGGTCTGTTATATATGTAAAAAAAATTCAAAACACAAAATTTGACCATACAAATTCAATAATCAATGGTGCAATCAAATTAATTTTGATCCATATATAGTAGAATTTTTGCTTTCCTCAACTGTAGAGAACAAAATCTTTGCTTTTGTTTAATTTGTACATGCTTTGAATTTGCAGCTAACATTAATTAACAAAAAAAATTAGCGGAGTAAATAAATTATTAAGAGTGTCTCTTTGGTATTAATGAACAAAAAGATCAGCGCCTTTAATCAATGTCTGCATGCGCAACGTTAACACACCTTGGAAAAACATATTTAATTGGCGCCTCTTCACTGTCAGCAAATCTGAGCCCTTTAATTGCATCAAGATTTGTACTTTCTCAACTTATAATATCCAACCCCTTGAATCATATCACGACCGACAACTTTTCTACAGTGCAGCAAATTTGGGTCGTTCTCTTCCTGCAGCGCATAGAGGACAAGCTAGCTTTCCAGAGAACATTCTCGACATTAATTAACAAAAATAATATAAAAACATTTAATGAATATAAAAACATTCTCTCGTTAGCACCGTTTGCACTTTCTGTACCTTCCACTGTCGTCTTCTCCGACACACTTCCCTAATTTCTCAACTTTCTATTCTTTCTCCATCATCATTTGAGATCCTTTCTTCCGACAAGCTTTTTGATGCATAACAAGAACCTGATCGAGGTGACTTTTTAAAGGTTTGCACTAAAAATGCCAACAAGAAGGCATATACTATAGTAAAAAGACAAATACAAACCTTTCTAATTACATTATTTTTGTTTGAACAAAATAGAAGAAAACTGTACTAATATAATTTTTTTTACTTCTCATTACACTGCTTTTATTTATTTTAGTAAGTGATAGCAAAGTCATTACTCGATCAAATATTATATGCTTAACAATTAACACCAAAGTAAACTCTAGAGACCCTAAACTCTAACCCTTGGAGACCCATCAATTGGACTAGCTAAAAATACCTTGCAAGCACTTCATGTACTTTTTTACAATAATAATGTACAACTTGATTAATTAAATTTACAAATTTTAAGTGAGAATGGAGATAATTAATTAAATTTATAACTTGACTTTATTAAATTCTCAGCGAAGTATCAAGATGCAAAAACATATGCATATAGACTGTTTCACAATGCTTCCTGGTGAATTAATCATTATGGTATTCGCACAGGTTGTTTCATGCTCTCCTTGGTCTTTTGCCGATCTCCACAACCTCAAATCGAAATAATTAATTTTACTTCAACGATGTTTTTTTTTCAGGCATGTCGGGCGAAAGTGAAGAAATATGTCGGGTGGGGAACATGGAGAGCTCCAAAGAAGAAAAATGAGTGCAACAAAAAAGATTGCAGGATTAAAGCTGAATGGGATGAGCTTATTGACGTTTGCATTGATGCGTGCTGATGGCACCATGAAAACCTTGAGCTATATTTGCCTCGATGGTATATTATTTGTGTTGTTATGTATGGTGTATATTATGGTGGTTATTACCAAAACGTTAGAAATGTACCAAACCATGTTTTTAGGTATAGGTTTAGCAATGACAGTTATGCCAAAAACAAACCAATTTCTCCAACATGGACCAATAAGACATACATTAGTGAACCAACCGGTTAGAGGTATGTAGTAAAAGGTACCAATCATGTCCATATTGGCTCTCAACATGTTGATAAGCCAAGAGTTATTTTCCAACATCACAATTTCTCAAACAACTATAAGACCAACACAAGTTACTCATACCAACCTAGGAGTCAAGCTCAGGAGTTGAAAAATGACTATACAAACCGTTTTGTTAAAGGAAAGATCAATTCTCTAACTAGTGCATTTTGTAACTATTGTTGCAACTTGCAAATATGGACATATATATATCACTTGAATGTGAATTTAGGAATGGAAGCAACTTCAAGAAGGTTGCTTGGATTTCTAAACTCAAAGTGTAGGGTCATGTTTTCATATTTCTCTCGTGAACTAAAACTGCCACATATTTAGGGGGAGTTTAATGTTAGTGTTTTGATAGTCACTAATACACAATCTTGTAGGTTTGCTTGATGTCTACTCATAAAGAAAATGCTTGAATTATTGATAGTGGATGCTCTCATCACATAATCGGGTCTAGATCGAACTTTATCTCCCTAAAACCTTATGATGGGGGGATCCGTTACCTTCGGTAGTCACCAAAAAAAGAGTAAGATTGTAGGTATGGGTTCAGTTGGTAATCAAAATCTAACCATCTCAAATGTCTATTTGGTAGATGGGTTGAACTATAACTTGCTTAGTATAAGTCAATTGTGTGATGTCGGGTACTATGTTAAGTTTGATTCAAACGGTTGTTACTTGATGAGTTGCAAAACCAATGAATTAATATACCAAGGAAAACGTAAAAATGGTGTTTACTATTTGTACCTCAACCATTTTGATCACGGTGAACTTTGCTTTAGTGCTTTAGCTAATCAATCTTGGCTTTGGCATAGAAGATTAGCTCATTTAAGTGTAGATACGATCAAGAATGCAATGAAGCATGACTTGGTGACATGATTGCCATTGAGCAAGATTGAGTTGGATCATATATATATGTGAAGCTTACATGAAAGCTAAACAAACAAAGTCTAGCTTTAAATCTAAGGATATGGTATCTACCAACCAACCTTTGCTATTGCTTCATATTGACTTGTTTGGTCCAATAAATGTGTTGAGCGTTGGTAAAATAAGGTATGTGTGTGTAATTGTTGATGACTATAGTAGGTTCACTTGGTGTCTCTTCTTAAGTCATAAGAATGAAACATTTGAAATGTTTGTTGAGTTTTGCAATAGGGTAAAGTAAGGTATGTCTTATATCGCCAAGTCAGGATTTTGCCCCAAATTGGCTGTCCTGAGTTATAACGTCGGATTTGGAGTTATAACGCTAGATTGATCAAACTTTTAAAACCAGATTTTAAAATATAAAATGAGCAAATAAAAATTCAAATTATCAAGATTATATCTTAAATATTGTCAAAGATTATCAAAATGAAATTAGTTTGCTTAAAAACATTGTTTTGATTAGTAGCAAAAATTTTCAAGCAGAATTTCCAGAGACTTGGCGTTATAACGCCAAGGTGATCATATGTCCAAATTTCACTAAGTATTTGACAATTCTGATTTAGCGTTATAACGCTAGATCATCAAATTTCAGACATCACAAAATTTTGTCCTGACTTGGACTAGCGTTATTAAGCTATGTTTTACACATAACTTGGCGTTATAACGCTAATATTAAATTTCACAAAAATCCAAATCCAACGTCACAAAATTTTGTCTTCATCCATCATAGCATTATAACGCTAGGTTTTCTACAGTACATAGCGTTATAACGCTAGATTCAGAAGACCTAATTTTTGGCAGAATACAGCCCCTATAAAAGTGACCTTCATCTTCCTTCACACCATCTGAAACCTTAGCTTTCTAAATCAATACTAGCAGCCATTATTCTTGCATTCAAAAGCTTGCTTTCAATTGTCAAAACCTTTACTAAACTCCCAATTTTATTTAGCTAAACTATTCAAGAGTGTGTTGAGAGTTAGTTAGTGCATCCAATTTATTGTTCTATTATCTATTACTCTATTTTCCATTTGTGAGCTTTGTGAAAATCTTGGGTCCAACTATCCTACCGGAATGTGTAAAGGAAGTTAGATTCCGACTTGTAATTGCTACAATTGTCTAGTGAAGCGGACCGTGCTTTTTACTGCAAGAAGTAGGGGCGTCGGGGACCCGGAGACGAAGGCAATGTCGTAGTGCAAGCCGAACTCTGTCAACATGCGATTAAGCCATCTCTTTACCCTGTAATCTCTTTTAATTTTTTAATTCCTAACTGCATTGTGTGATTTGTGCTTGAATTGCTTAATTAGAGAATTAGTGAATTATTGTTTGAGTTGGTCAATTTGGAAATTAATTGAATTGCCAATTGGAATTGCTTGTTAGCATTGATTTGTATTGTTTGATTAGTTAATGTGTGTGTGACTTGGAATTGAATTGGTAAATTGGTTGGTTAGTCGAACGGATTTATATATACATCTAGGCATCTAGGTGTATCAACAAAGATTTAATTATGCATGTACAAGTCAAGACAATCACATAGACATCAAGAGCAATCACAAAGGACTCAAGAGCAATCACATAGACATCAAGAGTTTTAATTTCTATAATCATAGGGGGCATCTGACATATGCGCTATGACCATCCAATTATACAGACGATGTTGTACTTATGCAATATCACGATCCACTAAACATTTTAGTCGTGTTAATTCTTTCGTCTCACAGTATCAGATTAGTTTCAAGGCAGGTGTGTGTCATCCTTACAAACTTAATATTTTCTCGATCTTGAGCAGACTTATCAAATATAATTACTCTTGTAATTATACCGCATGCAGATAATCTTACTCTATCAAGGGGCCCAGTGATACTGTAACTCGTATCAAGATACGAGGGACAATAGTACTTTCAGTAAACCATCACTACCTCAACTAAGCTATGTATACCGAAAAACTATCGTTATGACTGCGTTTTACCTACAGCGTTAGATAACAATCACACATACACATCTCTTAGTAGGAAAGATGAATACCTTATACTTTAGAACTTAACACTGAATGAAACCATTAATGACACGTACACAATTCCATTTAATGTTTCATTCGAGGTCTGTCAAATATCATGTTCCTCTAACATGTATTCATGTGATTAAAATGACATCTCATATCTATGGTTTGTAAAACTTAACCATCTTTTAATCCACATTCTAACCTTGTAACGGTAAGTTAGTGTTCTTGCTAATTATCTTGGTTAGAGACTTTTAAGAATATATATCATTTGTATTATGAAGTTTCACAATTCCAGTTATTGACTCAAGTCAGATAAAGGAATGATTCGTCAATAATACTCAAGGTAACAAAATGACAGTTTATTAATCACTCAATTCATGAACAAAGCTTTATGATAATTTATCGTAGTATTGACTTCTAGATTATTACAAACTAACATTTTCAACCCGCCATAACGGGTTACCAACCCATCACAATAGGTCACCAATCTTTTGCAACGGATAGAAGAGGAGAAGAGCCATAAGACAGGTCAGAAGGGGTTTTGGCAGAGCCTTGCGTTACTGTAACTCATGCCTAACCCGTCACACGGGGTTTCCAACCCGTCACAACATGTTGCCAGCTCATCATAACAGGTTCCTCACCCATCATAATGAAGGTTGTGTGTTTTGAAAGTTATTTTTTTTATAACGAATTTATGAATTGTTTATGATTTTAAATGTTATTATACATTTATGTTCCTTGAGATTGATATATTATATCTTTAGAAGCGTTCAAGAAGATGCTCATGGTCTTGAACCATAGAACTCTTTAGATGAAAACATATAATCCTAAATATGTTCACAATCGTGGTAATTAAAGGGAACATTATTTACCATGAAGATTGTCATGTCAATTGAAAGTACATTGTAGTTCTATAAATGTTGATAAGTGCTTATCATTCAATGACATGAGTATATAAAATGGTGATTCTTTATATATTGAACATGACCTAACTAGATGGAGCATTATATGGATTGATTTTGTGTCATTAATGTTTCCAATGTGTCTTTGAATCTTATATATGAGACATGTAGGTTTTCACATGAGAAGTATATAATGTGATTACTATTAAAGTCCATTCAAATGATTGGAATGATATAGTAATCCGTTATGTACAACTTGTGCGGGAGAAATTTATATGTCAACATTATTATTGTCCCTCAATTATTTGAGTTATGATATTACTGGGCCCCTTGGTAAAGTGAAATTGTATTGCATGCAATATAACTGATGTAGTTATACTTATAATTTACTTGAGAGACCAAGAAAAGAATATAATGCAAAAATGACACGATCCTATTTTGCATATTATTTAAAATATCATGAGACAAGGATAGACACAAATTAAGTGGATCAAGCACGTAACGACTATGTCGTTTGGGAGACTATAATGTAGTGATAGAACCTCTTATAGTCCATAATATAAAGTATTTTATATTATATTCCAAGATGACGTAGATCCTCTGTAAGGTCACACCAACTGAACATAAACAACAAGTATTTTACATTTTGAATGATGTATTTAATCTCACGATGTATGAGTTAAAATGCATGTGATAAAATGTTAAAGTAATATGTCATGTAAAATGACATGCTTAGATCATAAAATAAATTTATGAGAATATATATGAATATTATTTTGTATAATATTTGAGAGCATTATAAGAATAATAAATTAATTCATATTAGAATAATATAGTAATATTATTTACTCATAAATTAAATCCTTGCAAAATATGATTAGGGAATAACAAGAGAGTAGTCATAGCCATTGGTGTAAATAATTAACACAAGTGTTGCCCTAGGGCTTGGCTATATAAAGGGGTATGTTTGAGATGAAAAATGACTTTTTCTCTCTCTTGCTATAGTGGGATGAATAGTAATCCGTGAATAGTAACCCTTATTTCCCCTCTCTTGTGTGTAGAAAGAAAAACTCCATAGTTCTTCTTTTCCTTCTCTTGCAAGGTTTAGCCACCAAATGAAATAGCTTGTTCATTGAAGATTGAAGATCTAGGTGGTTGGATCTAAGCTCTAACCTCTACATCCATCTATCTAAGGATGCTTTAGGTTGTTGTTTAGGTTCAAGATGAACCAAGAGACAAGGGTTCTTCCATGGCCGAAGAAGGAAGACGACGGTTTTCCAAGAGACCTAGAAGAGGAATCAACTCCTCTCTACGAAGAGATTTGACAATCTCTTTAGGTATAATGTTTTATCCACTCTTGTGCAAGAAATAAATGTGTTATTTTTCTGTTTTGTTGATGCACAAGAGGTGTTCGATGAAATTTCATAGTGTATTCTTGCTTGCAATTGTTATATAAATAAGATCCTTTGTGTATTGAGTTAAATAGAGGCAAAAAATTTTAATTTTCGTCCTCTTGAACTTACACATGAAATCCCAACACATAATGGGTTCATATCTAGTAGGGGCCAGAAGTCAACCAGAGATGTTGTGAAGGGCAAAAAGGGAAAGGTGCCAACTCGTTACAATGAGTTTTATAACAGGTTGAAGATTTATGTAACAGAAGCCTCCATGTTCAATATTTCAAGACACCAAGATATGCCCAGCCGATATATACTTGAGGGATACGAACCAAAAGCATCAAGAAAGCCCCCCAACTTTATCAGCACTCAATTGAGCACAATAAAGAGCACAAAAGCATTCTCCTTCAGCACCTTGAGAGTGTTTAGGATATCTAATTCTCTAATTGTCAATTAGCGAGAACACTTTGTTGATTGTTTTAGTTTGGAACTATGTTGTGTTGTCAAGTAGTTTGTCGCCGTCCTTAATTGTGTTGTCAATCAGACAATTAGGCATTTTTAGAGTGATGTAGCCCCTTACAAAGGATTTTGAGACTAAGATAGATTCTCTTGTTGTTAGGAACCTAAGATAGGTTCCGCAATTGTAAAAACACTTGTAAACTAGTAGAATCGGTCATGTAAGGTATTTTGGATCTGGGGGTCCCATGGATGTTGGCCTAGTTTGTTTGTAGGTCGAACCATGTTACATAGCGTGTTCTCTTGATCTCTTGCTCTTTACTCTCTCTTTTACTATATTTTCATATTATTGTTTGAATTGCTCTATTGCTATTAGTACTTGCTTGATTGTGATTTCAATTAGGTGAGTAAAGTCCAAAAATTTGAATTGAAATTTATAAAATGCTTCTGCAACTTGTGTTTGAACTTAAGATTTCATAAATAATAATATGCATATTATTTTAGCATTGTTCTATATATTATTATTGTTAATTTTGGCGAGCTAGCAAAAAGGGGCTAACCACGTAAGCAGCAAAAACTTTCTAAAACTTGTTCTACGACGGGTATTACCAAAAAAATGCGTAATTTAGAGTATATATTACGTACATCGGGTACAAAGTCATACCCAATCATAAAGGCGCTGGCGAGTAAAATGTTATTAAATCTTTCGTTTCGAGTACTAAATAATAATAAGTGATGTAGATTGATTGAAGAAAAGATGAGTGCGCATCACATCTCTACGACGAATTTTAACTTATCTTTTACAACTCTCGTATTTGCAACGGAAGATAACCGATATATAATCCTCAAAAGACTCGGTGTTGAAACTATTTTTTTCGTAGTGACATATAATTATAAGAGAACATCTAGTTTGGTAATTAAACGCATGACCACAAATATATATTGTTCACTTTTTTACGGATTGCTATTTTTAAGTTTATATATGGATATAAGTTTGTGGGTACAGTTATTGCTATTTTCTTTTTCAGCTTAGTAACGTTAAATCCACTTTATAATTAATAAAAGTCTCAATCAAGTATTGAACCCGAAAAACAGATATATAGAAGAATGCTTGAACAAATCCAAGCTTCAAATATTAGTAGCAAATGGTTGTTGAGCTGATTCCAACTAAACTATTTAATCAATATACTTAAGTTTATGGTGAAGATTAATAGCATTGTTATCTAATTAGTGCCTTTTTCTAAGTACCACAAGAACCTCTAAGATTAAATTGTAAGTGGCATGGTTAGACAATTACATTGCTGGTGCTCTCTTTGACATGACATGATGGTTTGAATCCTTTCACTAACTACCAGAATTTTTAATATTTTCATGGTTAGATATGTTTTTTGTGTGACAAAATCACTATCACATAAATAAAAAAAATTTCCGTGAATTTAACACGAAACAAAATTATTCCTTTCCACATAAATAGTCTTTGTTCCACGAAAAAAAATCTAATTTCCCAATTATTACTATCATATATCTCCGCCATGACTTCATGCTTCCACGAAAAAACACCACCGACGAAAATACTCCAAAAATTTTAGCGGCAAAGTTTCTTTCAAAACTTCAACAAAGTTCCCTCTGTTACTGTCTCTCTCTTCTCCAACACTAGCACAATAGATGTTGATCCATTCTCTTTCTTTCCTTTCTACAAGCTCCTGACCCCTTCTCTTCCTTTTCTCTCTACTTCCTCTTCTCGCTACTTCCTCTTCTCGCCCTAGCCCTAGAAATGACGACGGAGCCCCGCTCGTCAAATCGAGTTTGGTCCCACCAATCTTTTATCGTCTCTCTCTCTCACGCTTTGTCATAGGCTATTGGTTCTCTCTTTCTGCTCCAACTCATCTATCTAGCAGATATTTGCATCCACTTGATAATATTAGAACTTTGTTAAAAACTAAAAAAATTTGTTTCTGTTAATGGAGATTTTTTATATTTGATATTTTGATTTCTGAAATATTTTTCATAATGAGAGTTTAATTCATATGCATATACTATCCATGTGACTAACAGTTAGAGGTGGCAAGTCGGGCGGGTCGGCCGGGTTTGGGTCGGGCCGGGTCGGATCGGGTTAGTTTGATTTTCTCAAAATTCAGGTTGTGGGTCGAGTCGGGTCTCGGGTCGGGAAACATCGACATTTTTCGGTGCGGGGTCGGGTCGGGCAACGTCGATGTTTTTCGGGTGTTGGTTTGGGTCGGGCGAGATTGGGTCGGGTCTTGGGTCGGGCAACGTCGATGTTTTTCTGGTGTCAGATCGGGTCGAGCAAAATTGGGTTGGGTCTTGGGTCGGGCAACGTCGATGTTTTTCGGGTGTCAAGTCGAGTCGGGCGAAATCGGGTCGGTCTCGAGTCGGTCAACGTCGATGTTTTTCAGGTGTCAGGTCGTGTCGGGTCTCGGGTCGAGCAACATCGTTGTTTTTTGGGTGTCGAGTCTAGTCGGGTGAAATCGGGTCGAGTCTCGGGTCGGTCAACGTTGATGTTTTTCGGGTGTCAGGTTGTGTCGGGTCTCGGGTCGGGCAACATCGTTGTTTTTTGGGTGTCGAGTCGGGTCGGGCATCAAGCAACTTCAAAATTCAGTAGCTGAGGAGAATTTGCAAATTTGAGATATTATATGTTCAACATTTGAATCTGAAAAAGATGTAAACTAATAATGAAAAAAAACCACCTCTGACTAGCAAAAAAATGTTAGTACTGATCTGGTGATCAGCTACGAGAAGAGATGACAATGCTTAATTACAGGACCAGAAGAAAAAAAAATTGGTTTATAACCTTTTTGTCTAGCAAATTTAATCGGACCACAAAATTTTTGGGTTTTAAACAGCTACGGGAAGAGATGACAATGCTTAATTACAGGACCAAAAGAAAAAACGGGTTTATAATTTTTTTGTTTAGAAAAGTTAATTGGGCCGCAAAAATTTCAAATTTTAAACAGATTTGTTAGAGAAATGCGTTTGGGTTATCTACTAGTTTCACGGGCACTTTAAAAGCTTAAGAAAAAAATTTTCCTAAGCGCAGCACTGTCGAATGCACGAAAGGATCACACAAATACCTTCTTGCGTCTTACGTTGCATTTTAAGAGCGCAAATACCTTCTTGCGGGTCGGACGAGTTTGCATCATCCGGTGTCGCCTCGAATTGGATATGGATCTTCTCTGGTCGGGTCGGGTCGAGTTTTGAGTCATCAGGTGTCATATCGAATCGGGTTATGGATTGTCTCGGGTCGGGTTTCGGGTCATCAGGTGTCGCCTCGTATCGGGTTATGGATCGTCTCGGGTCGGGTCGGGTCGGGTCGGATTTCGGGTCATCAAATGTCGTCTCGAATCGGATTATGGATCTTCTCGGGTCGGGTTGGGTTGGGTTTCGAGTAATCAAGTTTTGCCTCGAATCGGGTTATGGATCTTCTCGGGTCATGTCGAGTCGGGTAATCAAGTTTTGCCTCGAATCGAGTTATGGATTGTCTCGGGTCGGGTCGAGTTTCGGGTCATCAGGTGTCACCTCGAATCGGGTTATGGATTGTCTCGGGTCGCGTCGGGTCCGGTTCGAGTTAGTTTGACTTCAATAAAAATCGGGTCAAGCGGGTTTTTCGGGTCGGGTCTGGTTCTGCCACCTCTACTAACAGTGTTTACATGTATGTGAGACCATCGAGTCTTGAAATTTTAGTTCCTTAAGCGGTATTCTTGGTAATATTTGGTACCAACTTCAAATTTTGAACAGTTTTTGTATTATGTAAATGGCAAAATTTTGGATACATGTTTATTTTATATTTTGTGCAGTTTACTCCTGTAAATTTTGATGCAATTTGCTTGTAATTGATATTTTAACAAATAAAAGTTGGACTTTGGAAATTCATTAGATATTATGACGAAATTCTGGTAGTGAAATTTTTTGGCCTTAAATTTAGTGACGAAATTCATTAGAAATGATATTATGACAAATAAAGTCTATTAGTGCATTTATAATAAAATTTATTGACAAAATAATGGTCTCTGACAAAAATAATATATTTAGTAACAAAAATAATGGTTCAATTCACAAAAATAATATATTAACTAACATAAATAATAGCTTAATGACGAAAATAATGGTTCCATATTTCTTAAAACTACGCAAATAAATAATAATTATGTTTGTAATAGAATTGTATTCTTGGTAACTTTTGAATCATTTTTGTGGTAACTTTTCAATCATTTCCGTGCAAATATCATGGACATGTGTCACGCTAACTACGGAAATTAAAACATGTGACCCTAGAAGCAAAACCATTTCTATGGAGTTATTTTCATGCTTAACTCGACAGGAAAATAGTAGTTCCATGATATTATGGAGAAAATATGTTTATTTATGAAGAGGGTAGTTTCATGAATTCGTTTTTGTGGTTATTTCACAAAAAAAATCCTTTTCCGGCCTCATTCCCACCGAACTGTCTTTTTTCCTTTCACGAAAATATTGAATATTCTGGTAGAACCCGGTGATCATCCAAATTAATCGGAACAAAACAACTCTTATTAATGTTGATCGATAACCCTAAAATTTAGCAAATAATCTCAGTATGAACTTGACTGTAACAAGTATTTGATCCTTTATTCCTGTGATCACTACAGTATTGTCTCTTTCGCTCTCTCCTCTTTATTTATTTTTCTCTATCTACCGGTGCGTCTCTCTCTAAGATAAATAAATTAAGCTGCCTCCCTGGGTGTCTCTCCATCGCTACAATTTTAAGAGACCATTTCCCTTGTAATGCATCAATTCAAACGCTATTGTTATATGAACCTTAAAACGCTTTTTAATTCTATGTTTCTACCACTCATCATCAGGACCACTACATAGCAAACATCCAGAAAATAAGATAACTACCACTGTAAGTCTGTAACATAACAAGGAAATAAAATCGATGCACTGAAAGATGCGTCAGTGGAACTGTCAAAAATCTATCACATTAAAATCCCTTATCATGTAATAGAATTATTAGATTGTATCTGATCGACATGACTAAAAGCTTTATCAACTGTACGTCTTGAAGCAAATGTAGTACATGCATTTCATGATATCCCGTGTTCAAATGAGGCCATACAGAAGCAAACAAGCGTCATTAAGGAAGCTGCTGAGGAGTGAGGAGATGGGGCTCCCCATATTGCTAGTACATAACATGCGACAAAGACCTTTTCAGGCTATTTCTTGTAGTGATAATATATTCAGAATTCTTGTGGCATGTATATGTACATATAAGAGTTTTGGAAGTAATATGTAAATCAGTAAATTCAGTGTATATTATTATAAGATAATAGTAGGAAAATTCCTCTATATATATGTGTATATAAGAATATTTATATATCTCTCAGCAGTTAGCGTTGAGCAGGGGCCAGACCAATACAAAGGTAGGTTTTGTAAATGTCACAGCTGATCCGAAACCCCACCTATATAATTCCTTCTAGTTTCTTTCAAGATGTGTGATAAGTGCACACTATTTTAGCACTTCATTTTTTGCATTCCGGAATATTTTGTGGGTAAAATTTACAAGATTTAATTTATCACTCCACATTACCCAATTCACACGCGTATATATAATTTCTATTTTATATTAACTAACATTAATAATTAATATGAAGTGTTTATACAAAGAGGAGGAATCACTTGGGAAATGTTTGTTTTGATAACAATTTTAAAATAAAGAAAAATTATAAATATATTATTGAGCTTACAATTACTTGTGGTAATTACAGACCGATTTAACACTATGGTATTGAATCTAGAATATTTTATGGGTAGATTTTATAAGATGTAGCACGCGATCACCAAGAACTACCTATGCCGACAATTTTTTTACACAAAACGCCAAGACGTGATACAGTTGTGTAAATAGCTGTTCAATTTGTTGAATCTGTATTGAGCAGGTATTCTGTAACATGAAATAGCAACTGAATAATTCACATAATTTTAAAATTCGCACATTAGAAAAAAAGTTTTTAGTAAGATCTTCAAGTTTTGCACAATCCTCATATAGATCTAGCACTACTACAGATTTAGCTTTTAAAACCTAACTGCCTTTAAAATCGGAATAAACGTCGTTGTTATAGCATGAGCTTTTAAAAATTACAATGGCCCGAATTTAAAATCGAACAACAGAGAAGCAGTTGCATTTAAAAATATTTTTAACACCGGACTAAGGCTTATTTCACTCTGATTTTAAAAATACATTAACACTGAACCCTCAATTCATGTCCGCATTTAAAAAACCTTTTAAAACCGGACTCATTGTTCAGTCCAATTTTAAAGGCTTCAAAACGTATCAATCACATTTATTAAATTTTATTGGGGTTTAAATTGGTCAAAGTGGTCATGGCGGTGTTAAATGGGGGGTTTAAATTGGTCAAATTAGTCATGGCCGGTGTTAAATGGGGATTTAAAAGGGTTTTCAATTTTTTTTAAATGATCTAGAATCTTAGAATTTTTCTAAAAACGATCTAGAATATAATTTTAAAAATAATCTAAAATTTTAGAATTTGTTCTAAGAATAACCTAAGATATTATTTTGTTTAATGAAAAATCATCTAATTTCACATATTTTGTAAAGCTAAGATTATTAGAGTCAATATTTGTTAATTTCAACAAAAATTAAATAATATGAAGAAAAAAGCAAAATTTTCAATTAAATCTTCTTCAAATCTCTTCTTCAACATTCTTCAAAATAAATCTTCTTCAACTAATCTCCACTAATTATTAGAATGATTTTTTTCAAATAAGATTTTGATTGTTGAGAGATAGAGAGAAATGAGAGATGAAATAGAAATTAAAGAGGTTATAAAGAGATGGGAAAGGCAAAAGAAGGGAGTAATTCGTGGGTATTATCTCAGTGGTTAATAAGCATTGGATTGATTTCAAATGGACGATTCTAATTAAAGAGTCACATCAATCAGTGGGAAAGCTTTTAGAATCGGATCCTGCAAGAATTCCGTTGTTAAATATTTAACACCGAACTGAAGCAGCCCTCGGTTTTAAATACCCCTTGAACACCGGAGTGCTCTAGCCATTCGGTTTTAAATGCCATCCTTTTAAATCGGGCCCCTGGTGCCCTTCGGTTTAAAAGGGTTTTACACCGAATGCAAAACGCCATCCGCTTTTAAAGAGTGTGTTTATAAGGGGCTCCTCTGGGAGAGTGCGCTTTTAAAGTTCCAATTCTAAAATTTTGTAATTTTTTAAACCGAAGTTAAGTTAAAGTTCGGTTTTAAATATAAATTCAGTTTAAAAGAGTTGGTTTTAAAGGTGATTTCTGTAGTAGTGTAGCTAAATTTCTTAGCAACATGAAGTCATGTCTTGTTAAATGTAGTCTACCAATGTGCTTTAGCAACATTAATTTGTAATGTGAGTGAAGATATAATAGATGGTGTTGTAAGATAGCACCATATTTTGTCTTGAGCTATTGCAAAATTAAATTGTTTTGCTATTTATTTTTCAAATTGCAAACATTATCCACATTAATTAATTTTAGATTTCACATATTGTACATTATAATTGTAGCCTATTCAATGTACACAATTATAATAAACAAAAATAAGAAATCTAAAATTATATTACAATTAATTGATCCGTTTTACAAAATATCTAACTTACAATTAACAAAAGAAAACTACATGACATCTCCTTAATTAAATTTCTAATTTCTAATCTATGTTCTATCCTTTAGTGAACTGGACTGCTGCCACTCAACTAGAAATTATTTCTATGTTCATTCCCCGCCACACAAAATCTTTGCCTTCACTCTATCACCAGCCTTGTACATTGCACAAAGATCATCAATTGATTCATGAGATACCTCTGACACATGATACAAACCAACATGCATAAGTATTCGTAAGCCTTCAACCAATTACTTTCCCACAAATATTTTCTAATTAATACTTACAAACTTTGATAACATATTAAAAGGCATCATGTGATTTTCTTCATAACTCTGTTTCCAGTATGAACATTATTCTTCTCCTTATTTTTCTTCTTACTCAAATGGTTTGTTTTTGCTTATTGGTATGGTGACTTGATGCTGAATTAGGAATGCATTAAGCTTCTTGCATGAAACATTGACAGAACGCTCCAATGTCTAACAAATATTATGTTTTGCTTTTGTATTTTTCTCCTTATTTGTATCTCTATCTTTTTCTGAAAGATAATGGGGAACCTTTTCTTTCATATTGTTGTCAATGAATGGATAAACTATCTTCCAAGCCTTCATAAACATATGGGGTACATTGATTAAAAGCACTTTCCCTAGTCTCTCTTGATATAATACTGCAGAGTGAAAACCATAAAATATGCATGTTTTTTCTTTTTTTTTAAAAAAGAAAAGGGAAGCACTAAAATGGTGCATTCATGATATCAATATCTGCTATATAAGCACGAACTTCACAGTGTGAATATCCCCATCCTTTAAAATCCACTATGCAAATAAACTTATCCTGATTTGGGTTTTTGTTAGATTGATGAAAGTTCCACAAGAAATATTATAGCAATATGTTATGTTTTGAATCTCATCGTGTTCTTTTCTAAAAGTTTGTGACCTCAACTAAAGTTAATAACTAAAGGGTGATCCGTCTGAAAATAGATACGTAAATCACACTCTCGTGTAATTTCTGAGCTATATAACCAAAGTCTAATTAATGTCATCTAGAAGTATTTGACACTGTGATTTATATCAATAAATAAAGCCACGAAGGAGCTGTGGTGACTATCGTTTAAGTCCTGTGCTGATATGACTAGTGGACCAAATTGTTAAGAAAATGCGAACAAAAAGACAGAAAATTTTAAAGTGATCTGGCCATATCCAAGACATGTTCAATCAAATAGATCACACTTGTCCATATGGGAGATTATTGGAATTAAGACGTTAATTCCAATAAATTAAGTTGGACTACGTGTTATATGATTACAAACATGTCACGTATTGTCACTAATGTTACGAGGAGAAACAATTGGAAATGCCGCTAAATGTGATTAATTAATATACAAGGCATTATACGTATTTCACCAAGATTTTGGGCAACAATGCAGAACTTATCTAAATTGATTTTAATTATTGATGGACTGAATTTATTGGAATATTGATTATGAGATATTGTTTATATGGGTGTTAATGTAAAGTCAGAAATATTGTTTGGACCAAACCCAACTTGTTTTGGATCAAAGCCCGAGCAAAACAGCACAAAACGTGATCTATTGCGACCACAATAAGATTCATTGCGGCCGCAATACAGTAGGGGAAGATAAGGCAACAAATCTACAATTTTGGCATGATTTATTGCGGGCGCAAGACACTTGGCAGAAAGTTGCCAAGTGTGGAGTTGCCAAGTCTATTGCGGCCGCAAGAGACCTTCTGTAAGGCATGTTTTGAATGCCTAGATCACCCGTTATCTTTCTGATTGAATAAAAATGTATTTTGTACCAAATTCATGGATGTATTTGCAGAAGTAAATACTAGGATTTGGAAAGGAATTAGAGAGAATATAATTACAAATATATTATGAATATTTGATAATTAATTTGGCATCTTCCAAGATACACTCTGACCCCTATAAAAGGTCCCTGGTATCCAAACGTTAGGGGGTAATGAGAGATCAGAATTTTCTGTGATTAGGGCACATGTGTTGTGCATAGCTACTGTACTATGTTCCATTAAGAGTTTATACTATGTTGAGGCGTTCGTGACTCGTCTGGAGAAAGGATAGTGCCCCCAAATCGTTTGAAAGGATTCGTCGGGAAAATGACGTACCAAAGAACTTCCGTTGATTCAAGACATCTCGATCGTCGCTTGGATTAGAGACCGGAGACGACTGGTGGAGATGGAAAGTAAGTAAATCCGCTTCCGCTCATTGTTTCTCATTTATGTCGCAACGGTTTTGTGAATTGAATTGTAATTGCAATTGTTTTAGATTAGGAAATGGTTATTGAATGAATTGCACCAACTCAATTGAAATAATCCCAACATATTTTATATTATATGTATTCGTTCGGAGTGCTGAAAGTATGGACTGAGTGGCCGTTAGCCAGAAATAGCATAAGGGCATCGTGCCGAAAGGATTACGTATGGTATCGGTTGTGCCCGTGGGATTCTTATGATGAGATGTTTTCATATGTATTTAGTTGCGCTCAGTCATTGAGTGCATCACTTGATGGCTCAGAGTGCTAGGAGAGTTTTATTTTTAAATCTCCATATTAGTATATATATATTCTATTATAATTTCCTCCTTTGAGTGATTAAGGTTTGGTATCTCAATTTAGAGTATACGTGCCATATGTGACTTATTAGAGCTATTTTGTTTATTATTATATTCTTATATTTAGCCGATATTACGAAATCTCGAATATTCGAAGAGCTTTCTCATTTGGCCCCTCGTTGGTATAGAGAAAGTCTGGGGCTCTCATTTGACCCTAGTTGGTAAAGGGAGTTCTCATTATTATTTATTCTTTCAAACGGATAGTCGATTTCTTATTTCTGTGTGACAACTGAGGTCGAGTGTTTTACTTTAATCTTTTTATACCTTTGGTGAGGTAGGCACCAGAATTCATTTTTGACCAACAATTGTGTGCTTTTCATATATGCTCATGATGTACCAGGGTGTTTCCATTTTGGAATCTCAGGATTTGGATCTAATCTTTGGATGCTCCTTCTTAGTTGATGTTTCGCTTAGACCCTACTTAAGATGGCAGCTCCTTTTATCAAGACTCGCTTAAGGGCGAATTCCTGTGTTTTGCAAATTGGAAATTATTTTTTGGTGTTTGCTCAGATTTCATACTATATGTATATTTTAGTATTACTCATTTTATTTTGGGTTTTCTTTAATGACTATAGTTCAATTAATTGTTTCAAACTTAGGATTCTAAATTACATTAGTTAACAATTTAACAAAAATGCTAGTTTAAAATGTGATTAAGTACCTATCAAGTGTGGACTTGGGTCCAATCTTAGAGAAATAAATAAGATCAAATGCTAGACCTAAATCCGCAATTAGTAATTTTTATAATTACTCACGTTTCAATGGTGGTTATGTGGTCCATGTGAGGAGTTTTGGAGCTTTTGGCGAGGGCGTTCTTGGATGGAGATCACAAGCGTTCATTTTGACTTTCTCTTTTGTTTTATTTTCTCTAGTTTCACGATAGGATAGAGAGACGGATGGTCATTGATGTATCAGCGGAACCATTCTTTTTTTGTTTATTACATTTCCCGCTTCCGCTACTCTGATACATTTTTTGATACTTTTACATAAAACATTTGTTATCAATAAAATTTTTACTTTGTTATGTATTGTGTCAATGATTTGTTTACTATTATTGAGCATTTTATTTATTCTTAAAGTCTTTCATGTGCATGTTCGTCATGCACACGTGGCGTGATTGATCGCACCCGACATGTTCATTACTTCTAAGGTGTGACATATTGTGTTATAAATTACATGGATAAATTGGTCATTCTCATCTCATAAACTTGCTGTCGGGGGTGTTTGTCACGATTGAATAGTTTGGGGTTGTATTTGTCCAAATTAAAAGTTGAAGGACCAAATTATCACAACTCGATAGTTCGAGGGGTGTGGATGTATTTCCTCTCAAATATTTATATCTAATATAATACTCAATTTGAGCAGACAATTAATCAATATTGTTCATTAGAAACATTGAAAGTTTTTCTTTTTTTGTTATAACCCATCATTTATAACTAAATGTCTCTTAACAAAAAATTTTACTTTTGTTTTAACGAAAGCTTGAACTCATGACGTCTCCTGAAAAGTTTAAACTCATAACAAAATTTTTACTTTTGCTATGCTCTTGAAAATCATTCTAGTTAGCTATCAGTGAACTACTCGGCTATCTGAACATCCAAACTATACGTCTCCTGAATTAAAATTCTTCCTTCCATAGAATGTAGATATTCTCATTATTTAGAATTCCAAAGTAAATGTATGAATGCATGTAAAAACTGACATCCGAAAAGCTGTAGTTCTGTCTTTGCACCCACTCCCAACATATTTTCTCCTTTCCGCTCGACTTTAGTCTGTGAAAACAATACACAGTAGTTCACGTAGTTCTGTTGAGCATGTTCGATCGATAAAAGCCTGTATTAATATGATAATTATTTGTCTCAAATGTACAGATGTAGTTCTTTTCTCTTGCTTTTTCTTTTCTGAAATTTCTCCTAGGAGTACATGCAGAGTTGCAGACAAAGACTGATAAAGTTCCCTGATGCCTTCTCGATTCAGAAGGGATAATCCCAATGAAGTTTATTCCAACATAATAAATTATCCAAGGACTTGGCAAGTATAAATAATCCATCATTCGGCCCATTACCTATGTTACTTCCGAACTATAGTTCTTTATTTATATCACTACACTTCATTATGGGCCGCAGTTGGATGTTATAAATTCATCTCCTACCGCAACCGCCTCAAAACAGGTCGAATTATGAGAAATCCATTTTTTTTGTGAAAGCTTGAAAGGAGAAAAAGTTCTGTACTATCTAATAAAGCAGCAGCTATGGACTGATATTTTGTTGTTAGAACAAAATATGCGATTGATGCGGCCAAGGAGGTTAAGGAGAAAGGAAAGGGATGAGCTTAGTAGATGTCGTAATTGAACGGGTGTCTTTTTAGAGATATCTAGCAAGTCTTCTAAACTTGTTGTGGCAGGTGACGAATTGCAGAAATCAGTGTTGTTGTGGCGGTGGTATCTTGCTTATGAAGCAGAGATCAATTGTAATGATGTGCAGCCAAATTGATAATGTATGAAACAATTAGTTAAATCTGCAAATATTACCATGATTTCATTACTCTTTTTGTACAATAATATCAATAGTTCAGATCGGTTATTTATAAATCTGATTGCTTTCTCAGTGCATTTTTTATGTTTACAGTAGTTGGTACTTCATTTTGAGTATTACTGCTTTTAATTTCGAATATTCTAGAATCATTTTTTTCACTAGCAGTTTTTTTGTTAGAATGGTGTCTCGACAAGGTATACAATTTCAAAACGGATACCTTCACCTTGTTCTATTCACGTAGTCTCAACACTTACTACAATGGGTTTTAATAGTTTTTTATGATTTTTATGATATTGTTGACTTGAGTCGATATAGTATTTCAATTAAACCAATGCATTTATTCTATGATTTTTAAAAATGAGAATTTTCTCTATTTTGCTCCTTTGTCCAATCTAGCACTCTTTGCAACACTAGTTCCATGTTCAGCATAAGCAAAGAACAATCTCTGACTGTTTATGAATCAGCCCCTAGACAGTTTTTTTTTATTTTCAGGGTTTCTTTTATACATTACACCTTTGGGCATAGTTTTGGGTTAATTTCAGATTATTACGGGGTCAATATGTTGAATTCCAATCCTCAGAACTGATAAATAAGATACTGATAAATAACATGGACTTCTGTGTAAGTTATCGGGTCTGTTAAGGTACAGGTACTGAACTGAAAATAAAATAACTAAAAGTTGTTTATGAATCAGCCCTTGGACAGGGACTCATCTGTAACAGGAAGTTAAAATCGAACTGTCTTTTGTAATTAAAATTTAACAAAAATACTTCTCTTAAATTGCTGAAAGTTATAGAAATATGTAAGAAATGTTTTAGTGTTTAGGTGAACTATGGTTTCAATATTTTATATGATTGGGTAAACTTTTGTTCCAATTTTTTTATGCTCTTTAAATGTGAGACAGAGAAACAAAGTATAACTATCAATATCTAGTGTATCTCTAGGCCAAATCGTTAAGACGCACAATTGGTGTAAGAGAGCTTCATAGAGATCATCACCTCTTCTATCCAACGAGACCAATTTCGAGCAAATCGGCTCAAAACAAACTAAAATAATCAGACCCAAAGTTAGCAACCATAAAAGATTAGTGCTTCCCTTCTGAAATTTAGCCAAGTTCCCAGGATCGTGTATCATGTAACTACATTTGTGTGTTCCCATGGGCTAAATCATTGTGAGGCATAACCGGCGTAAGGGCTCGTTAGAGAGAGCGTCACCTCGTCTGTCCAACGAGACTGCAAGAAAGCAAATTCGCTTCAAGAAAACGAAAATAATCATATCCAAAGTTTGCTACGAGAAAAGATTAGTGCTTACCTTCTGAAAATTGGCCTAGTATCCAGGATCGTGTATTAAGTAGCTACATAAGTGCATTCCTCCAGGCTAAACTAATGGGACACACAACAGGCGTAAGGACTCGTTAGAGAGAGCATCACATGTTCTATCTAATTAGACCATTCCTGAGCAAATCCGGTGAGGGTAGCTAAAAACAATCAAGTTCAAAGACAACACAGTATTGCAGGAAGCGGCAGCCCTGTCACGATACGCTTTTGTGACGTCGCTCCGTCGCTACAAGTCGTATGACGCCGCTCCTTCGCTCCGTTGTTGCGCGTCCATGACGTTGCTCCGCCGCTATATGCTTCATGCTCCAAGCTGCATGACGCCGCTTTGTCGTTGCACGCCACTCTGCCACAGGACACCGCATGACGCCTCCGCAGGCCGCATGACGTCGCTCCCCGCTCTGTCGCTTCACGTTTCACGCTCTAAGTCGCATGATGCACTACAATCCGCATAACACTGTTGCACGCCGCACGATGCAGCTTCGCCGCTTTACGTCTCACGTCACATGACGCTGCACGACGTCGCTCTGCCGTTGTAGGCCGCATGACACCGCTCCGCCATTTAACGCTTCACGCTCCAAGTCACATGATGTCGCTGCAATCCGCATAACACCGCTGCATGAAGCCACTTCACTGCTTTACACCTCACGTCGCATGACGCCGCATGACGCCGGTGCAGTCTGCATAACGTCGCTAAGCCGCTTCATGGAGCAAGTCGTATGACGCCGCAAGACACCGGATGACGTCGGATGACACGGCTGTCGACCGCATGACACTATTTCTTTGCTCTGCCGCTTTGCCACTTCACACTTCATGTTCCAAGTCGCATGACGCCACTGCAATCTGCGTGACACTGCTACGCCGCTTTATGCCTCACGTCGCATGACGCCGCCATATGACGTGTGACGTCGCTCCACCGATGCATGTTGCTCTGCCGCTTCAAGCTCAAAGCCTCATCACGCTGCTGCGAGCCACATCACGCCGCTGCACGCTGCACGATACCGCTCTAGTGTTGTACGCTTCACGCTCCAAGCCGCGTGACGCCGCTTCGCCGTTTCAAGATTAATGAAAATGTCCATGACGCCACTACAATCCGTCTGACTCCACTCCACCGGTGCATGCCAAATGATGCTGCTTCGCCGCTTCACGCATCATGCTCCAAGTTGCATGACATCGCTCGGTCGTTGCACATCACATGATGCTGCATATCACCGCATGACGCCGCTACAGGCAATGTGACGTCGCTCCGTCATTGTACGGCGCTGTGTTGCTTCATGCTTCACGCTCCAAGTTGCATGACACCGCTACAATATGCATTATACAGCTTCGCCGCTGCACGCCACACGATGCTGCTCCACCGCTTTACACCTCACTTCGCAAGACGCAACTCCATGCCGTCATTTGTTCATTTATTATGCTTTGTTTTTAAAATTGAATCCAAAATAAATACTTATTATTTTATCGTTGGATAATTAAATTGTCTTCCTTTTTCTATATTTTTTTCTTAGTAAATATTATGTTTCGTTACATAACATTCCCTCGTTGTTGTGCACGGGAACGCTTACTAGTACATCATAAAAGTATATATCATTTCATGGGGCCATAACAAAATTATACAAGCACTCTGAATGGGTCTGAGTCGTGTATTGCGCAGCACGCAATGTACCATCCCGATTTTTGTGTTGCTCGGTACAACCGACTCATATAAGATTTAGGGGTTAGATTTTATAAATTTGATAAGCACAAATCTCGATGCAGATCAGACGATCCATTATCCCTGTTGATGCGCGGTAGAATATCTGATTCACTCCGAATAATCTTATCAAATCTTTGATGTACTAATGATTGTGATTGGCTACCTAATGAAAGAATGACAGTGAGTTCAGTAGGGTTCTCTCAAATATAGAAGGAACAATCTAGTAAAGAAAAGGGTAGTGATATAAAGCCCTTGGATATGCCCTAGGCGCTGAATGATACGTTAGAATCAGTTGTTACTAAACCTGGCAAATCAGATAGGTCGGTTCAGATTTGGGTCGGAAAATGATAGATTCGAATCATCTTTGAATTCAGTTCAGCGTCAAACTCGGATTATTTCAGATAATTAATTTTGGGATTGTGCATTTACGGGTTTGAATAACCAGATGACTCGGATTGTGTAGGTTCAGATTTTTATCGGGTTTCGGATCAATCTGGGTACAGGTTGGCATATGTATCGAATTATTCTGGTTCAGATAATAGTGGGTGGCAGGTAATTAAGGTGCGGGTTTTTCACTCAATTTGATCAAATCAGATTGTAGTTTTATCGGATTAATTGATTAAGTCTGTCGGATAATTAAGGTGTGGGTTTCTGAATCATTGAGATATAAAGTGCAAATGAACGATTTGGACCATTGAAAATTTTTTATATACTAAAATCTACTTAGAGACCAAATCTTACAATTTTTAGAATTTTTTTACTATGTTATCGAATGAGTATTAGTTATATAATTAGTTGATGAATTTATTATATTTATTTTAATGACTATTTGATTATATTAATTATGAAAAATCTTATGAAAGTAAATTGAAACTAAAAAAGAATGAATTCAATATTAAATATTTTTATGTTTAAATAAATTTTTTATCTTTTCAATTGATTAATTGATTCTGTTATGTATGTGGGCCTGATCCTAGGAGTATGTAGGGGGTGTTAGGGAGGTGACATCTCCCTGCGAGCGGTGTCTGAGGTTACAAAGTCAAATTATTGCAGCCCTGAGAAAATGTTTTCTAAGAAGTCAAATTGCATGGAAATCCTTTAGCCAACGGCCCAGATTACCCAAATTACTCAGAGAGATGTACGGCTCAGTTTATATCTCAGTTTACGGTTTCTTAGATGGGTTGGTTCTTTATGTTGGTTGTTATGGCGGCGGTCGTGGGTTTCAAACTTGTAGATGATGTTGTATGAGGATTATGCGGGTAAGGCAAAGGTTTTAGTAGAGGTTGAGCACTTCACTTGTGATTCTCCTCATGAGAGCATAGTTGTGCATACACCTCATCGGGTTGGTAAGTAAGGCCTTTAGCTTGTAGTGCTTCAATTTAGCTCACAACACCACAAAAAAATTTAACTTCCCAATTATTACTATCATATGTCTCAGCCATGAGTTCAAGCTTCCATGAAAAAACACCACCGATGAAAATACTCCAAAAATTTTAACGGCAAAGTTTCCTTCAAAACTTCAACAAAGTTTCCTCTATTATTGTCTCCCTCTTCTCGTTTATAACACATTAACTCGTTTTGCACATGCTTTTAATGTGCCATATCTGCAGACATTTGAAACATCTTCTATTGTGCATCTGGTTTGTCTTAGGTGGGGGCATTTGATTTTTCTTTTGCACTTGCTACGATTCCTCTGTTGCTTTGGAAGGTTTGATGAACTGAGTACATTTTCTGCTGTGTTCTGGGGTCGGGCTAATATGGAGAGTCTCCTTGAAAGTTTGGCATGCATGTCTTCTTTGCTGATGGTTTGGTGTGGTGTTGAACGTAGGGTTCGTGGAGGTTTTCGTTGCGTGGCGTTCGTCCTTCATGTTTCGAGTTAAATTATCTTGATCTTCATATGAATGTCTAGTTACTGACTGTATTTTTCACATTACAACAAAATTATGAAGAAATGTAGTAGCTATTTTGTACTTTTTTCCTTTGGTACTTCTTTATTTGTTTTATTTTGTATTTTTCTTATTTTTGACTTCTTGTGTTTCACTTTGTTTTAATGAAAAAAGGGAGATGAAAGAGCTCTACTTTGTTATTAAAAAAACTAATATTCTACAAATTATTTTTAACTCGTTTAACTTATAGAAGGAATCAAAATTATTCGCCAAAAATGACAAATATAGTCAGGGACGAAGCTAAAATTTTAGTTTGGAGGGTGCGAAGATTCGAATATGATCCGATCTCATCCGATTCCAACACTCGAAAAAATTCGATGATGCTCGATTCAAACTCTGATCGTATCTTGTCCGATCTGACCCATGACTGGTAAGTTGTCGGAAGTTGATGATTTGACATCTAACTTGATCTCATCAACTTAACATATTTATTGTGAAGCAAACTTTGCATAGACAACTATATAGCAACATTGATTGTTGTAAATACTCTTCAATTTTATATGTTAAATGTGACTTGCTAAATATAGATATTGATTTACTTATTAGATGCACATTTACTAATAATTCATTCTAAAAAAAGCCATATGAAATTAAAAAAAAATCAAGTTGATTGGCTTTCCTATTTAAATTATAATAAGGGGTATATCTTGTATATGAATCAAATGATCTTCTTAACCACTTCGATAAATTGAGGTCATATGACTACTACTTTGACACACCTTAATGTCTCATTCTACATATTATTTGTACAAAAAAATTCTCCTAAACGAATTAAAAAGAACACATGGGATTTTTTACACGTACTTTCATCAAAATCTAAAATCTATACAATTTTATGCTTTTCCATACAAATCACATCTAATGTATTTGTGAAAATTAAAATGTTCTTTCTTTTTAATAAAAAGCTATGTGATGGATCACCACGTACTCATAAATATTTCATATGAGTAAAAATCCGATACTATACTATAGAGAAAAATAAATATTATATTGAAACAAGTAGCAAAAAAATGTGATAATTTATTGCGAATGATCAAATGTTTACTGGAGTCTTGTCCTATAGTGTATTATTTTCTACCGCTCAATTTTTAAAATTAAAGAATGCTGATTAGCCTTTAAATTGAAAGATGCTAGATTTTTAATTCTTCATTGTTGTAATATATAAGTGAACATTTCTAGCAGAAATATTAAAGACTGTCTAACGCACCCAGCCTCCTCTCTCTCCTGAATATAGTCCTGGTTGGAACTCGAATCTTTGTCTCCGCGGAGACTCCCATGTCATTTAATCACTGCCTATTGTTCACTGTTCCTATAATTATAAACAAGCGACATTGTTCACTGTTCAGCCTTTTATTTAACTACAGGAGCGTTCTTTGCATAAAAATAATTCTATGATATTTAAAAGGTACCCAAAACTAGTGTAGTGCTAACAGGTCGGGCGGGCGGATTTGGAGAACGGGTGGGACGGGGGGCGGGTGAGACGGGGGACGGATCGACGGGTTGGACGGATTACGACGGGCTAGTTGGGATGGGTGGGTTTGGGAAGGGTGATCCAAACCCGCCCTTAGAGTCGAGTCAAACGGGTGGGACGGGCGGGCGGGCGGGACGGACGGACGGGCACGGGTTTTTTTTAAATATGAAAATGTGGTATGTTTTGATCCGAAAATTGAAATAACTCCAAAAAAATCTTAAAAAATTCACAAAAATCTAAAAAATCATATTTAAAATTCAAACGGGTCGGGTCAAACGGGTTTGGTCGGATCTCCCTCCAATAAAATTCAAATTTTTTTGAATTTTGACCGTTGGCGGGTCAAACGGGCGGGGCGGGTAGACGGGCTGGCGGGTCGGGCGAGACGGGTTCTGACACAAGTTTAGAACGGACGGGTTTAAACGGGCGATTTTCCAAGGACGCCACCTAAACCCACCCTTAGACCCGCACCCGTGACCCATTCGGATTTCAACGAGTTTGATCAACAGGCGGGTCGGACGGATAAAAGACGCGTTCGGATGGGTCAGACGGGACCCGAAAGGATTTTAGCACTACACTACCCAAAACTAACAAAATGAAGTAGGCCTTTTCGGCTTTCCCCAAATATCATTTGCAATGGTCACTGTACAAGATTACCCAGTCCAGGGAAAGAAAAACTGTTTACATAATATAAAAAAATAGTTCTTCTATGATAAAATTTTTCAACAAAAGTCATTTATTGTCATTAATAATAATATAATCAAATTGATTTTATCATCAATAATATAATCAAATTAATTTTGATCCATAACATAATTAAATTATTCAAATAAAATTTCTACAAGAATATATTAAAGAAAAGAATGAGTAACAAAATTTTTTAAGAACTCAAAATTTTAGACAATTATCATAGAGATCAAATCTATAAAGAATGAACATTATTATTTATTACATAAACTACTATGAAATAATAACAACTTGGGTACAAATTTTGTCCCCACAGTAATATTCCTTCTAAACCCAGGTGCGTAGTCAACTTTCTGGTTTTCTCGAGTGGATAAAACCGACAGCGGATAAGCTTAATCATAGCTCAAGATAACTGCGCCTATACACATGGAACACATGAATCCCACAACTTTTCTACCTGAATTGTGGGGTCAATGTACACTATCAAAACCAACATAAAAACCAAGCGCATGAATCTCTTAGTGTCTCAGACTCTCAGTACACGCGTCTTTCTTAAATCTTAACCCAACCCAAAAAAAGAAAAAAGAAAATTGCGCGCTTGTGTGCAGATTCACCAACTCAAAGAGTCAAATTGCAAAACTGCAAGCAGTCTCTCCCAATCCCATCAACTCAGCAGTCAGCACACCGTTCCTCAAACCCCTTCCTATCCCCTTTAATTAAACCCTCACTCTGACCCCTCTTTTCGGAAATTAAATCATTTGGGAGCAATTTGATATTGAAATAGGGATCTAAGATGATACTAGTAGCAATTGTTGCGGAGCTGTTGGAAGAATACACCGTGTTGGTTGCTCGAGTTTTGGAGCAATTGGTGAACGATGCGCCGTTTCCGAGACGTATGCGGTTCCTCATGCTACGAAGCCTTCCGTTTGCTGCACCACCCCAGCCGCTACCTCCGCCGTCCTATGCCGTTCCCATCACCACGCGTGCTGCATTGATGTAGACTTATATTTTTCTTTTCCATGTAGCTTTTTGTAATTAGTGTACTTGGATAGTTCGATGGAGGAATTTTGTTTAAGGGTGATGTCGTTGTATATATGTTGTGTTTCGTTTTTTTTTTTTTCTTTTTGGGAATTGTTTGCTGTTGTTGAACTTCTATTGGTTAGTTTTCTCTATATTGCGCAAGTAAAATCTATGTTTGTTTATTATTATATTTAGAGCTATTAATTAAAGAATAGTTTTGCCATATCAAAGATAAGAGAAGAACAGATAATCTATATTATCTTATAAATCATCATTGCTTATATTCATTTTTAAGATAAAAAATACCAGCGATCAAAGACTGTGATGAGTCGTTCTCACTTTTCTTTACGTCTTCAGTTCTTGGCTAATTCCTTTGCGCGCTCAGCTTCGCTCCCAATCTGAATTGCTGCCCAAAATACTTATCCGATTTGAAATTCTTCCTCTCGTAACCTCAAAAGTCTCATTGCACGAAATCCCAATTCTCTTCTCCATTGATTCATTCCATGGATCGTCGATTAATTTATCAGAAATACATCTCAGGCCAAGGCATCGCCTTCCTGGTCAGGTTCCACCGCCCATGCCCTACATCACCGTCTACATCTCCTCTCCCATCACTAGCCCTCGGCCCCACCGTCAGAAAACTCAACCCAATACAAAAAACGCCGATAACCCCAAATGGAACCACCCCATTCGCCTCTACTTCGATTCGAACCACCAAACCACCACCCCTGATCTGAATATCAAATTCGAAATCAAAACCCAAGTTCCCTTCCTCGGTGTTAAGCTCGTTGGGTCCGTACTGGTCCCACTTACTGACCTGTCAAAGGATGGTCTCACTGGTACACTGCGCCACATCACGTACCAGGTGATAAATCTTGATGAGAAGACCACCAATGGAGTTAAAGGTATCGAATTCAATCCAGTGCTGGTGCAGGATAGCGGTACGTGGCACCACGATTCTTCTTACCCCAACTTCTCGAAGCTCTGATCAGTGATTTTCAATGATGATTAATGTGTTTCACTATTTTATTTTCTTTTATTTTTTGTCATTGATTGAGATATGTCAAAACTGAAAAGGTAGTTTGAGAGCTAGATTGAGCACATATATTGTAATCTGAATTGATTCCTCTTATGCTTGATGTTAGTTAGAAATTATTGCAAGTTGAAGTTATAATAGATTGAATATGTAATATATACTTGATTTGTGAAATGAAATTTTTGTAATTTTCAGAGTTTTTTTCTAATTTCTTTTGTTATGTTGTGCATTGTTAGTAGAAATTAAACGTTAAAAAAATTAAATGTTTTTAATATTTCTTACGTTTAACTAAACACAAACATGAACGCAAGAAAAACTTCATACATTTATTAAACACAATGTAGGACACAAGAAAATTTTCTTACGTTCTTAAATCGCAACGTAAAACGCAAGATGACATTTGTGTGATCGTTTTGTGCGTTTGACAGCGCTAAGGCCAGTGTTAGAAAAGGACCGTTGGTTCGGATAGGGTTTTTAGAAACGAGCCGTCTTAAATGGACACAATTAATTTATAGCAGACACTAGCCTGGGATACAACTATGTTGAATAAGTATCAGTAAGTTTCAGCATTCTTCTACTGTTCCTCTGTCGCTGTCCTGTTGAAAAATAATTATTTGTCAATTAGAATAAGATATTTATCGATTAGAAATATATAATTGTTAGTCACACCAATTTCAATCAATTTGTATATATTTATATTTATATGCAGATTTGTATAATTGTATATAAAAAACGAATAGTAGACGAGCGCTAAAGGTAAGTATATTGCGTCATAGGCTATTATATTGGGCTTATGTCCAATTTTTTTTGCCTGCTTGGTGGCCGAAATGGGCTAACTGAGCTAAGCCCTAAAAAAATCCTTAACATTCTATCTTTTGCTCATGGAGGAAACAACTGTTGAGAGAGGTAGTTTAGGAAAGGTGGGTCTGGTTGATCCCCTTTGATGTTTTCTTAGTTAAAGTTGTGTTTTAAGAGAGCAGAAGTGATCTGTCAAACATTCAAAACGTTTACGAAAGAGAGTCTTACGTTTAATGTTTCGTTTAAGGGACGGAAATTTTGTTTGTTACGTCGTTTCATTTAATATAAGTAAAAAATTTCTGTTCCGTGTAATGTTTCGTTTGAGTTAAACGTTACAAACGTTAAAAACGTTAATTTTTTTTCGTTTATAACATAGCAACAACATCAATTTTTTTTGTTTATAACACTCCAGACATCACAAAATTGCAAGCAAGTTGAACATAAAATTGAAACATAATTTGAAACATAGTGAAACATACAAATACATCCTGACATCCATACAATATGCATCCTAACATCCATAATACAAGATACAACACTAATTAAACAAGTAAATAAGTAGTTTGAAACCTAGAGCACATTAACTCTTTGAACTCAACCCAGATCTTAACTTATCTTCTCAAAGTAGTACCAATTTCAGCCAATGACAAAATATTTAATGAAACACATTGATCATCACTGAAGGTCACGGGTTAAGATCCAAGGAGCCAAAGAGTTAATAAACTCCAGGCTTCAAGCATACAACACAACTTAAACAACTACATAACATCAACTAACCAAACTGCCAAGCACAACACATAGTGCAAACTGCCAAGCACAACACATAGTGCCAATTTCTAACAAGTACAAGCAAAATAAAAGGTTAGATATACATACTCATCATCCGAAAGATCAGGTTCAGATCCATCCCCTTCAAGTCTCACTGGATCAGCCATTTCACAGAGAGGCCGACAGGAAACAAGACAAAAGGAAACGATCTACAAACTTCAAAGAACAAAAGACCTAAATAAAAGACCAGAAAAGGAAAAATAACATTAAAACAAATTAAACAAAGAAAGATGAGATAACTGATAGGTACCTTAAATCTCCTTCGATCTCAAAGATATGCCCCCTTTCCTCTATCTCTCTTCTTTCTTTTGTTCTCTGTCTCAATCTCTTTTTTCTTAATCTCTTTTTTCTTTCTATCTTTCTGACATTTCCCCCTTCTAATTCCATGCATATAAGCAATGATTCTATTAGAATCATGATTGCTTTGTGTTACCTGCTGCTGGAACTGAGGTGACGAGACCCAAGACAACGATCCCATCACCGTGCCTCTTAGAAACCTAGCTATCTCGATACCTTTCAAGCAATCGGCCATAGGGCTAAGGCAATAGTACACTGCAGGTCTGGAAACTCGGTTAGGGATCGTTGAACAGGAATCAACAACCTCACAAGTCACAAGGCAGAATCGAGATAATATGGCAAGGATTTCCAGAGGAAACGACAAAGCAATGATGGCTATGGGTCTTAAGCGGTACAAATCTAGCTTGCCATCGTCACTCTTGGGTCGACGAGGCAGGACAAGCCATTGCCATGGGCAGTGTGAAAGAGAGAGACAGAGAGAAAATGAGGCGTGCGAGAGAAGAAAGAGAAATGGGGCGGCGTAATCACAGGGATTGTTCCCTTTTAACCCTAACCCTTCTCGTTATATCCACTAGAGAACCTCTGCAATCTAACATATTCGAGCAGGGTGCAATGTTATACGTAAAAATGTAAACGTAAATGGGCTTTGATGTTTCCGTTTCGTTTACCCACGTAATTCCCGGCCCATTTCCGTTTCCGTTTCGCCAGTCCAAACGTAAAAAATATCTGTTCCGTTTCCGTTTCAGCAACAACGAAACGGAACGAAAAACGTTCTACCATTGCCAGGTCTAAGCAGAACCGCCTTTTGACCAGAAGGTCACGGATACGAGTCATGAAAACAAGTTCTTGCAGAAATACAGCAAATGTTGTGTAAAAGATTCAAAGTGATCGGACTCTTTTTCGAATTTCGTGCAAGCGGGAGCTACGTCACTCTTGTTTAATTTTCTAATTAAATTTAATTTAATGATAAAAATTTAGTTAAAATTTTGATTAAAATTAGAAAATTTTATTAATTTTTTTTATCTTTTGATCAAAATTAAATTGTAACATCTTTATAACATTAAAATTAAACTATACTTGCAAATCGGTCTCCTAACTCGATGTTTTGATTCCGTCCTTGCGTACAGTTGGTTTACCAGAGCACATAAAGTGTTTGATGAATTGCTTCTATAGTGCCAGGTAGGTATTTGTGGAATTGTTTCAGACAAATAACTTTGAACGGCAATTTCGAATTGTTTCTTGGCATTTAGGCATCCTCAGATTTGTTTGTCTGTGTTTTGAATTGGCAGTCAAAGCTGTTCTTAAAATCGTCGGATACATCAGAGCCAGAAATTCCCTGACTACCTAATCAACATGTTTGGAAAGATAGTTATTGAAATCAGTATTATTGTAAAAATATTCGGTGTTGATTTTCATATTGCTTCTTTTTCAGACAGTGGATCTTAAAGTCAGGATGTGCTGCACTGGTTGTGAAAGTGTTGTTTAACATGCTCTGCTTAAAATGAGAGGTGACATCATCTATAATTTAGATCTTCCTTTCTAGCACCTTATACATGTATGCCTATGCAGTATGTACCAACAATTTTTTTTGTATATTTTATATAGGTGTTGATGCAGTAGAGGTTAACTTGCCATTGGAGAAGGTAACAGTTACAGGTTATGTGGACCAGCACAGAGTACTGAAGGAGGTGAGGCGGAAAGGAAAGCAAGCTGAGTTCGGGCCTAACCCAGACCTGCCTATGTATTTCACCTGTGCAAATAATTATTTTTGGGATGAAGACTCGTATAGGGAGAGTTGCAACTATTTTAGGCATGGTTATGATGGAGATGAGCATGGTCAACTGTCAGCTCCCCCAAGGAGCGAAGACCGTGTCAGTAACATGTTCAATGATGACGATGTACATAGGGATGGCAACGGGTCATACCCACGGGTTTTTTATCAGACCCATACCCGACATGCCTGCTTCAAATTGTCTACCCGACCTGCCTGACCTGACAAAACAGGCACCAAAATTACTGCCTGACCCACCCACAGGCATATTTTCTAAACCCACACCTGCCTGATTTTGCCTGCCTATGCCCACGAGTATACCTTACCCGTCCATACCCACATGCCCACCAACAGATTACTAACAAATATATTACTGAAAATCACAGTATATCTGAAATGTACCAGTAAGCTCTTGATGAGCAACTTACAAAACAAAATTTAATAGACATTTATATTTCTTTGCCAAGCATAAAATTTCAGTAAGCTTTTGAAAATCAAATATTACAAATGAAACAAATGAAATGTAACAGTAGCTTACACGTTTTCACTGAAACAAATGAAATGTATCAGTAGCTTACAATCAGATATTACAACATCCAATTTCAGTAGGCTCTTGAAAATCTTTGAAATTCCTCAATTCTGAAATTATACGAAAAAATCATTAATGAAAAGCAAAAATTGCATAACGACAAAAGTTAGTCAAAGCTATGGATCTTGTAGTTTGCACATACAATAAAGAAAAATCTTAAGCCACATTTATACATATAAATAAAAAAGGAGTATAGTTCATTCACTAAAGAAGGAAGAATTTCAAAGAACTTACTGTTGCAAACCCACAACGATTCAAGGTGGAATCGCCAACCTAAGCGAAGAAAGGCGAAGTGGAAAAGCAGAATGCTAGACTTGCGAGAGAATGGCGAGATGCTTGACTGGTCATGGCGTGAGAAAGATAAATCGTAAGGAGGTGTTGACTAGCCGCACCGCACGAGAGATAGGCGATCTGGCTTGGTGGAGCGCAACTCACCGCGGAAGAGGATGGCGCCGCTGGAGGAATAGAGAGACGAGACGAGAGAGAGATCGAGAATGAGGGAGTAACCAAGAGAGAAATCGAGAATGGGTTAAACCTAGAACGAACGGTCTGATTGATTTTCAGCTATATCAGACGATCTATATTAATCCTCAAGTTACCTGTTGGTTCTGAATGAAATCCTGTGCCTAACCTTGCTCCATTTTTTGCCTGACCTGACCTGACCCATTATAGCATCAGGCAAATCGGGTAAGGCAGTGGGTCAGACGGGTATGTGCAGGCCTATGGGTAAATGGGTATTATTGTCATCTCTAGATGTACATGCTTGTGTTGTTATGTGAAATGTGATGTAGATTAATTTCTCAAGAAAAGTAAAATCTAGATCTATATTATATGTTTGGTCGAGTTCCAATTAATCCCCCGCCATGAAATTCAGTGGTACTGGCCGGATGCTGTTGGATTGCTGACTTACAAGCCCCATAAGTTTTCTGAGAGTGAGTTTTTGATGCCATCAGTTAGCAACCAATTGGTACCGGGTGTCATCGGGTGCTATGGCGATGAATGTGTATTTGATGTGTCAATTAATTGGTGGGTCTAATTAAATAAAGCCTGGTTTTATGTATTACTTTTCCACTGTTCTTCTTTCAGACTTATCTTCATATATTTTATCGCCGATTCAATTTACCATGTGACCCAATGAGGATCAAGTTCAGCATACTAAATTTTAATTAGGATGCTGATACAGTGCTCCTGTTTTGCTCCACTAGTTCATCATCATCTTCCTTGTGTGCCTCGACACCAAAATGGATGCCCTCCAGGCCTCCACCATAGATGGTAGGTGAAATAAGACGGCAAAATCAAGTACCATATATTTACCCTTTTAGTTATGGTATAGAATTGGAGACGCTTGCTATTAAAAGTTTGGCTAAGAACAGTACAATATGCATACCCAATTTGTTAGATTAATACAACAATAGTTCTGAAAATGTCTAGGATTTAACATTTTACTTGGTCATATTGATGACTAATTGACTTCTGACAGAGGCGAGAGCAAAATCAGCTCAAATTAAAGCAAAAGGATCAGCTTATTTCAGCATTATTTACAGGCAAGATTATCCCATTTCAATCTAGTATTAGATCATTGGAAACAACTTCTTCCAAGATTTCTTAAATTTATAAATGGTTAAAGCTGTCGTCAACCGTGAAATTCTAGTCGGCCTGATTTCATCATATCTCGTTGACGACGGTGCGATTTTAGACTCTGGTTCATCCCAGAAGTATGAATCCCTTCTCTTCCTTCTGATTGCCGCGAGCACATCATCTCGGTTGCATATTCCCCACACAGTTACTTTCTGAGCTTGATAATCAACATGAACCGAATGTATACCTACATGCCAAATTGAAATCGGTACAGAATCTGAATTAAGTACAATTACACAGTTTGTAATTTTAACCGATTTTATTCCTGACAAGACATTTTACTTACAAATATATAAGATATAGTACCTCTTAGTCCTGAGATTGCCTTCTTAATCTTCTTCTCACAACCATACGAATAGAGAGGCACCTTCATTTCTACATATTGCGGCTCTATTTTCTTCCTTGCGAGAACAATCTGCATATCCGCCATTTTAAAATGCTCAAAATTAAATGTAAACGGATAAACTACCAATGTGTATATGTCACCCTTTATATAGGAGTTCAATTAGTGCTCTTTAACAACATGGGAAGTGGGGCTATGGGTACTGTAGAGGCGAGCGTTCCCCGCACTAATTCTTGCTTTTTTTCATCCCATAATATATTTATCTGACGAATGAACTTTATAGTTTGGCTCGGAAAGTTTTGCGAAGTGTGTCATCAGTTTTGGAATTGTGTGGTTTTCACGGATATAGCTGACGGGGCCAGGTTTGGCTGCCATGTGATTTGAGGTGTAAAGTGCCTCCGGCGGAAAACAAAAAGAGATGCAATCATGACAGGACGCTGTTCGATGACTCACAAATGGCAGTGGATGAGAGCTTCAGCAGACATAAGTCTTAGATAATGTCACAATGTGACCTTTTGCTTTACGCTTGTTTATATATGAGCTCTAATTGTTTTGGAATATTGACATGTCTTTGTTGTGTTACGCTTGCTGAAACTTGTGTTGAAATCAAATTTTATGTTACTTTACTATTTGAACAGTTTAAGTCCTGATTTATTTTGTGGGGTAATTTTTTTCAGTAGACTTTGCCTACATAAATTTTATTAAGGAAAATTTGTCTTCATGCCACTAGATAAGTGGCTAATTGTCAGAATATTACTAAATAACAGAAAATAGTCAAAATGTCACTAAAATCCTTAGTATTATGTCTTCATGCCATTATTTCTAATTTTCCTCAATTAAAAAAATAATATTTCGAAAATATCAAAAATACCCCTCTCCTTTCTCCTTTCTTCTCAGCACCACTGTCCTCTCCTCTCGTCTCTGCCTCTCTTGTCTGTATTGTGCAATCTGTTTCGAAAATACCAAAATTAATTTTTGGTACTTTATCTGGTTTGGGTCGATGGCTAATATTGATCTTCCTTATGGGTTAAATGCGGGTTCACCCTCTTGGTCCCAAGGAATGCAATTGCCACCCACTAGCAATGGCTTAATGGAACAACAAAGTGGGAAGCTTTATTCCAATTTTAATTCCTCAGTTAGTTATTCTGACAATCAGTTCTATCAGCCAGCAACTATTCATGTACCAGCTTGCGTCGTATCTCAAAGGCCAGTGGATGGCAATACTGGATACGACTGATATTTCTGCTGTACCCCCTTATCTTCTCAGTCAGCTTCTTGCGGAGAGAAGCTATATTGATTCTTCTCTACTTGATACAACTGAAACTCTGGATGGCAATACTGGATACACAAAAAAGTACCATAGTTCTCCTGATATTTCTGTCGTAATTGCAGCTAGCCGTGCTGCTTATGCTCAGTTGAATGAGGCAAAACGAAGTGCAGGTACTGATACAATTGGTCCCCATCCGTATCTCAGTAGGATGGCATCTGATAGGAACCAATCATATCTTGGCCCAATATCTTGACAACACCCCTTTAGGGTTTGATGAACTTGGTCAGCGAAGCACACACAGGGACTTGTTCTCACTTCAGTCTAAACAAAGTGCAAGCACCAAATTGGAAGGCATTAAACGGCCGACGAAAACTTTGTTCCTGCCAATCCTACATGCGGTCCAGAAAAAAATTCAAAATTGGAAGGCACAATTTCTATCAAGAGGAGGGCGATTAACCTTAATAAACTCGGTGATCAACTCACTACCTCTGCACTATATGCAAGCCTTCCTTCTTCCGGTTTGGTTAACCAAACACATTGAAAGAACCAAAATGAGATTCTTTTGGAAAGGACAAGACATTCCGTTGAGGGGTGGTTGTCTAGTTAATTGGGAAAAAATTTGCCTACCGAGAATTAACGGAGGATTAGGAGTTCGTAACCTTAGAACCATGAACATCTCTCTTCTCCTAAAATGGCTATGGTCAATTTACAGCCAGCCGGAAAACCTGTTATCATCCCTCATTAGGGAGCACTACGATATACCAGCCCTCCCGAATTTGGATGCATAGTTCATTCCACATTTTTCATCATTCTTCCTCAGAGACATCTTTGGACTATTACCATCTTTCAAAGCATCAATAACAAGTACAACAGAAGGCATCACCCAATGGAGATGGACATCGGCAGGGACCTTCACTTCTAGCACAGCATACAAATTCCTTATCAACCCTGGAATCGAATCCAAGGAGCTATACGACGTCTGGAAGGCTAAAACGCCTATCAAAGTCCGTATATTCCTTTGGCTATTACTGCAAGATAGACTACCAACTAAGGAAGTCCTCTCCCGACGGAGTATTACATTGGAAGATGACAAATGTAAAATGTGCAATGCAAGACTAACAGAAACGGCGAAGCACCTCTTCCTTCATTGCAACATGGCAGATACCGTATGGCAACTTGTGACAACAAGAACGGACCACAGGCGATATGAAGACATTACCGCTCTGTGGAGTGACCGACAGCATGTCGCCATGAGCGGAGGTGATTCCCTATTGTTAGCTACACTCTGGGACATTTGGAAGGAGCGGAACAGGCGCATCTTCACATCCAAATCGAAAACTAGCTACATTATAGCCTCAGATATACTTGAAACAACGCGTGCTTGGATAGAAAATGGTTAGCTAATAATGCCTCCATGAGGTTGTAAATATAGCTTTCTAGATTTCAGAACAATGTACATAACTCCATGTAAACTTTTTTTTTCTTTATCAATGAAAATTGTAAGCCTAGGCTTACTTCAAAAAAAAAAAGTTCAAGCACCAAATCACTCTGGTCAAAACAACCTTTTGAACAGTGATCAAACAGATTGCACAATACAGACGAGAGAGGAAAGGAGAAAGGAGAAAGGAAAGGGTACTTTTGATATTTTCGAAATAATTAATTTTTTAATTGAGAGAAATTAGAGATAATGACATAAAGACAAAGTAATGAAGATTTTAATGACATTTTGACTATTTCCTGTTATCTAGTGGCATTTTGACAATTAGCCACTTATCTAGTGGCATGGAGACAAATTTACTTTTTGTTAATTAAGAAAAATAGTAGTACATAAGACAACAACAACCACAACAACAAAGTCTTTTGTTTCAAATAAGTTGTAGTAGGCTAGAAATGAAGTCCATATTAGATTTCATTCTCATAAGATTGACTGAATTTTTACGTCAGCTCGTCAAACCCATCACAACCCTTCTTCTTTCCGAACTTGATACTGCTATCATTGTTTTTCATATCCCAAGAAAAATGCCAAACCTTTGATCAACTGAGGGCACTACCGAAATAAGGAAAATTGCAAACATTGAAATTTAGTTTTCCGAATGGTTCAGGATCGACTGACAATGAATTGGCAATCTTCAGAAACATTTAATTATTACTAAATTGGAATTTTTTCATAAACTTATTGTTGCCATAAAAGATTTGTTGTTTTTGCAAATTGGTCATTTGTTCATCCATCAAAATTATAGTGTGATAACGGTAGTTTGAGTGGGTCGAAATATGAACACTTTGACTTGAACAAATTATAGTTCATGAGTCGATTTGGACATGCACTACTACAGAATTGACCTGTTATAACGACTTATAAAGGCTATTATAGCGAACATTGGAGGATGTAATAGGAGGCTACTAAATATATATATGGCCCATTGTAATAGTTGCAGCCTATTGTAGCAGATCTTACAGAGAGTCCATTATAATAGATATCAATTATAGCGGATTCCCAGTAAATGTCGCCATAACAAGTGTAGCTATTATAGCAGCTTTTTCAGTAGGGCCGCTATAACTAATACCTATTATAGCGGTCTTTATGTAAGGCCCGCCATAATAGTCTTTAAATAATATTAAATCGTATATGATTGTTATAGCAGGTTTTGTGTAAAGTTCACTATAAATTTATTCAATATTTTTTTAATGGAGGTGATTTTTTGTGGCCAGCCTCCAATTGTTAGCCATATAATTGGTACCAATCAAGAAACAATTGGTACCAATACAAATGTACCAATCAAACACATCAAAACAAATATCAATACACAACAAATTTTACATATATATATATATCAAAACAAATGTATCAATATATATCGAAAATAAGCATCGAACTCACATATATAACAAATGTCACATACAATACATCATAAATATCACATAACACACAAATATGACATACAACACATCCCAAATAATAACTAAGATAATCGCAAAGTATTGTTTTTACCTGTTCGATCTCGTTATCGGGCAATGAAGCGGGATATGGCTCAAACTCCTAAAAAAATTAGTTATTATTGTGTAAAAAAATTAGTTAATTATGTGTAAATAATTCATTGGAGAATAAATTTCGCACTTGTAGCTTCAACGATCTCAAGCTCGGTACATCGTTGTAATGCGTCGCAATGTAAAACATCGCTCGCATGACATAAGATCCGCACACCTAGTCATTGGGTTGCGGAGGACTCTAAAAATTTTAGAAAGTAACAGAGTAAATGGATAAAGGCTCAAATCATACTAAATTGCGAATGGAATTAAGTTGAGATAAAAGCTTAGATTCCAAATAGTTATGCATACTAAATCCGACATACACAACCAGAACAAATTACTCTAGCCTTCACCAAATACTTCACGGACATCCTGGGAAGAAAATTACAAACAAAAGACATGCCTCTATCAAACTCACATCAAACTCAAAATTTACAACAACTAGGAGCAGACTTCACCCATGAGGAAATAAAACAAGGAATTTTCTCCCTAGCAAAGGGTAAAGCATCGGGGCTTGATGGCTTTCCAGCAAAATTCTTCCAACAATACTGGGATATAGTAGGTACAACCATTATACAATCAGTACACGCCTTTCAGGATAACAAACTAGACCTCTGGAGAATCAACGGGGCAAACATCACGGTTATACCAAAATCCACAAACGCCTGCGCCATTGAGGATTTCCGCCCAATCAGCATTCTCTCATACATCTCAAAACTCCTCGGTAAATTGTTAGTAGTTAGACTGCAATCCATAATTGCCACACTAATCTCCCCAAACAAAACAGCTTTCATTAAGGACAGAAATCTCACAGACACCTTCCTAGCAGCCAGGGAATCAATTATCATTAGAAATAGGCTCCAAGTACCAACAATAGTTCTTAAAGTAGACTTCAGAAAAGCTTTCGACACAATCTCATGGGAATTTTTACTCAAACTCATGCGCACTAAGGGCTTTCCAGAAAAATGGATAACCTGGATATAAAACCTCCTCATTTCTTCATCTTCTTCGCTTCGAGTGAATGGTATTAATGGCCCATCTTTCTTCCACCAGCGAGGGCTCAGGCAATGTGACCCCCTTTCCCTACTACTTTTCATCTTGGTGGCGGACACTCTACAATCAATGATTATAAGCAACAACCATCTCTTCTCTCAAACCCCATCCTTACACCTAACCGCATATCAATTCGTGGATGACACGCTCATAGTCTCGGACGCACACCCGGACAACCTAAGGACACTAATAAAAACCCTCAAGGATTGTGCACAGATTACGGGCTTGACAATCAACCTAGCAAAATCAACCTTTGCACACATGCATATCCCAACTGACGCGATCCCGGCAATCAAGCAGATTTTAGGCTGTGAGCCGACAAATTTTCCGCTAAAATACTTAGGTCTACCGCTGACCATCAAACGCCCAACAAAATCTATGTTCCTTCCCCTCCTAGATTCTTTCCAGCGAAAACTCCAAACCTGGCAAGGTAAACTACTATCCAAAGGCGGTCGCCTAGTCCTTGTGAAATCAGTTCTCACTGCCCTACCAGTACACTATATGCAAGTTTTCCTCCTCCCGGCGTGGCTCATAAAACACATAGAACGAATACAAACCAGGTTTTTCTGGAAGGGAGAGTCATCCCACTCACTAGGAGGATACCTTGTGAACTGGTCAACGGTTTGTCTACCGAAAAACTCCGGCGGACTAGGAGTGCTTGACCTGAAAACGTTTAATAAATCACTATTAACGAAATGGTTATGGAACTTCTACTCAAGGAACGACAAATCTTTATTCAGCTCTTTTATCAGATTCCACTACAAATTAATCCTTCTCCACGAGGACAACCGCGGCACAAACCCACAGACATACCCTTCCTTCTTTCTCAGGGACATCTCACAACAACTACCTTTTCTCTGGGCTGCTACACAAACTAAGGACGACGGCTCCATTACATGGTGATGGACCGCTCAAGGAGATTACTCCTCACAATCGGCCTACAAATGGCTTATAAACCCAGGGGAACACCCTCCTGCTTCAAAAATGGTATGGATGGCCAAAACACAAATCAAAGTTAAGATCTTTACATAGATTTTACTAAAAGACCATCTGCCCACAAGAGACAGACTGAGCATACGAGGCATCTCCCCTACAGATCACTGCGTTCTCTGTTAAAGCAATGCACCTGAAAGTCCTGGCCACCTCTTCCTATCATGTCCACACAACAGATTAATATGGGGCTCGCTCAGACCACATTTAAGTCTCTCCCCACAAGACGACCTAACCTCCATGTGGATAAACAACACAACAGGATCAACAAGAAGCGATGTCACAACGTGGAACACCACAGTTCAAGCAGCAGTCTGGAACATCTGGAAAGAAAGAAACAAGGGAATCTTTCAAGACACAAATGCACCGGCTAGCATTCTACTTCTACAGATCAACAGAGACATAACACTATGGCTTGACACGGGATAACTCTCATAAACACGGGATAATTTCTTTTTCTGTCTTCGCTCTTCTTCCTTCCTTTATTCTCCTTTCCCTCTTTTCTTTTCTCTTTTTTTCATTTCTTCTCCTTTTTTTTTTCTTTTCTTTCCTTTTTTCTTTTTTTCTTGACAGCTATTGTACAGACAATAAGTCAATTAATATAAGCTAGGCTAAGCCTACTTTCAAAAAAATGTACATAATAACATATCGATAGTCGATTAATATTGATATCTCACTTTCTCAAATTAAAAGGTAATGATGATCTTCAACCTATAGGCTATGGGACAACAAAGCAAACAAACTGGATCTTGGTATCTCACTTTTTCCTTGATTCTCATCCATTTCCTTCATTTTCCCATCGCTATAAATCCGTTGCGCTTCAGCATTGGTGTCCTTACAGTTTCTCTAGAATTATATTTTGTTTGTGGGAGCAGATCGAAGGGTTCCAATACTGATGCAATGTCTACCGTAAGTCATCTCTGACAAAAAAAAAATTAAACTTGGTCCTCAATAATTAACTAACTTAATATTTTCCTCTTCTTAATTTGTTAAGATCATCGAGCTAGTCGTTCACATGGACTGTGATGGATGCCAAAATAGAATACGGAAAGCAATTACTAGATTCGACGGTATGAACTTTCTATCCATTCTCATGTGTAAACAATTAATTAACAATTTGCTAGTTAACATCGATCTTGATTAGGTCGATACCAAAATTTTAATGTTATAAAGATGTCAAAATTTTATTTTGATCAAATTATACAAATTTTAATCAAAATTTTAACTAAAATCTTATCATTTAATTAAAAAAATTAAACAAGAAGTTCAAAATTTTTTGAATCAAAGGAGGGCCCGAGGCCCACCCTGATCCCCCATTGATTCCGCCACTGCATCTGGGCCGGTCTTAAGAGATTTGAGGCCCGGGGCGAAATTTTTTTTGTTAAATAATCGCTTAGAAATAATGGTTTATTTTCTTGTTCCTTTCTTTTTTTATTTATTTTTTCACTACCTGATGCATATTTTTTAGGAAACATTGATTTAAATTACAAGAAAAACAAATATAAACTTATAGAAATAGAAGAAGATTAGAAGTATACAACCTGATTGCAACACGCAGAATTGAAGTTCCTCAATCCTCAGTCCTCGCAAATCGCAATTGAAAGCCTCCTTAGATTTTGCCTCCGAGCTCCGACCTCACAATTGACTACATATAGCAATACCAGTATATCAGTAATATTACTAAATTACTAGTGTTAGGGTACTACGAATTCTAAAAGGAGTTAAAAGGTTTACCTATTTGCCTCAGACCTCAGTGTACTGTTGCCTCAGGTATGCAGCAATATACCAGAAATACCAGCAATACTAGAAATACCAGCAATATCAGAAACGACTAATGAGCAAAAGCAGATCAGTAAAATCAGAAACCCTAAAACAGAAATGAGAAATTAGTAGCCAATATGTAGCAAATCACCAAAGTTGTATGCAGCAATACCAGAAGCATTTACTGATTAAAGAAACCTAAAACAGAAAGCCTAAAAATTTTAACACAAATGATAAATCAAAAGTCAAAACTAACTAGTTACTACTCAGTACTCACTCTAGCTGTCTGGGTCTGGGCGTCGGCCGTCGGGGCGACGGGGTGTCGGGCCACAGCCGCGTCGGGCGAGGCGAGCCGCAAGCAGATTTGAGAGGTAGAGGTGGCTGGGAGAGAGCAGATCGTCTGGGTGAGCCGCGAGCAGATCTGAAAGGGGAGTCGGCTGGGGCTTGGGAGAGGCCAGATTTGAGAGGTCAGTGCCTAGAGGCGTCGATCAGTCTGAGTCTCTGAGAGGGGAGTCGGCTGAGAGAGTGAGAGAGAACGGAGGCGGGCAGGCGGCTGAGAGAGTGAGAGAGAAGGGAGGTGGGGAAGATGAGAGAGTGAGAGAAAGAGAGTTAGGGTTAGGGACTTAGGGTGTCGGTTGGGAGAGAAAAAGAGGGTGAGGTGATTTGGCTGAGAGAGAAGAGAAAAGTAGGAGTCGCTGAGGGCTGGTCAGGGTCAGGTTTAGATTTATGACGGGCTTGGCAGAAAAAATGAATTTATGGCCCATAATTTCATAATTCAATAATTTTAAATTTCTGAAATGGGCCCTCTTGTTCTGAGGCCCGGGGCGATCGCCCAGCCTGCCTGGATCAGGGCCGGCCCTGCACTGCATATGCCATATATACTTTAAGTAGGGGTGGATGACATGGAAATTGACATGGACATGCAAAAGGTGGCAATTATCGGATACGTGGACCACAAAGAAGTCTTGAAAGCAGTTCGACAAACTGGGAGGAAGGCTGAGCTCTGGCCTTCACCGTATGACGCAGAATTCTACCCTTTTGCAATACAATATCTGGAAGACAACACTTGGACACACAATTACCACTAGAACAGAAAAGTGCTTTAGTGTCGCTCTTTAATCACCGATTATTTAAAAAATCCGACAATAAAGACCATAGTGGAATTTTTCGATATTTGTTGACAAACATAATGCCGGTTATTTGCCTTAAATCTGGTGATAAAAGCACAATAATTTAATGTTAGAAAAATAGTTGAACTTTTATCATCGAGCTTTTCAAACAACCGGTGATAAATACTAGTACTTTATCACCGGTTTTTACTACACAATCGGTGATAATTATGTTATAAATCGGTTGTCAATTAAAAACTGAGAGCAAAAATCTTTATCATCGGTTGTTTTTAAAGAATCGGTGACAAAAGTTGACCTTGAAAAAACCCTCCAGCCAACGCGCCTCAAACCTTTCTTCCTGAAACCAGTAGCCATCATTACAATTTTCTTCTCCTCCAAAGAAAAACGTGAAATAAACACTAATAAGCATATACTTGATTTTGGTAGCAATTTTCCGGCCGATAGAAGCACAATAGCAGCACTTCATCGATTTTTCTTCGAATTTATTGAGGTTTATTTTATTATATATCTATTTAATCTTACAAATTTAATTATGAGAAAATAATAGATGTTATGCATTGCATAAATTTAAGTCAATATTGTCATACAAGACCAAAATATCCGAACAAAATATAATTTAGGTCGGTACCCGTTCAAGATAAATCCAATAGAAATTAATCTCAAATAGTTCCCGTTTGGGACTGGTCTTTGAATTTTTCGTCTCATTTAGGATTAGTGGATATATGATAGTGTAATCTAACTTTGAGAAAAATTCGGTATAGTATTTCTCCTTTTGTTGTCACGAATACTTGCGCACATGCAAACTTGTGTCGGCGTATCCGTGGAACTAAGATGAAATGTTGCCGTATTTTTTCTCAAATGCTAGATTGCAACTATTGTATATCCACTAATGATAAGAAGCATTCAAAGAGTCGGTTAGGATGGTTGGCCAGCCTAAAACCTTATGGTGATAAGTCGCAATAGACACCCTTTGTATGTGGATGTATGAAAGTCAACAAACTTCAGATGAATACTTGACAGAAATCGCAGAATTTGTAGAATGTGCAACTACAAATATGATATCGAAGGGTAAAAACACACTTGCTTGTCCTTGTATGGATTGTCGGAACTTGGTGAAATTCCGATGTGTCAAGGATTTTACCGATCATTTGATCAGATGTGGATTTATGGAGCAATACACTAATTTGATATGGCATAGAGATATTGTGCAAGAAACTGTAAATGTCAGAAAGAGTCAATATACTAAATCGCAAAAGAATATGGAACACAAATTTAGAAAATTTATCACCGAAAACAAATGTAACATATTATGAAGAAGGAGGTGAAAATGTACAAATTACAGAAATTGTAGATAAACCATCATGTATGCATGATGAAAACTTGGATGAAATGATGAATGATGTTGTTAAGTGGGAGTGGCATTGCCTTTCTGATCTTATGTGAAGATGACATACTCTTAATAGAAAATGATATTCATCTATTGCAACAAGCTAAGTCTTCATTAAAGAAAGTTTTCTCGATGAAGGACTTGGGTGAGGTAGATCAAAGAGACTTATAGGTTTAAGTCAAAGCATGTACATTGACAAAATGCTAAATAGATTTAGCATGCAAGATTCTAAGAAAGGATTCCTGCCAATGAATCATGGTGCACAACTTAGCAACACTCAGTGACATACGCTGATGCAATAGAGTGCCAATGACATACACTCAGGTACCTTCACAACTAATGAGTTAAGCATAATGAATAGAGTGACATACGCTTCGGCTATAGGCTCTATAATGTACGTCATGTTGTGCACTCGCCCTGATGTATCGTTAATCCAGGCATGGAGCACTAGAATGCTGCAAAGAATATCCTTAAGTACTTAAGAAGAACTAAGGATATGTTTCTTGTCTATGGTGGTGACTCCGACCTTGTAATAAATGGTTATACAGATGCAAGTTTTCAAACCGACCGAGATGATTCAAAATCACAGTCCGGATATGTATTCATACTCAACGATGGAGCTGTGAGCTAGAAGAGTTCAAAGCAAGAGACTACAGCAGACTCAACCATTGAAGCTGAGTACATAGTCGCATCTAAAGCAACTAAAGAAGGTTTTTCGATCAAGAAGTTCCTTAGCGAACTAGGAGTGGTTCCCAGTGTTCAAGAACATGTGGATCTCTACTGTGATAATAATGGAGCTATAGATCAGGCCAAGGAATCGAGATCGCAATCAAAACCCAAGCATGTTTTGTGATGCTATCATCTAATATGAGAAATTATAAATAGAGGTGACGTAAAGATATGTAGAGTTGATACAACCAGCAACACTGTTGATCCACTTACAAAACCTCTTCCTCAAGCCAAGCACCAGTTGCACACAACTTCTATGGGTCTGAGACGCATAGAATATTGGATATGAGACCTTCTTTATATCAATGAGATTTTAGAATATTAGAGATTGTATAAGTAGGGCCTACGATGATTGGCACCTAGCTTAAGTGGGAGATTGTTAGTTTGTAATAATCTAGAAGTCGATAATATAATGATTTATCATAAAGCTTTATTCATGAATTGAGTGATTAATAAACTGTCATTTTGTTGCCTTGAGTATTATTGTATTTATGAATCTTTACTGACTATAATCAATAACTGAAATTGTGAAACTTCATAATATAGATGATATATATGTTGGGATTATTTCATTGAGTTGGTGAAATTCAATTAGGGTATCACATCGACTAACCATTCTCTAATCTAACACAATTTGCAATTTAATTCAATTAACAAAATCGTTGCGACATAAATGAGATAAAAGAGTGCGAAAGCTTTTACTTACTTTCCATCTCCTTTTCGTTGTCTTAGGTCTCTAATCCAATCAACGTCGGAGTTGTCTTGAGACTTGCGAAAGTGCCTTGTTACGTGTGTTTCCTGACGGATCCTTCCGAACGTCTCGGAGGTGCTATCCTTTCTTTGACGGTCACAAAATTATAAACAAAATAAACACTCTTAATGGATAAGAATGTGGTAGCTACGCACAGCACATGTGTCCTAATCACAGTAAAAACTTATAGCTGAATTACCCCCTAACGTTTGGAGACCCGGGACCTTATATAAGGGTCAGAGTGTATCTTGGAACGATGTCGAATTAATTATCAAATATTCATCAAAAATTTGTAATTATATTATCTTCAATTCTTTTCCAAATCCTAGTATTTACTGCTGCAAATACATCCACGAATTTGGTACAAAATACATTTTATTCAATCAGAAAGATAACAGATGATCTAGGTAGCCAAAATATGCCTTACAGAAGGTCTCTTGCGGCCGCAATGAATTTCATTACCGTCGCAATAGACTTGACAACTCCACACTTGGCAAGTTCATGCCAGATGTCTTGCAGTCGTAATGGATCTCATTGCGACCGCAATCAATCATACCAAATTGGCAGATTTGTTGCTTATCTTCTCCTACTTTATTGCGGCCGCAATGAATCTTATTACGGCCGCAATAGATCACGATTTTTGTTGTTTTGCTTGGCCTTTGATCCAAAACAAGTTGGATTTGGATCAAACAATATTTCTAATTTACACTAAGACTCATATATACATTAATTGATCATAATCAGTCCATCAATAATTATAATCAATTTAGATAAGTTCTATATGCATTCGTGCCAAAAATCTTGGTGAAATTCGTATAATGCGTTGTATATTAATTAATCAAATTTAGCGGCATTCCAACTATTACTCCTCGTAACATTACCGACAACACGTAACATGTTTGTAATCATATAACACGTAGTCCAAATTAACTTATTGGAATTAACGTCTTAATTCCAACATATATTCTTAAAAGTCACTAAACCAAAGTAATTAGCAGGAACACTAATTATCACTACAAGATTAGTGTGTGGATTAAAAGATGGTCTAGTTTTACAGACCACTGATAAGAGATGACATTTTAATCACACAGATATATATTCTAGGAACATGATATTTGACAGACTCCGAATGAAACATTAAATGGAATTATGTTCGTGCCATGAATATGTTCATTCAGTGTTAAGTTCTAAAGTATGATGTATTCATTTTTCCTACTAAGAGATGTGTATGTGTGATTGTTATCTAACGATGTTGGTAAAAAGCAGTCATAATGGTCGCTCTTTGGTATACATAACTTAGCTGAGAAAGTGATGATTTACCAAAAGTAGTCCCTCGTATCTCTATACGGGTTATAGTATCACTCGACCCCTTAATAGAGTACGATTATCTGCTAGCGGTACAATTATAAGAGTAATTATATTTGATAATATGCTCGGGATCAAGAAAAGTTTAAGCTTTCATGGATGACACAAACCTACCATTAAACTAATCTGATAACTATGAGACAAAAGAATTAACACGAACAAAATAGTTTACAAGATCGTGATATTGTACAGTACAACATCATCTGTGTAATTGGATGGTCATGATGTGTTCTGCCAGATGCCTCTCATTATTGTAGAAGTTAAAACAGATTTAAATTATATTTACCAACATAACACATATCCTATCGGGTCACACCGTATAGGAGCTAATCGGAGATTGATTAATTATAAATTGATTATCATTAATATTAATATGGTTATAATTGATTATATATATGATATAATTAAATTATAAATCTCATATGAGATGACAAGCAAAACCAAAAGTTAATTTATAAACGTGTTCGACGCGTTGTATAAAATCATATGGAAATCAGACCGTAAGAGATATAAATATTCAGAACAATTATGTAGCAAAAATCAATTTGATTTTCTCTTTTTGCTTACACCTTGTAGAAAAAATCAATTTGATTTTCCTTTGACGTAAACCTCCCAAGAATGGCATTTTTGTAAATAGCCAAAACTTTAGGGGTATTTCGGTAATCGACGAACCTCCTCATTTTTTTATAAATAGAGGGGTAGGATGAAAGAGAAAATTACTAATTCACTTGTATCATATTCGATTGGTTTGATTGATTCGATAGTTTCTCATTTTTTCGGTTATTGGTGAATAGTGATTTAGCGGTAATCTAATTTATCATTTTGGAAAGTGAATAGTGTTTTCTGTGAATAGTGATTTACGTGAATCGCACAAATCTAATTTATCATTTTATTCTACGGATTGCGAGATTTGTATTTTCGTCTTTTACTCGGTGAATAGTGTTCTTTCGAATACCGCGGTTTACGGTATTTCTGGCAAAAGAAATAAACTGCTCTCTAGTTAGTCCTGGTGGATAACTGATAGAGATATCAGACGTTTGATACTCTGAGTCGAATCTTTCTTGATAGTCTCTATACTCGATCGGTTGCATTCCAATTCGAATTTGGAAACAAAGTATAAACATGTTATATTAATCTATTTAATTGGTAAGTAGATTAACATTTTGGAAATCAATTAATGAGTAGATCTGTAATGGCTTACAAGGGTCCTTGCAATGAAACGCTTGAGAAGGAACTCTCTTTTGGTTTTTTCGGCATACCCCTTTTAATTCTCGACTTAAGTTAGAAGTAAAAAAAATTATTTTACGTTCTTTTCGCACTTAAGCTAAACTTGGATGTGAACAGTCAAAACCCCAATATTTGGTTGCCCGAATGGTCTCCAATTTGGATTTTCATTGGGAGCAGGTTGTCGATTTTGGTGCTATTCTTTGGAGGCAGTGCTCGGCCAGATTGATTGGACACGCTTCATGTTGATTGGGCGGAGGATCCGTTTGGAGGTGGCTGGTTCGTACCAATCTCTTTTTCTTTCTTTGTTTGACTATAGGCTTTGTGATCCAGTTTTTTGTGCCTTTGAGAGTCGATGGAATATCCGACCAACTCCCTGATTTTGGATGGGATGGAGCTTACTCCCACACTTTTGGAGATCGAAGCTTTGACCGTTTTTTGATTCATGGTGCTCATTATCGAGAGGTTGACTTTCAGCGAGATGATATGTCTTGGCTTCGTCGCGATGGCCAGCATGCTGTCCCCGAGGTTTTGAGGAGGGTATATGAGATTTATTGGAGTTTATCGGGAGGAAGTTCCTCTGTTTCTTTGGCCCCTCGATTTCCCATTTTACAGATGTCGTTAGGGATCCAATATGCACGCATGCGAGTCCTTTAGACCCGTTTGGAGATGGTTTCATCTATATTTTTACTTCACGACCCATGCCCCGTCGTCGAGATCTCTACTCTAGGGACTATGACGATGATACCTTCCTTACGGCCTTCTTGGCCTGGTGGCTGTGCTATTTTGTATTGTCGAGCGAGACAACGGACGTTTCGAGGCCTTCCACACTCTAGGTGGACGCTCGTATGGCTTTTGAGGTTAGATTATCCTTGGATGTCCTCCTTTGGGCTATTTGTATTCTTCTTTGTGGAGATTGACCACTGCTCATGATCCTTCTCACTCAAGGTTGGTTGTATATGCGCTGGCCACAATTGTATTCCTTCGCCGGTGATGAGGACATTGGCAGACGAGCTTCCGATTTTGTCTTATCTTGCGGGTGTCGAGCTCATAGATATCACTGAGGCCGAGGCACACAGTTTGTTTAGGGCGAGTCAGAGGACCATTTTTTTTCACCTGCTTGTTCATTTTCCTCGGTTTATGGGAGCATTGCCCAGGGGGTAGTTGATGAGTCAAACCAGAGCATTTTAGTAACACCTGATCTACTGGATTTCTTGATTAGTATTCAGTGTGGTTGTTTGCGTCTTCGCTTCAGAGACATGCTATCTTGGAGCCAAATTCACCACATAAATGTGCCCATCAGTTTGGTTTTGACCAGGAAATTTCTGAGGGCATGATCCGCCTTCGGAATGTTTTCATGGATGAGATCGAGTTTGAGGGTTATTGGGATCTATTGTTTAGGGTTAGGATCAAGTTCAGATTTTGTATTTCCAAGTGGGACAGACGGGCCGGATTTCATGTAATGCATCAGCGTAGACATGTTGCTCGCATCGGCGCTATTTTGGGGACCCGGACTACTTATGATTTGGCGGGTGAGACTTTGCTTCCTCGACGTACGCGAAGTGCATTGTGGGCTCCACCAGCGAGGGGTTTATCACACGTGGCTCCATCGGGTTTTCCAGGATGGAACAACCAGTATTTTGTATGACCTTGTTGGTGCTTCGGTCACGAATAACCTCTAATTTCGACAGTGACATCAGAAGCAACATTTAGTACTAGTGGTAGAACACTCTCATCAGTGAGAAATTCTTTGAATGATGAGTGTATGAAAGCTCTCATCTGTGCTCAGGACTTGTTGCATGCTTCGGTCACGACAACCTCTCATTTCAGAGTTATTTCACTCTGTTAATATTTTTATTTCACTTAGTAACTTACATAATTACATTTCCTTCTTGTTTTATGCAGTGAGTGGTGGAGAAGTTGGTGATTTGCCGTATCCCAGTGAAGCAGCAACATCTGATTCCATCTTGTGCTAATTGAGGATGTTAGTTAGAAATTGCCGCAAGTTGAAGTTGTAATGGATTCAACATGTAATATATACTTGATTTGTGAAATAAATTTTTTTGTAATTTTTAGAGTTTTCCCTTGTTTTTTGGCTCTGTTGTGCACTGTTAGTAGCAAGTTAAACGTGCAAAAAAAAATTAACGTTTTGCACGTTTCTTACGTTTAACTAAATGTAAACGCAAACACAAACACAAACATAAGAAATTTTCTTAAACGTGATGTAAGACACAACATCAAAACCCTTACGTTCTTAAAACACAACGTAACACACAAGAGGGTACTTGCGTGATCATTTCATGTGTTTGCCAGCTCTAGTCACATACAATGATTCATTTACATTTTCACAACAAATTTCAGTTAATAAAATAAAAACTTATAAAATATTTGAAAGTTAATATATTGATTGTAGCTAAATAAAAAAATACTATGCTTCAAATTTTATATAATTGGGTTCATAATTAATTTGGTGTTAATATTCGTCCCTCCACGTCTCTAAAAAAGGTCAAAAAATAAATTAAAAAATTCACGGAAACTTTGTCAAGCCTACTCAAATACCGAATTCATTTCTTTGTTGTTGAGCTGTGTTGAACGAGTGCGGGTGCGGTAATACGGCAATTTTAAAAAATCGCTGATACGAATGCGGATATATATATAATAAAAAATCATATTATATATTAAAATTCTTGAAATTTGTTTTTCTATTCAACTTTTTTTAATATATATTGATTCTTATAAAATAACAAAAAAAATATAAGCATTTGATTAAACACTTTCTTGACAAAAGTGTTCATGTTATATCGAAAATAATACTATACAAATTACGTGGCGTGATTAATATTATATAATATACACAATTACTTATTTAATATTACTAAAAAAATTCAATTTGTATTCAAAACGTATCCTAAATGTATTACGGCTAGAAAAATGAAGTATCCGAATAACATAGTTGTTGAGGGAAACATCAGGGTCTGGGCCAGGATCTAGAAATGTAAAATGGGCTACTTACTGAAACTGACAATCCAAAACCGAATCGGAATCCTCTGCGGAACAAAAATGTTCCGCAGAGAGGAGAACATTGCATCACAATCGTTAGATTAAATCGGACGGCTCAAACTTAATGTCCCTGAAAAAAATGCTAAAAAAAAGAGGATTCCGACATCTGCGGCCAAAACCATTACGCCAGTACAGAATCCTTCGTCCCCATTTAATCTTCGTCGTAACCCTTGGCCAAAATTCATTCCTGTTTGTCTCCATCAAAACAAAACGCGAGTATGGCTTATTAAGTTCAGTTATACTGTTTATTCTGAAATTGGGTGCTTCATTTGATTCCCTTGGCCAACTTCGAAGGAATAATCTCACTATGGTACAGCTTGCACAGATCAAAACAGAATAACTCCATTTGATACTCTTGAAGAATCGCATAAGCACTTGTCTCTGGTACGGCTTTGATACTGTGCTCAATCGTATATCTGATAAGCTGTAGTGGAGGCGGCACAGGCTTGTCCCTTCGAATCATCAATCTTGTGGAATTGAACTTAGTCTCTCTGCTCCAAAAGCCCCATACATATTGGGATGAATAGATTAAATAGCACAGGATAAAGCTGAGAAAGAGCGGTATTGCGAGAGAAATTGCAAAGAAAGCATAGGCGCGAAGCGGTAAACTCAGAAGCAAGCATAGGCGCGCAGCGACAAAGAAGTCATGTTTGATATAAAAGGTGGGCATGCCTTTCTTTACTGTATTATATCAGAAAAAAAGTTTGGTGTCGCATAGAGCAACAGAGAATGAAACTTATTATTTTTGGCTAAAGAATGAAAATGATTGGGTAAAGAATGAAATTATATTATATTCAATCAAACGGTAAAGAATGAAATTGTACTATGTTCAATCAAAACAGTATAACTCCATTGGATATGTTTTTTACTGGCAACACTGTCGACAGACAGATGTAAGTCGCCCCAGTTGGTTAAAAAAAAAGTGATATAATTATTCATTTGTATCTCATTTGATGCACTTTTATAATTGCTTTATACATTTGTTTCTCGATCTCTCTATCTATTTCGCTGCAACGAAGGAAATGAAAAAAACTAATGTCGAGATTTCCTGGAGAAATTATCTAGGAGATATCGGACAGTTCGGACAGTTTGGACAGAACATTTATTTATTTTTCAGAGATATTTGCATGGAGATTAAGTTTGAGCCGTCCGATTCAATCTAACGGTTTTGATCTAATGTTTCCTCTCTGCGGAACATTTTTGTTCCGCAGAGGATTCCGATTCATCCAAAACCATTACTCTTTCTTGATTGCGTGAAATCGTTTTCTTCCTATTGACTAATTAATATCTCCAGTCCAACACCTTGGCTGAGTTTCACTTTTATGGATTCCTTGCTGCCGGAGACGGCGGTCGCTCTAACTGGCCTCTCCAGTTGGTGGAACGACATGGATACCTCCACCACGGAGCAGGATCGGATCTACTATTCCCTCTCTGCGCTCTACGGATTAATCGGAGCTGTAGCTCTCGTAAGTTTGAAGAAATTGATGCAAACTTTCTAAAATTATTCTTTGTTCTTTAAAAGAAGTTTAATCGAGCTTTCGTAAATGCAGATTCAGTTAATTAGGGTTGACAACAGAGTTCCAGAGTTCGGATGGACGACTCAAAAGGTTTTCTTCTTGTTGAATTTCTTAGTGAATGCTGGTATGTACTAATTTTAGTTGCATTGGGTTAGAATTACTGATATAATAGCTTGGCCTGTGTGTGTAACTGATTATTATTTCCATGTTTAGCTCGATCAATCGTCTTTGCACTTAGACGGGATGTTCAGAAGATAAAACCTCAGGTTTATTTCGTCATACCTTTATATTAATGCTATTTTAGGAATATATGTGGAACAAAGAATTGAACTAGGGCCTACGTAGTCGTCAGGGATAAACAACTGACAATCTTAACTAAAAAAAGTGCATGTAAAACTGAAATTAAGAACATAAGCATGCTTTTAAGGCATGCGGATGGCTTGCCTGTCAAACTCTATGCAATTCTGCTTTCTGATTATCTATTAAAGGTTGTCTTATATAAACATGGAATTTCCATTTGCCTATTATCCGATGTTGCGCCATGCACTGAAGCCAATCATGCTTTAGATAAATGATATTTTCTTATTATATACACTGGAACCCTACTAGTTGGATTCCAAACAACAAATATCGTTGTGACAATGGTCAGCAATTGTCCTTTTTTCAAAGAAAGAAAAAACTACTTTACTAGAAGATAATTGAAAACCATTGTGAAATGATACATATTGTTCATGTGAGGTTCTTGCTGCTTTCTTTCTCTTTCAAACAAATACCGGTAGGGTGGCAGGTGTAGTTGAATTTGTACTATTTATCCTTCATTTTGTTCTAGGTGCTTCAACATGTTCTTCTTGATTTGCCTGGCTTGGCCTTCTTCACGACCTATGTTCTTTTAGTACTCTTCTGGGCTGAGATTTATTATCAGGTTCGGGCCAAATTTTCTTGTTCTCATTCTATCTCTTTTTTTTCATTTTTCAAATGTTGCTCTTCCAAAATTTTGTTGCTCTTGAAATCGGTAGGCCCGAGCAATGCAGACCGATGGGCTCAGACCCACTTTTTACATTATCAATGCAGCTGTCTATTCAATTCAGGTATCTGACTTCCTAATTCAAGTTATATAGCTTTATTTTTATTTTTCTGTAAAACTTAATTGTTCTTGTTTTCCAAATTGTTTCAGATTGTCTTGTGGCTATTGCTATGGTGGATTCCCAGTCAACCGATGATTGTATTATGCAAGCTCTTTATTTCTGGTGAAGTGTTTGAAGCATTCATGCATTAAGACTGTTTTCTTTACTTCTAGTTGTGATTTGTTTACTTTTGCCTTTATTCTATTTCAGGTGTATCATTGTTGGCCGCCATTGGTTTTGTTCTCTATGGAGGGCGGTTAGTATTTGTGATATTTTGTCTCTTATTTAACAGTTTTATCCACTCAATGTTTTACTTCGGTTGACTAATTTCTCGAGAAATAGACAGTAGGCTTTTATGGAAAATTTCTAGCAATATTGCAAATTTGCATATGGCATCACCCATCATTTATTGTACTTGCACAATGCAGGGAGTTACTTTTGACTTCTGAGATGAAAACCAATTACTTGACACAGTTTAGGATTGTCAATGTTGCTCCAATTTTAATTATTATTTTACTATTATTTATCATTGTCTTCACTTTTTACTTGATTCCGAATTAACTATAATGAGACAGTAAGATGTAGGTTTCTGATTGAAGGTGTGTTAAGGTTTTTGTTTAATTAATTAATTGGGGTAATAGCTCAAATGTTGGATAAAATTGTCATTTTTATTAGTTAAATATATTGCCATGTTTATTGTCGAAAAACTAAACATGGTTCTAGCTTTTAAAATTGAAAGGTTGCTGCAATTTGAGAAAAATGGGTGTTATATATGGAGATGCATTTTTGCAAAAAATTTCCTTGTCAAGAATATAAATCCTCTTATTCTAACTATATTTTAGGCTTTACATGATGTTACGGCAATTTCCATCAGAGTCGAAAGGAAGGGCAAAAAAGCTGAAAGAGGTATGCATCCTTTTACCAACACACATGCGCATGCTCCACACATTCACCACCACCAGATATAAAAGAAAACAACAGCAACAAAGCCTTTTAGTCCCAAACAAGTTGGGGTAGGCTAGAAATTAAAACCCTATCGAAGTGATGAAAAATATAAATAATAATAATTCTAATAATAATAATAAATAATAATATAATAGTAGTAATCATAACTATGCTATAAATCCTAAGAATCTAAACAATGTCCTATGTCTCTAATCGTTACGAAAAGTCGTACAACTCTACTAGTGTCAATTCTAACCTAGGTCATAATTCTGATACGTCAGTTGCTAATTTCCACTCATTTCTATGTGACATCAATTCTTTGAAGACGTTTCATGCCTTCAAATGTCTTGCTTCATTCCTTGTCAATCTCAATCAACTCCTACCTCTTTTTTTGTCGCACATGCTGATACAATCTCAAGCGATGTTGGATAAGTTTTTCTTCAATCGGTGCAATTCAAATCTTGTCACGTATATCTTCATTTCTAATGCGATTCCTTCTTGTATGACCAAATATCCACTGCAACATACGTATTTCTGTCACGTTCGTCTTCTGGATATGTTGTACTTTAGTAGTTCAGCATTTTGTGCCGTACAACATTGCAGGTCTAATTGTCGTCCTATAGAATTGACCTTTCAGTTTTTGTGAAACTTTTTTTTCACTTAGGATATCAGATGCTTGTCGCCATTTTACCCAACCCGCTCTTATTCTATTGCTGACATCTGCATCAATCTCGCCATCACTCTATGACATCATTTTCGCCATCACTGTGTAACATCGATCCCAATTATCTGAAGGTGTCATTTCTAGGCCCCACTTGTTCATCCAAACTAACACCTTCCTCTTCTGATTGAACACCGCTGAAGTCGCACCAGATTAAAAAAACGAAGAGATGAATTGATATTATACAAGTTAAAAAGATTGTAGAGGTTTCTAGATTCACTACCATAATGGCAGGCACACTTTTTTATCTTGTTACCTATGTCTAGTTACACTTGTAGTCCCAGTTCTTGTTCTGGTTTACTTCTCACTTCTTTCAATAATTTTATATATAGGTCTTTTCTGTAGCAACAATATGTTCTGCTTGCTTCTCAATGAAGTGTATTATGGTAAGTATTCTTGTATAATATTTTCAAATACTGAAGTTGTCTTATTTTTCATTAATTATGGACTCTGTATTATCTCAAAATACTGTTTTGCAGGGTTGTTTTAGTGCATTATATGAGTCAGCAGATCCAGATGTGATGAACCATCCAATCTTTAATTTCTCATATTACTTGGTATGATTTTCTGATATTCTAATTTCAATTCCTTACTTTGGGGCAGTATTTAGTAATGAATTTATTGGGACGTGCAGCTACTTGAACTCTTGCCATCAGCTCTGGTCCTTATTATTTTAAGGAAGTTACCTTCGAGGCCGATCAACCAGATTAACCCGCTTCACTAATGGCGATTTTCTTGCCTCCTAACTCTAACTTGAACGACCCAATAGGCCCATACCCAAGCTTGTCTGCTTTGAATTATATTATTACGTGTCATTCAAGCCATTTCCAAGATTTGGAGTAACTTTGTAATTTTCTTCCATTTTTATGTCTGGGCAATTTTTGTACTATACATGATTCGTGGGTTTCTTTCTTGCTGACTTGGTTTGCTGAGTTGTTGTTGAAGATGATCTCATATATGATTGCATTATGTACAGATTGAGATATCTTATAAAGCATCATCTAAGAAATGGAGTTTTCTATTTGTTACAGTCTTATTTTTTATGCACTAAAATATTCTTCAAAACAAAGAATATTGATACATAATGTTTGATTCTATAAGAACAATAATGTTATTTGTTCAAATTATATATGGTAAGTATTATAAGATTGATTATTCACATATTGAAATCTCATGTGACATTGTATTTTATTAGTTAGGGAAGAAATAGAAAGTTGTGTCAAAATATTTTAAACTATTAATATTTTTTGTACAAACTAATTTTCAAGTACGCATTTCATAGTCGCATTATCATACTAATGTATCAAATATTTTAAACTATTCATTATTTTTTAACTAAATAATTGATTAAATGTCACATGACTTTGACTATGACAAAGAAAAAAATTATAGTATTTTAAAATACTATAGAATCATTTCTACATACTACTAATACTGCGAACAATTTAAAATTACAAGAAATGAATGAGTTAGTTAATTTGTAAATATTTATATATAGAATTGGGCTATTGTGCTTGATCAAGCACCAAGGAGTCGATGCTTGATCATCAAATCACATAAATGGGCGGTTAGAATTTTGATTTATCATGCTCAATAATTTATTTATATCAAAATCTTGTGGGATACCAAAATTTTCTATTTTTAGAATTTTGTAAGTATTTGTTTTGTATTTTTGAAAATGACTAAAAATAGTAATAAAAATAAACAATGCTTATACATAAGGAAGCGACTAACTGTCCCCTCTTACAAGCCTCCCTTACACGCCCCCCATATAAGTCTTTATACTAAAATGTAGTAGTCTTTATATTTTTTAGTATAAGTCTTTATACTAAAAAAAATGATTATCATTGCATTTGTTCAATAAATTATTTATACAAAGAATTAAAAATAATTTATCATTGCATTTGAGTGGGGGGGGGGACAGGAACTGGGGACACAGTTATATTTACTATATACATAAAATTGGCCACTTTAAAAAATCCAAAATAAATACTCACAAGATTCAAAAATTAGAAAATTTTGGTATCCCACAAGATTTTGATACAAAGAAATTACTGAGCATGATAAATCAAAATTTTAATCGTCCATTTGTGAGATTTGATGATCAAGCACCATAGCCCAGTTCTATATAAATATATATATATTTTATTTTCTGATATTTTGGTTAGACGTCAAATCATGAAATTAATGAAACGGTGCAATATTCAATCCTGCTTTGTAATTTTAATTTGTTAATTATTTTTTCATGCATTTAACTTGAAGTTCAAAGATCCGCATTTACATATTTTTTCAAAATATAATTGATATTTGAGACTGATGTATTTTCTCAAAACTATTGTCTTATAAATTTTATGGGACCTATACATGATACAAGAATTATTTTTATGGGACCTATATCATAGTTAGGAGAATTTAAACTAAGTTGTTTTTGTCTGTTTTTTTATAACGTATATTTTACGAAATATTACTATACGAATTGCATAAATAATATCTTTTATTTTGCTGATGGTTTTTTAAATATAGCATTGGAAATTATGCAATGTATGTATAAATCTAGATTACTATCTAAATTTTTTAAATATTTGTTTGATCTCTGGATTTAATGTGTTAATTCTTCCATTCAATTTAAGGTATTTTACTCTCCTCTCTATTGCTGTCTTGAAAAAAAAAATCCTCCATGGCTCTGTTACGTAGATTCAGAAATAATCTGATGCAACCAGAAAATATATGTGTTTATCTTCTCAAATTTGGCTAAGTATCAAGTATCATGTATCAGGTAGCTATGTTTGTGTGTTCATCCAGGCTAAACCGTAGTGACGCATAAGAAGCGTAAGCAATCGTTAGAGAGAGCTTTAACAACCTTAACAAGCAAGATCAAATTTCGGAAAATCCGCTCAAAGAAATAGGAAATAATACTGGTAAAGTATAATATGCTCTCTTTTTTATGTTAAGTTTCATTTCTTAGCAGATGTGCTTCTAGCATTTTTATCTTTAGTTTTTCTTATGTTAGTATGTTTGAAGAAAACTAAATAATTAAGCTCATGATAATTCTGATTTGTGACACTTTATTTGTTTTTTGTGATTTTACTTGTGTGTTATTTCGTAAGCTGTCTGGATCAGTTTCTTTCTTATATTTATGTTGACAACACATCAATGATACCTAGAGAATCGTCATCTAAATGAAATTGTTGTGCAGTGATTGTATATGTTATATTGTTATGTAGTTGAAAGATAAATACGCACAAAAAATTATAAAAGCATTTCTCCAAGCATTTATCTTTAATACAACTAATTGACAAGAACACATAATTTTGAATATACGTCGAATAATTCACAAAAATATGATACACGTAAAAATAGTATTTGACCAACACACAATTTAAATGATTCTTTTTCATTCATAATGTCTCCGTTATTTGACACAGATACGATAACTAATACTATTAAAAAGTGCTTCAGAGCGGACAAGTGGGTCTATTTACTGCGTTGTATGACAAAACGAACAAGCTGTTATCTATAATCACCCCTAATAAGGCTTACTTAAAGCAATTAGCACAATTCTAAAGTCTTAGGGGCTAGTTTGTAAGTTTACCAAATGAACCACAAATTCAATTCAATTCTATAGCAATTCTAACAATCCTTTAAATAGAAATAAGAACAATAAAGTAAAATAAATAAAGAGTTAAGAAAGCGCAAACAATGCGAGGCACAACAACACTGAGATTTTAACGGAGTTCGGATATTGGCGATCCTACTCTCCGGGACTCCCAACCCCCCGACTTGGTAATAGGGTTGAGCCGATTTCACTAACGAACAAAGGTTCTTGTACAAAGGCCGAGAACTAGCTCTATTACAACAAGTAGAGTCTAGAACCGTATAATCACACAAATAGAGGATTAGATGATAGCAAGCACTAATCTCACACAAGCTTATGGAAATTTTAAGATCAAGGAGATTGAGTATTTAAGGTTTAGCAAAAATTCCAAGTTTGGTAGGTGAGAGCTTTAATGGGGGCTGAGAATTAGGTTTAGAAATTGAATAATTCAGTTAAAGAGAGAGAAGAAAGGAATCTCATATTTATAGCAGCCCCCAACAGCTCAAAAACGTTTTCTGAGTTAAAACGTTACATATCTGTCTATAACGTTATATAACGTTTCACAAAAATATCTAAATTACAGCTGTCAGAGAAATGACCGTTATTTTGAATTCTGTCAGGTGAAACGTTATACAACGACATGAAACGTTATATAATGTTGTGATCTAAATTTGTGAAAATTGATCACAACGTTATATAACGCCATACCTCGTTGTACAACATTCTAATCTATTTTCACAGAAAATAGATCATAACGTAGTACAACGTGGATGATCGTTGTATAACGTTTTGTCAAACTTATGACAAATGTTCTGGACTTTTTAATCGTTACAGAACTGACTTTGGTCCTTTGATTTTGCACAGTTTAGAATAACGTTACACAACGTTGTAAAACGTTGTATAATGTTCTAGGTAGTTTTTGTCAGATGTTCTGGACTTTTCAATCGTTACAGAACTGAGTTTGGTCCTTTGGTTTGTATAACGTTACACAACGCTGTAAAACGTTGTACAACGTTCTGGTTAGTTTTTGACAGATGTTCTGGACTTTTCAAATGTTGTGCAACTGTGTTCTGTTTCCATCTATCGTTGTATAACGTTGTGGTCATTTCTGTGTTTTACTACGATTTTCATGTCTGAGTGTATAACATTATATAACGTTTCAGAGAGTTATATAACGTTTCATTTGATTTCTTGTATTTTGCACTTGTTTCACTCAATCTCTTTGATTTAATTTTGCTATAAACTTGAGAGGAAATTATCCTAAATATTAAAAGTCTTGATTCTTCATTTCTTGAGCTTTCCTCTTGTCTTGTAATTTCTTTTTCCCGGAATTGTTCCTGAATAATACATCTCACAAGGAACTTGTTAAATATACGTTTAGTTTTGCAAATCGACAAATACGAGACATTGTTTAGTACAACAATCTCCCCTTTTGACGATTTGCAAAACTATTCAAATGGGCAAATATTACTATTTAACAATTTTGATATTTTTCTTTTTGAGTGTAATTTTGTCCAGTTTCAATTTTCTCCCCCTTTTTGGAAATCGACAAAAGGGTATAATGTTTAGCAAATGTGCTCCCCCTCAATCTATTCCGGAATTATTTCAAAAGAAACGGCTCCCCCTCAATGTTTTAACCAAGCATCAACAATATCAATGTTGTGTCCTTAATAATTTTGCAACGAGATATTATTATGACACACATGCAACATAATTAAGATAGAATCACATAATATTCGCAAATAAGTTTGTAGCATAGCATACTAATGGCTCAAAGGCCAATGCATCACACACAAAGTAATAGTAGCACACATACGATACACACATACGATACTTAATTGTTTGCAGAATAAACCCTAAAGTTCATAAAAACAACAAGACATAGCAACAACACAAATGACGTAAAGCATATCATGCACTCGGGTCAACGTCCATGGCACTCCCCGATGCCCCCGCATCGCTGTCATCCCCGAACTTCTTCATCCACCTCACGGATAGCCTGTGTGAGTTCTTATAGGTCAACCGAGAGAACGATTCGACCGATTCCACTAACTCCTTCATATTCTCCATTCTTTGAGCAATGTCACGTATTGTTGAGCTAGACCCGCTTGATTCTTGGAAATAGCGAGTTGTTGTTGGTGAATCTCTATTTGCTTGTCTAGAATCGCCTTGTTTTGAGTCTCAAGGCGCCCAAAATGCTCCATGGTAGATTGCACAAACTCATTGAAGTTTTGAGGGATTGGATAAGGTTGAGGAAGTACATTGCCGCCCGTTTGGTTAGGAGGTGGAACAATGTTTGGATCAGTGTATTGGTTTGGAATGGCATCCGGGTGCTTGATCCAATCGTTCTTTGCATTTTGAGTGGGGTAGTATTTGTTTCCCTCTTTCATCCACCCGATAGTATCCATAAGATGCCAAAGATTCATGGGTCGGATGAAAGGCACATTAGGTTGGGTTTGCATACTCAACGCAAGAGTGTCTACGCCCTTCGATTTAATAAGGCGGTGGATGACATGGCTATAGGGAAAGGTCGCAACAGTTGATGCAACTCCACATCCTTTCATGTGAGAGAGAATAATGAACGGGATATTGAAGTTGCGGGTTAGGCCAATGAGGTGGCGAAGATAGAAGATGTTGTTGTACTGGACATTGGTTTTGATATCCGCCTTGGGTATGAGGATATTGTTCAAGAAAAGAAATGCAAGGCGGTGAACAGAGGGTAAACAAGTAGAATAGAAATCCTCATACGGGTCTTTATTAAACCAAGCCCGGTATTGCACATAAGTTTCTTCGGGCGGTTTGGGCCATGCACTTGGCTTAATGTAAATTTCCTCAAGATTTTGGTCATTGGACAAACCGAGGGCACGTGCTATGGTATCCATGGTTACCAATCTCTTGACCTCCAATATACGACCTAAAACCGAAATCGGCCTCAAGTGGTACAAGGTTTGCGTAGAAGGCTTTGACAATTGTTGGGTGGTACGAGGCATCACACTCAATAAGGGGTTGCATGCCCCAATGTTTGACATAGGCCTAAATTTTTCCCTTTTCCCATTGAGGCAAACTCCCAACTCGAGTAAAGAAAAATACCTCGGCAATTTTTCGTGAACCGTAAGCTTCGTACTTGGTCCACGCATCGTCATCTCGGAAGAGGAAGGTGTTTTCGCTACACTCATCGAGAGAGAAGATAGTCGGGTCACGAGGCAGTGCGGCGGCGAAGGCGGCCGGGTGAGGGATTGGAATGTCGATCTCAAGGCCGGTGGAGCCCGACGCTAATCCGACGGTGTCACCCTTCTTGAATTTTCCAGTGGCCCTCTTGATTCTCTTCATCTTTATCTTTGAGCTTGAAGGTTAGGGTTTTTGAGTGATTGGAGAGGAGTTGAGAGAGATGAGTTTATTGAGAGGGTAGAGAGATGAATTTTGAGGATTTTGAGCAAAAATGGGTGAGGGATGTTGAGGTTCTAAGGAGGAAGGAGGAGGAGGCGATTTTGGAAGAGGAGGAAGGGGTAGAGACATTTTGAAAAGGTGTGAGGAGAAAGGAAGAGGAGAGGACGCGTCTCTCCCTTTCTGGATTCTTAAAACGTTATACAACTCAGCGAAATGTTACACAACATTGTGTAACGTTATACAACCTAGCAGAACGTTATACAACGTTATGATATCGAAGTATGAGTTAAATCGTTACACAACGTTGTATAGCGTTGTACAACGTTTTGATCTCGATGGGTCAGAGATTTAACTTAAGCGTTACATAACGAAGTAAAATGTTGTGTAACGTTTTGGTTCACAATCGGCACAAGTTCTGGATTTTTAGAACGTTGCGTAACGAAATAGATTTCGATTTTTGGGTCAGATCGTTACATAACGTTGTACAGCGTTGAACAACGTTCTGATCTCAGGACATCCACAGATCTGACTGATGCGTTGCACAACAGTCTATACCGTTGTGTAACGTTCTGGTTCAAAGTTGTCACAAGTTCTGGGTTTTTGGAACGTTACGTAACGGGAAAAAAAAAATTCCACTCTTTGGGTCACATCGTTACATAACGTTGTACAGTGTTGTACAACGTTCTGTTTCAAAGTTGTCACAAGTTCTGGATTTTTGGAACGTTACGCAACGAGGGACAAAATCTCTATAGCATTTTATAACGGTTCGGTCCGTTGTGTAACGTTTGGGGCTGTTTTGAGAGAATATGAAGTTTTTGAAGGAGAATTCGAAGGAAACTCAAAACGGAGATGTTGCTATGTCTGGGCAAGGATCATAATTAAGTATCTTAACATCTAATAGCTATCTAAGATTACTCATTTAGCTCTAACATTCCCAATTTAAACCTTAATTCACAATGTTGTTGAGTACTCAAGGGTTTTGTGAAAATATCGGCAATTTGATTCATTGTATCGATATAAACCAATTCAATATCACCTTTTTCAATGTGATCACAAATAAAATGATGACGTATGTCTATGTGCTTTGTTCTAGAATGTAATACAAGATTTTTCGACATTTGAATGGTACTTGTGTTGTCACACATGATGGATACTTAGCGGAAGCGTAAGTTATAGTCATTTAGTGTGTGAGTCATCCATAAAATTTGTGTGCAACAACTACCCGCCGCAACGTATTCCGCCTCCGCGGTTGAAAGAGCCACAGAGGTTTGTTTGCGGCTAGACCAAGACACAAGTGAACCGCCAAGAAATTGACATGTTCCGCTTGTGCTCTTTCGATCCATGCGGTCATCGGCAAAATCGGCATCCGTATACCCTATCAAACTCAATTCTGTTTGTTTACCATACCAAATTCCCAAATTAAGTGTACCTTTGACATATCTAAGAATTCTTTTTACGGCTATATCGTGAGATTCTTTAGGGTTCGCTTGAAATCTAGCACATAGACACACATCATACATGATATCCGGTCTACTAGCTGTTAAATAGAGTAAGCTACCTATCATTGCTCGGTATTGGGAGATGTCCATCTTTTGATCGCTCTCATATGAGTCAATATTCACATTCGTCGCCATAGGTGTTTTGCTTGACTTGCAATCTTCTATGCCAAACTTCTTGATCAATTCCTTCGCATACTTTGTTTGACTTATGAAAATTCCTTCTGGCGTTTGTTTGATTTGAGGTCCCAAGAAGAATGTGAATTTTCCCATCATGCTCATCTCGAATTCACTACTCATCAAAGAAGCAAATTCTTTGGCAAGTGCCATATTAGTAGAACCAAATATTATATCATCGACGTACACTTGCACTAATAGTAAATCATTGCCTCTTTTCTTAGTGAATAAGGTTGTGTCATTTTTACCCCTAACAAATTCATTGGCAATGAGAAACGAACTTAACCTACCATACCAAGCTCTAGGTGCTTGCTTGAGACCATAGAGAGCTTTATCAAGTTTGTACACATGATTTGGTAATGTTGGATCAATAAAGCCAATTGGTTGATGAACATAGACTTCCTCTTCTATGAATCAATTTAAGAATGCACTCTTAACATCCATCTGATATAGGGTAAAGCCTTTGTAAGAGGAAAACGCTAAGAGCATCCGTATGGATTCAAGATGAGCTACGGGTGCAAAGGTTTCATCATAATCCAAGCCTTCCCTTTGCCTAAAACCTTGAGCAACCAATCTAGCTTTGTTTCTAATTACATTTCCCTCTTGGTCCTTTTTGTTTCTATATACCCATTTTGTACCAATAATAGTTCTATTCTTTGGTCTAGGTACAAGTTGCCATACTTTACTTCTCTCGAATTGGTTCAATTCCTCTTACATGGCTAAAATCCAATCGAGATCTTGATTGGCTTCCTCAAATTTAGTGGGTTCAATTTGAGACACGAAGGCACAATGAGCAATCATTTGATTCACACCCGACCTAGTTCGAACCCCTTCCCTTGGATCCCCAATTACATTAGAGAGAGGGTGAGAGTGTATTTCCCTTAGGTCTTGCGGAATTTGATAACCTTGTTGTGATTTTGTGGCCCCATTCTCATTTTCACTATCTTCATTCAAGGTTTTTACTCCATCACTGTTTACTTGATTTTGTTCATTGATTGCTTCATTGATTGGTTCATGTTGAGGTGCCACTCCATCATGAGGTTCTTGCTCAAACACCATGCTTCTTCTCTCTTGAATTTCATCATTCGCTTCTTGTCTTGAGTCACCAATTCCTACATTGTCAAGACTACCAATCTCGGCCCGAGCATTAGTGCTTTCATTGAATTTAACATTAATAGACTCAATAATTATGTTTTGAGTTTGCACATAGATTCTATATGCCTTACTTGTCAATGAATACCCTACAAAAGTACCCTCAAATGATTTAGGATCAAATTTGTTCGTTCTTTGAGATTGGTCAAGTACAAAACATTTGGAACCAAAGGCCTTGAAATATGAGATATTAGGCTTACGACCCATCCACAATTCGTACGGTGTTTTCATAAGAATGGGTCTAAGACCAATTCGATTAATTACGTAGCAAGCTGTATTAACCGCTTCGCCCACAATGACTTGGGAAGTGCCGAGTCATTTAACATAGTTCGGGCTAACTCCTGTAAAGTTCGGTTTTTCCTTTCAACAACCCCATTTTGTTGAGGCATTGTAGGAGCCGAATATTCATGTCTATAGCCCCTAATTGAGCACAATTCATCAAATTGAGCATTTTCAAATTCTTCACCATGGTCACTTCTAATTTTGTTGATCTTCAACCCTTGCTCATTTTCAACACTTTTATGTCATAACTTTACATAGCAATTTATGCCTCCTTAATTTTACTCCTCAACCAAACATGGGAAAGAAAACAATGATTATAAGTACAAAAAGTCTATAACTACCTTCTAGCTAATTATAGTTCATCATGATCACGATACAAAAAAAATTTGTACTTCATGTGTTTTTTCTGATATTGGTGGCCTCATGTCAGACTTCTACTTTTGTCGTCTGTCAACTCAAGTTGTCAACTCGAGCTGTGAGTGACTTCAAGTTGATCTTTTCGAATTCTCATCTTGGACATCTAAATAATGTTCATTATCCGAACAATATTTTGGATTTTTGCTGCTATGCTTTCAGGTTTGGAGTCAGATATGAGACTTACTTGGAGTACAACTTCCAACAGCACATACATGTTATGGTTGTTTTCTTGACCGGGAATTTTTACGTTACAAAAAAGTAGAAATTTTAATATCTGAAAGTATTTTTGGAAATCTAAAAATACGAACCTTTTTAACTTTGTCAGCAAAAATCAACCGAATATGAACGATTCAGTCACCTAACGCCAACTGAATTAAAATAATGTGACCACATTACTAGAAAAGTGGCTACAGTACCCAAATTCTAATACCCGCTACATAAGAGAACAGATATTAAAAGAGACCAATGGCATTTCTCAAATTTTGTTGAATTAATTAATACCGGCATCAAGTAAAAAACAAATATAGTACTTTAAATTTTGTTGAATTAATTCAAACTCAACTGAAGTGAATTAATTCAATTGAGTTAGTGTATTTAAACTTGCTATCCAGCAACCCTGATCATTCTTGTGTATTATGCATACATAATGCATTATGTACCTGAACATATAGAAAACCAAAAAATGAAAATCATTCAAATAAATTAAAAAAAAACCTAAAAAAATATATAAATACATAAACACTACTATTAATTTTTGTGTATTATTTATGTAGCATTACTGAAAAATGAAAAAAAAAATACAAATACACACCCACAGACACACAACTAGAGGTGACAAGTCGGGTGGGTCGGGTAGATTTGGATCAGGTCGGGTTAGTTTGACTGTCGACAAAAGTCGGGTTGCAGGTCGTTAGGTGTCAACAACTTTCGAGTAATGGGACGGGTCAGCTGAGATTGAGTCGAATTTTGGATCGGGTCACGTCGGTCTTTTTCGGTAACTGGTCGGTAATGCGAGATAAGGTCAGGTTTCGGTTCGAACTACATCGACAACTTTCGAGTCTTGAATCTGGTCGAACGAGATCGAGTCAAGTTGAACTGACAACTTTCGAGTATTATTTTAAGTTCAATCGGACAAGATCGGGCTACGTTATTGAATTGTGTTATTAAATCTTCACTTTCTCTTATGTTAATTTGATAGTAAAATTAGATTATGATGTAGCCAATATATGATTAGATCGATTTACAAGTTGTATCAGGTCAAGTCGGGTCGGGTAGGACTCGGGTCCTCATGTGTCGCTCCATCTCGAGTTACGAGTCGTCTCAGGTCGAGTCAGGTCCGGTCGGTTCGGATTTGGATCCTCATGTGTCGTGCAATCTCGGATTACATGTCGTCTCGGGTCGGGTCGGATCGGCTCGGATCGGATCGGGCTCGGATCACTCATGTATCGCTTCGTATTGAATTACGAATTATCTCGAATCGAGTCGGATTGTGCCACCTCTACACAAAATACACTCAATTAGAGCCCGCTATAACTCTTTTTTGTCCCAATGTGTTTGTTGTGAACGCTTTCTATCATTTTGTACTCTTATGTGTTGAATATTTACTATCAGGTTCAAGCCAAAGTTGTCAGCTTTTTTTTTTGTATCTCTGAAAGGACATCATTACAATCGGTCCGTACAGATTTAAAGAAGTCAGCAAACTTGTGAGCGAGCCACTTGAAATGCAACTCATTTCTGCTGAACTTCATAGGTCTATATCAATACTAAACATCGTCTAGAAGAAGTTTCTAATCATTCTACTTACACTAACTATATTTTTCATTTTTACTCTGTTCTCTCAGTCTTGTATTTTTCTTGTTCTCTCGACTCGATCTTCCTAGAGTCGGGATCAATCTCTATTTTTATTTTTCAAATGTTGCTCAATCAAACATTCTCTCTTAACATCTATAGGCCCGAGTAATGTCGTCGAATGGGCTCAGACCCACTTTCTACATAATCAATGCAGCTGTCTATTATTCAGTACCGGTATTTGACTGCATAAAGCAAGTATGCTGCGATATATATTTTTTTTTTGTAAAACTTAATTGTTTCTTTTGTTTTTAATTGTTCCAGATTGTGTTGTGGTTGTTGCTATGGTGGATTCCCAGTCACCGGATGATTGTATAATGCAAGCTATTAATTTGTAGTGAAGTCTTTAAACCATTCATGCATTTTGACTGTTTTTCTTTACTTCTCAACGGTGATTTGTTTAATTCAGACGAACTTTTGTCTTTTAATTGCTAGCGGCATTTTGTTTCTTCTCTAGGGAGTGCGGTTAGTATTTGTGATGGTCTGTCTATTATTAATCAGTTTCTCCAATCAATGCTTTACTTCTGTCGACTACTTTTTTGAGGAATAGACAGTAGGTTTTCATGGAAAATTTTAGCAATATTACTAAATTTGCATATGGCATCCATAATTGTGTACTTGCACACAATGCAGGGAGTTTCTTTTGACTTCCGAGATGAAAACCAATTACCTGTCAGTTGACACAGTTTAGGATCGTCAATGTTGCTCCAATTTAATTAGTATTTTACTAATATTTGTCAGTATCTTCACTTGTTACTTTGATTCCGAATTAAGTACAATGAGACAATGATATAGGTAACTCCGTCTATATTTTACATAGTCGGTCTCAAGTCCGAAAAAAAGGAGGGTTGTGAAAGGTTTGGTAAGCCAGCGTAAAAATTCAACCAATCTTATGAAAATGAAACTCAATGGGGCTTCATTTCTAGCTTACCCAACTTGTTTGAGACAAAAGGCTTTTCGAGACAATGATATTGGTTTCTAATAGGTGTCTCCTAAGTTCTCTTTTGTAAAATGATGAATTGAGGCAATAGCTAAACATTTGGTAAAATTGTCATTTTTCTTAAGAGCATGGCTACAAAACACCAAACAAGTTGTACTTCGCATTCATATCGCAAATTTAAAAGTTCAAATGACCAATTCAAACCATCAAACTTTATCTTCATATTAAAATCTCATTAGAGATCGAATTTTACATTTTTTAAAATTTTTTTACTATTTTTTAAAGAGGTGAATTTTTTTCACATAGAATGGTCAAAAAATTTAGATCAACAGATTTTTCATCATCTTTAAAAATAGTAAATAAATTCTAAAAAATATTAAATTCGGTCTCCAAGAAGATTTTAATATGAAGACCAAGTTGTACGATTTGGATCGATCATTTTGACTTCAAAATTGAAGATAGAAGGCGAAATACTGCTTGTTTGGTGTTTTGTGAAGTACCGTAGCCATGCTCTTTTCTTTGGAGCATGACTAGGAAAGAGCATGGCTACAGTGCTTCATAAAACACCAAACAAAATGTACTTCGCCGTCGTATCTCAATTTCAAAGTTCAAACGATCAATCCAAATTATAGGACTTGATCTTCATATTAAAATCTCATTAGGGACCGAATTTAACATATTTAGAAGCTTTTTTACTATTGTTTAAAGAGGTAAAAAATCATTCATATCGAATCGTCCAAATATTGTTAGATTAACAGACTTTTCACAATCTTTAAAAAATAGTAAATAAATTCTATAAAATATAAAAATTAGTCACCAAGAAGATTTTAATATGAAGATCAAGTTCTACGATTTTGATCGATCATTTACACTTTATAATTGAACATATGAAGACGAAGTACTGCTCGTTTGGTGCTTTGCGAAGTACCGTAGCCATGCTCTTTCCTTTGGAGCATGGCTACAACATTTTACAAAGCACCAAGCAAGCCGTACTTCGCTTCCATATCTCAAATTTCAAAATTCAAATGATTAATGAAATAAAATTCATGTGATAAAATTGTAAAATAAAATGTCATCATATGACATGCTTAGTCCATAAATAAATTTATGAGAATATGTGAGTATCATTTGACATAATGTTGGAAAAATGTTATAATAATTGTTGAATGAAACTCATCTCTTGTTTGATAATTTGCAAAACAAATCAGTACTAACCTTGCACAATTGAGTTTTGTTGAGATACAGGTTAACACAAGTACACAATAGAGAAGAAAATGCTCAAATATGCATATACAAGTTAAGACATACTTAAAGACATCAAGAGAAAGTAGACTGGAAAATTCTAAAGTCATGCGTTACCATAACGCATGCTCAACCTATCACAATGGGTGCACAACCCGTCATAACGAGTGCCCAACCCGTTACAACGGATTCAAGAGGAGAAGAGCTGGACCAAAGAGGATTTTCCAGAGGGATGCGTTGTTGTAATGCATCAGAGACCCGTCACAACGGGTTCCCATTCCGTCATAACAGATTCCCAATTCGTCATAATGGATCCCCAATCCATTACAACGGATTACTGCTCAAGATGACCCAAAAGTGAGTGGAAGAAGCACATAAGGGCATTTCTGAAAAGGTGCCAATCCATGTAGCGCTTAGAGTGCCAATCCACGAAGCGCTTAGAGTGGCATGAAGCGCTTAGAGTGCCAATCCATGCTCGGATCAGAAACACTTCTCGTAGCAGGATAAAATGCTTTGTGGTGTTTTCTTGAATGTTAGCCACCCAAAAATGAAGTAATCAGACATGAAGTGCTTAGAGTGGCATTCTACGCTTCTTCATGGTGGTTTTCTGAATGGTTTCGAGTTTTCTTGAAAGATTACCACCCATAAATGAAGTACTCTGATTGAAAATACTTCTCATCGCGGGATAAGATTCTTTGTGGTGTTTTCTTAAATGTTTACAACCAATAAATGAATTAATCAAATATGAAGCACTTAGACTGGTATTATATGCTTCTTTGTGGTGGTTTCATGAAAGGTTTAGAATTTTCTTGGAATGTTACCAATCATAAATGAAGAGTCAAATTAGAAACACTTCTCGTAGTAGGATAAGATGATTTGTGGTGTTTTCTTCAATGGTTACCACCAATATATGAAGTAATCTGATAAAACCACTTCTCCAAGTAGGATAAGATGTTTTGTGGTGTTTTTCTTGAAATGTTACCACTCATAAATAAAGTAATCGGATAAAAAACGCTTCTCGTTGTAGAATAAGATGCTTTGTGGTGTTTTATTGAAAGGTTACAACCCATAAATGAAGTAATCAGACATGAAGCACTTAGAGTGGTATTATATGCTTCTTTGTGGTGGTTTCGTGAAAGGTTTAGAGTTTTCTTGGAAGGTTACCACTCATAAATGAAGTAATCATATCAGAAACACTACTCGTAGTAGAATAAGTTGATTTGTGGTGTTTTGTTGATTGGTTACCACCCATAAATGAAGTACCCGGATTAGAAACACTTCTCGTGGCAGGATAAGATGCTTTGTGGTGTTTTATTAAATGGTTACCAGACATAAATGAAGTACTCGGATCACAAACACTTCTCGTGGCATGATAAGATGTTTTGCGGTATTTTGTTGAATGTCTACCACACATAAATGAAGTAATAGTCATGAAGCGCTTAGAGTGGTATGCTACGTTTCTTCGTGGTGGCTTCCTAAAAGTTATGAAGTTTTCTTGAAAGGTTACCACCCATAAATGAAGTACTTAGATCAGAAACACTTCTCGTAGCAGGATAAGATGCTTTGCGGTGTTTTATTGAATGTTTACCACCCATAAATGAACTAATCAGACATGAAGCACTTAGAATGGCATTTTACGCTTCTTCGTAGTGGTTTCCTAAAAGGTTTGGAGTTCTCTTCAAAGATTACCACCCATAAATGAAGTACTCTGATTAGAAACACTTCTCGTCGCGAGATAAGATTCTTTGTGTTGTTTTCTTGAATGTTTACAACTAATAAATGAGTTAATCAAATATGAAGTACCTACAATGGTACTCTATGTTTTATCGTGGTGGTTTCATGAACGGTTAGAGTTTTTTGGAATGTTACCAATCATAAATGAAGAGTCAAACCAAAAATACTACTCGTAGTAGGATAAGATAATTTGTATTGTTTTCTTGAATGGTTACCACCAATTGATGGAGTAATTTGATAAAAAAAACCACTCCTCCTAGTAGGATAAGATGTTTTGTGGTGTTTTCTTAAATTGTTACCACCCATAAATGAAGTAATCGGATCAAAAACGCTTCTCGTAGTTGGATAAGATGCTTTGTGGTGTGTTCTTAAATGGTTACAACACATAAATGAAGTAATGAGACATGAAGCACTTAGAGTGATATTCTATGCTTCTTTATGGTGGTTATGTGAAAGGTTTAGAGTTTTCTTGTTAGGTTACCACTCACAATTGAAGTAATCATATCAGAAACACTACTCCTAGTAGAATAAGTTGCTTTGGAAAATTTTATTGAATGGTTACTACCCATAAATGAAGTACTCGGATTAGAAACACTTCTCGTGGCAGGATAAGATGCTTTGTGGTGTTTTGTTGAATGTCTACCACACATAAATGAAATAATAGTCATGAAGTGCTTAGAGTGGTATGCTACATTTCATCGTGGTGGTTTCTTGAAAGTTTTGGAGTTTTCATGAAAGGTTACCACTCATAAATGAAGTACTCAGATCAGAAACACTTCTCGTAGCAGGATAAGATGATTTGCAGTGGTTTCTTGAATGTTTACCACCCATTAACCCATAAATGAAGTAATCAGGTTTGACGCACTTAGAATGGTAATCTATGCTTCTTCTTGATGGTTTCATGAAAAACTTAGAGTTTTCTAGGAAGGTTACCACTCATAAATGAAGTAATCATATCAGGAACACTTCTCGTAGTAGGATAGGATGCTTTGTGGTCTTTTGTTGATTGTTTACAAACCATAAATTAAGTATTAGTCATGAATCTCTTAGAGTGTTTTTCACATTTTTTTTGTGGTTGTTTCCTAAAAGGTTTGGAGTTTTCTTGAAAGGTTGCCACCCATCAATGAAGTACTCGGATCAGAAACACTTCTCGTCACAGAATAAGATGCTTTGCAGTATTTTCTTCAATGTTTACCACTCATAAATGAAGTAATCATATCAGAAACACTTATCGTAAGAGGATTGGATGCTTTGTGGTGTTTTCTTGAATGGTTATCACACATAAAAGAGTACTCGGATCATAAACACTTCTCATAGCAGGATAAAATGCTTTGTGGTGTTTTCTTGAATGGTTGCCACGCATAAATGAAGTAATCATACATGAAGCACTTAGAGTGGCATTCTACGTTTCTTCGTGGTGGTTTTCTGAAAGATTTGAAGTTCTCTTGAAAGAATACCACCCATAAATGAAGTACTCTGATTAGAAACACTTCTCGTCGCGAGATAAGAATTAATCAAATATGAAGAACCAACAATGGTACTCTTCTTCTTCGCGGTGGTTTCATGAATGGTTTAGAGTTTTTTTGGAAGGTTACCACTCACAAATGAAGTAATCATATCTGAAACACTACTCGTAGTAGAAAAAGATGATTTGTGGTGTTTTCTTGAATGGTTACCACCAATAGATGATGTAATCTGATAAAACTCACTTCTCCTAGTAGGGTAAGATGCTTTGTGGTGTTTTCTTGAATTGTTATCACTCATAAATGAAGTAATCGGATCAAAAATACTTCTCGTAGGAGGATAAGATGTTTTGTGGTGTTTTCATGAATGGTTACAACCCATTAATGAAGTAATCGGACATGAGGTACATAGAGTGGTGGTTTCGTGATGGTTTCGTGAAAGGTTTACTGTTTTGTTGGAAGGTTACCACTCACAAATGAAGTAATAATATCAGAAACACTACTCATAGTAGAATAAGTTCCTTTGTGGTGGTTTCTTGATTGGTTACCACACAAAAATGAGTACCTGAATCAGAAACACTTCTCGTAGCAGGATAAGATGCTTTGTGGTGTTTTGTTGAATGTTTACCACTCATAAATGAATTAATCAGACATGAAGCACTTAGAATGGTATTCTATGCTTCATCATGATGGTTTTCATGAAAGGTTTAGAGTTTTCTAGGAAGGTTGCCACTCATAAATGAAGTAATCATATTAGGGACACTTCTCATAGCAGGATAAGATGCTTTATGGTGTTTTCTTGAATGATTACAACCCATAAATGTTTTCTTGATTGGTTAACACCCATAAATGAGTACCCGAATCAGAAACACTTCTCGTAGCAGGATAAAATGCTTTGTGGTGATTTGTTGAATGTTTACCACCCATAAATGAAGTAATAGTCATGAAGCATTCAGAGTGGTATTCTACATTTCATCGTGGTGGTTTCCTGAATGTTTTGGAGTTTTTTTGAAATGTTACCACCCATAATAGAAATACACATGTCAGAAACACTTCTCGTAGCAGGATAAGATACTTTGCGGTGTTTTCTTTAATGTTACCACCCACAAATGAAGTAATCAGACATGAAGCACTTAGAATGGTATTCTATGTTTCTACATAATGGTTTCATGAAAGGTTTAGAGTATTCTAGTAAGGTTACCACTAATAAATAAAGTAATCATATCAGGAACAGTTCTCGTAGCATATTAAGATGCTTTATGGTGTTTTCTTGAATGGTTACAACCCATAAATAAAGTAATCAGACATGAAGCACTTATAGTGGTATTATATGCTTCTTTGTGGTGGTTTCGTGAAAGGTTTAGAATTTTCTTGGAAGGTTACCACTCACAAATGAAGTAATAATTATCAGAAACACTACTCGTAGTAGAATAAGTTCCTTTGTGGTGTTTTCTTGATTGGTTACCATCCATAAATGAGTACCCGAATCAGAAACACTTCTCGTAGTAGGATAAGATGCTTTGTGGTGTTCTGTTGAATATTTACCACCCATAAATGAAGTAATCAGACATGAAGCACTTAGAATGGTATTCTATACTTCTTCATGATGGTTTCATGAAAGGTTTAGAGTTTTCTAGGAAGGTTACCACTCATAAATTAAAAAATCATATTAGGAACACTTCTCGTAGCAGGGTCAGATGCTTTATGGTGTTTTTTTGAATGGTTACAACGCATAAATGAAGTAATCAGACATGAAGCACTTATAGTGGTATTATATGCTTCTTTGTGGTGGTTTCGGGAAAGGTTTAGAGTTTCTTGGAAGGTAACCACCCACAAATTAAGTAATAATATCAGAAACACTACTCGTTGTAGAATTAGTTGCTTTGTGGTGTTTTCTTGATTGGTTAATACCCTTAAATGAGTATCCAAATCAGAAACACTTCTTGTTGCAGGATAAGATGCTTTGTGGTGTTTTGTTGAATGATTACCACCCATAAATGAAGTAATCAGACTTTATGCACTTAGAATGGTATTCTATAATTCTTCATGATGGTTTCATGAAAGGTTTAGAGTTTTCTAGGAAAGTTATCACTCCTAAAAGAAGTAATCATATTAGGAACAATTCTCGTAGCAGGATAAGATGCTTTATGGTGTTTTCTTGAATGGTTACAACCCATAAATGAAGTAATCAGACATGAAGCACTTATAGTGGTATTATATGCTTCCTTGTAGTGGTTTCGTGAAAGTTTTAGAGTTTTTTTGAAAGGATACCAGTCACAAATGAAGAAATAATAGCAGAAACACTACTCGTACTAGAATAAGTTTCTTTGTGGTGTTTTCTTGATTGGTTACCATCCATAAATGAGTACCCGAATCAGAAACACTTCTCGTGGCAAGATGAGATGCTTTGTGGTGTTTTGTTGAATGTTTACCAACCATAAATGAAAAAATCAGACATGAAGCACATTGAATGGTATTCTATGCATCTTCATGATGGTTTAATTAAAGGTTTAGACTTTTCTAAGAAGGATACCACCCATAAATGAAGTAATAATATTACGAACACTTCTCGTAGCAGAATAACATGCTTTATGGTCCCAGAAATGAAGTAATCAAACATGAAGCACTTATAGTGGTATTATATGCTTCTTTGTGGTGGTTTCGTGAAAGGTTTAGAGTTTCTTGGAAGGTTACCACTCACAAATATAGTAATAATATCAGAAACATTACTCGTAGAAGAATAAGTTGCTTTGTGGGATTTCTTGATTGGTTAACACCCATAAATGAGTACCCAAATCAGAAACACTTCTCGTGGCAAGATGAGATGCTTTGTGGTGTTTTGTTGAATGTTTACCAACAATAAATGAAAAAATCAGACATGAAGCACATTGAATGGTATTCTATGCATCTTCATGATGGTTTAATTAAAGGTTTAGAGTTTTCTAAGAAGGATACCACCCATAAATGAAGTAATAATATTACGAACACTTCTCGTAGCAGAATAACATGCTTTATGGTCCCAGAAATGAAGTAATCAAACATGAAGCACTTATAGTGGTATTATATGCTTCTTTGTGGTGGTTTCGTGAAAGGTTTAGAGTTTCTTGGAAGGTTACCACTCACAAATATAGTAATAATATCAGAAACATTACTCGAAGAAGAATAAGTTGCTTTGTGGGATTTCTTGATTGGTTAACACCCATAAATGAGTACCCAAATCAGAAACACTTCTCGTGGCAAGATGAGATGCTTTGTGGTGTTTTGTTGAATGTTTACCAACCATAAATGAAAAAATCAGACATGAAGCACATTGAATGGTATTCTATGCATCTTCATGATGGTTTAATTAAAGGTTTAGAGTTTTCTAAGAAGGATACCACCCATAAATGAAGTAATAATATTACGAACACTTCTCGTAGCAGAATAACATGCTTTATGGTCCCAGAAATGAAGTAATCAAACATGAAGCACTTATAGTGGTATTATATGCTTCTTTGTGGTGGTTTCGTGAAAGGTTTAGAGTTTCTTGGAAGGTTACCACTCACAAATATAGTAATAATATCAGAAACATTACTCGTAGAAGAATAAGTTGCTTTGTGGGATTTCTTGATTGGTTAACACCCATAAATTAGTATCCAAATCAGAAACACTTCTCGTAGCAGGATAAGATGCTTTGTGGTGTTTTGTTGAATGTTTACCAACCATAAATGAAAAAATCAGACATGAAGCACATTGAATGGTATTCTATGCATCTTCATGATGGTTTAATTAAAGGTTTAGACTTTTCTAAGAAGGATACCACCCATAAATGAAGTAATAATATTACGAACACTTCTCGTAGCAGAATAACATGCTTTATGGTCCCAGAAATGAAGTAATCAAACATGAAGCACTTTTAGTGGTATTATATGCTTCTTTGTGGTGGTTTCGTGAAAGGTTTAGAGTTTCTTGGAAGGTTACCACTCACAAATATAGTAATAATATCAGAAACATTACTCGTAGAAGAATAAGTTGCTTTGTGGGATTTCTTGATTGGTTAATACCCTTAAATGAGTATCCAAATCAGAAACACTTCTTGTTGCAGGATAAGATGCTTTGTGGTGTTTTGTTGAATGATTACCACCCATAAATGAAGTAATCAGACTTTTTGCACTTAGAATGATATTCTATGATTCTTCATGATGGTTTAATGAAAGGTTTAGAGTTTTCTAGGAAAGTTACCACTCCTAAAAGAAGTAATCATATTAGGAACACTTCTCGTAGCAGGATAAGATGCTTTATGGTGTTTTCTTGAATGGTTACAACCCATAAATGAAGTAATCAGACATGAAGCACTTATAGTGGTATTATATGCTTCCTTGTAGTGGTTTCGTGAAAGTTTTAGAGTTTTTTTGAAAGGATACCAGTCACAAATGAAGAAATAATAGCAGAAACACTACTCGTACTAGAATAAGTTTCTTTGTGGTGTTTTCTTTATTGGTTACCATCCATAAATGAGTACCCGAATCAGAAACACTTCTCGTGGCAAGATGAGATGCTTTGTTGTGTTTTGTTGAATGTTTACCAACCATAAATGAAAAAATCAGACATGAAGCACATTGAATGGTATTCTATGCATCTTCATGATGGTTTAATTAAAGGTTTAGAGTTTTCTAAGAAGGATACCACCCATAAATGAAGTAATAATATTACGAACACTTCTCGTAGCAGAATAACATGCTTTATGGTCCCAGAAATGAAGTAATCAAACATGAAGCACTTATAGTGGTATTATATGCTTCTTTGTGGTGGTTTCGTGAAAGGTTTAGAGTTTCTTGGAAGGTTACCACTCACAAATATAGTAATAATATCAGAAACATTACTCGAAGAAGAATAAGTTGCTTTGTGGGATTTCTTGATTGGTTAACACCCATAAATGAGTACCCAAATCAGAAACACTTCTCGTGGCAAGATGAGATGCTTTGTGGTGTTTTGTTGAATGTTTACCAACCATAAATGAAAAAATCAGACATGAAGCACATTGAATGGTATTCTATGCATCTTCATGATGGTTTAATTAAAGGTTTAGAGTTTTCTAAGAAGGATACCACCCATAAATGAAGTAATAATATTACGAACACTTCTCGTAGCAGAATAACATGCTTTATGGTCCCAGAAATGAAGTAATCAAACATGAAGCACTTATAGTGGTATTATATGCTTCTTTGTGGTGGTTTCGTGAAAGGTTTAGAGTTTCTTGGAAGGTTACCACTCACAAATATAGTAATAATATCAGAAACATTACTCGTAGAAGAATAAGTTGCTTTGTGGGATTTCTTGATTGGTTAACACCCATAAATTAGTATCCAAATCAGAAACACTTCTCGTAGCAGGATAAGATGCTTTGTGGTGTTTTGTTGAATGTTTACCAACCATAAATGAAAAAATCAGACATGAAGCACATTGAATGGTATTCTATGCATCTTCATGATGGTTTAATTAAAGGTTTAGACTTTTCTAAGAAGGATACCACCCATAAATGAAGTAATAATATTACGAACACTTCTCGTAGCAGAATAACATGCTTTATGGTCCCAGAAATGAAGTAATCAAACATGAAGCACTTTTAGTGGTATTATATGCTTCTTTGTGGTGGTTTCGTGAAAGGTTTAGAGTTTCTTGGAAGGTTACCACTCACAAATATAGTAATAATATCAGAAACATTACTCGTAGAAGAATAAGTTGCTTTGTGGGATTTCTTGATTGGTTAATACCCTTAAATGAGTATCCAAATCAGAAACACTTCTTGTTGCAGGATAAGATGCTTTGTGGTGTTTTGTTGAATGATTACCACCCATAAATGAAGTAATCAGACTTTTTGCACTTAGAATGATATTCTATGATTGTTCATGATGGTTTAATGAAAGGTTTAGAGTTTTCTAGGAAAGTTACCACTCCTAAAAGAAGTAATCATATTAGGAACACTTCTCGTAGCAGGATAAGATGCTTTATGGTGTTTTCTTGAATGGTTACAACCCATAAATGAAATAATCAGACATGAAGCACTTATAGTGGTATTATATGCTTCCTTGTAGTGGTTTCGTGAAAGTTTTAGAGTTTTTTTGAAAGGATACCAGTCACAAATGAAGAAATAATAGCAGAAACACTACCCGTACTAGAATAAGTTTCTTTGTGGTGTTTTCTTTATTGGTTACCATCCATAAATGAGTACCCGAATCAGAAACACTTCTCGTGGCAAGATGAGATGCTTTGTTGTGTTTTGTTGAATGTTTACCAACCATAAATGAAAAAATCAGACATGAAGCACATTGAATGGTATTCTATGCATCTTCATGATGGTTTAATTAAAGGTTTAGACTTTTCTAAGAAGGATACCACCCATAAATGAAGTAATAATATTACGAACACTTCTCGTAGCAGAATAACATGCTTTATGGTCCCAGAAATGAAGTAATCAAACATGAAGCACTTATAGTGGTATTATATGCTTCTTTGTGGTGGTTTCGTGAAAGGTTTAGAGTTTCTTGAAAGGTTACCACTCACAAATATAGTAATAATATCAGAAACATTACTCGTAGAAGAATAAGTTGCTTTGTGGGATTTCATGATTGGTTAACACCCATAAATGAGTACCCAAATCAGAAACACTTCTCGTGGCAAGATGAGATGCTTTGTGGTGTTTTGTTGAATGTTTACCAACAATAAATGAAAAAATCAGACATGAAGCACATTGAATGGTATTCTATGCATCTTCATGATGGTTTAATTAAAGGTTTAGACTTTTCTAAGAAGGATACCACCCATAAATGAAGTAATAATATTACGAACACTTCTCGTAGCAGAATAACATGCTTTATGGTCCCAGAAATGAAGTAATCAAACATGAAGCACTTATAGTGGTATTATATGCTTCTTTGTGGTGGTTTCGTGAAAGGTTTAGAGTTTCTTGGAAGGTTACCACTCACAAATATAGTAATAATATCAGAAACATTACTCGTAGAAGAATAAGTTGCTTTGTGGGATTTCTTGATTGGTTAACACCCATAAATGAGTACCCAAATCAGAAACACTTCTCGTGGCAAGATGAGATGCTTTGTGGTGTTTTGTTGAATGTTTACCAACCATAAATGAAAAAATCAGACATGAAGCACATTGAATGCTATTCTATGCATCTTCATGATGGTTTAATTAAAGGTTTAGAGTTTTCTAAGAAGGATACCACCCATAAATGAAGTAATAATATTACGAACACTTCTCGTAGCAGAATAACATGCTTTATGGTCCCAGAAATGAAGTAATCAAACATGAAGCACTTATAGTGGTATTATATGCTTCTTTGTGGTGGTTTCGTGAAAGGTTTAGAGTTTCTTGGAAGGTTACCACTCACAAATATAGTAATAATATCAGAAACATTACTCGTAGAAGAATAAGTTGCTTTGTGGGATTTCTTGATTGGTTAACACCCATAAATGAGTACCCAAAAAAGAAACACTTCTCGTGGCAAGATGAGATGCTTTGTGGTGTTTTGTTGAATATTTACCAACCATAAATGAAAAAATCAGACATGAAGCACATTGAATGGTATTCTATGCATCTTCATGATGGTTTAATTAAAGGTTTAGAGTTTTCTAAGAAGGATACCACCCATAAATGAAGTAATAATATTACGAACACTTCTCGTAGCAGAATAACATGCTTTATGGTCCCAGAAATGAAGTAATCAAACATGAAGCACTTATAGTGGTATTATATGCTTCTTTGTGGTGGTTTCGTGAAAGGTTTAGAGTTTCTTGGAAGGTTACCACTCACAAATGTAGTAATAATATCAGAAACATTACTCGTAGAAGAATAAGTTGCTTTGTGGGATTTCTTGATTGGTTAACACCCATAAATGAGTACCCAAATCAGAAACACTTCTCGTGGCAAGATGAGATGCTTTGTGGTGTTTTGTTGAATGTTTACCAACCATAAATGAAAAAATCAGACATGAAGCACATTGAATGCTATTCTATGCATCTTCATGATGGTTTAATTAAAGGTTTAGAGTTTTCTAAGAAGGATACCACCCATAAATGAAGTAATAATATTACGAACACTTCTCGTAGCAGAATAACATGCTTTATGGTCCCAGAAATGAAGTAATCAAACATGAAGCACTTATAGTGGTATTATATGCTTCTTTGTGGTGGTTTCGTGAAAGGTTTAGAGTTTCTTGGAAGGTTACCACTCACAAATATAGTAATAATATCAGAAACATTACTCGTAGAAGAATAAGTTGCTTTGTGGGATTTCTTGATTGGTTAACACCCATAAATGAGTACCCAAAAAAGAAACACTTCTCGTGGCAAGATGAGATGCTTTGTGGTGTTTTGTTGAATATTTACCAACCATAAATGAAAAAATCAGACATGAAGCACATTGAATGGTATTCTATGCATCTTCATGATGGTTTAATTAAAGGTTTAGAGTTTTCTAAGAAGGATACCACCCATAAATGAAGTAATAATATTACGAACACTTCTCGTAGCAGAATAACATGCTTTATGGTCCCAGAAATGAAGTAATCAAACATGAAGCACTTATAGTGGTATTATATGCTTCTTTGTGGTGGTTTCGTGAAAGGTTTAGAGTTTCTTGGAAGGTTACCACTCACAAATGTAGTAATAATATCAGAAACATTACTCGTAGAAGAATAAGTTGCTTTGTGGGATTTCTTGATTGGTTAACACCCATAAATGAGTACCCAAATCAGAAACACTTCTCGTAGCAGGATAAGATGCTTTGTGGTGTTTTGTTGAATGTTTACCAACCATAAATGAAAAAATCAGACATGAAGCACATTGAATGGTATTCTATGCATCTTCATGATGGTTTAATTAAAGGTTTAGACTTTTCTAAGAAGGATACCACCCATAAATGAAGTAATAATATTACGAACACTTCTCGTAGCAGAATAACATGCTTTATGGTCCCAGAAATGAAGTAATCAAACATGAAGCACTTATAGTGGTATTATATGCTTCTTTGTGGTGGTTTCGTGAAAGGTTTAGAGTTTCTTGGAAGGTTACCACTCACAAATATAGTAATAATATCAGAAACATTACTCGTAGAAGAATAAGTTGCTTTGTGGGATTTCTTGATTGGTTAACACCCATAAATGAGTACCCAAATCAGAAACACTTCTCGTGGCAAGATGAGATGCTTTGTGGTGTTTTGTTGAATGTTTACCAACCATAAATGAAAAAATCAGACATGAAGCACATTGAATGCTATTCTATGCATCTTCATGATGGTTTAATTAAAGGTTTAGAGTTTTCTAAGAAGGATACCACCCATAAATGAAGTAATAATATTACGAACACTTCTCGTAGCAGAATAACATGCTTTATGGTCCCAGAAATGAAGTAATCAAACATGAAGCACTTATAGTGGTATTATATGCTTCTTTGTGGTGGTTTCGTGAAAGGTTTAGAGTTTCTTGGAAGGTTACCACTCACAAATATAGTAATAATATCAGAAACATTACTCGTAGAAGAATAAGTTGCTTTGTGGGATTTCTTGATTGGTTAACACCCATAAATGAGTACCCAAAAAAGAAACACTTCTCGTGGCAAGATGAGATGCTTTGTGGTGTTTTGTTGAATGTTAACAACCATAAATGAAAAAATCAGACATGAAGCACATTGAATGGTATTCTATGCATCTTCATGATGGTTTAATTAAAGGTTTAGACTTTTCTAAGAAGGATACCACCCATAAATGAAGTAATAATATTACGAACACTTCTCGTAGCAGAATAACATGCTTTATGGTCCCAGAAATGAAGTAATCAAACATGAAGCACTTATAGTGGTATTATATGCTTCTTTGTGGTGGTTTCGTGAAAGGTTTAGAGTTTCTTGGAAGGTTACCACTCACAAATATAGTAATAATATCAGAAACATTACTCGTAGAAGAATAAGTTGCTTTGTGGGATTTCTTGATTGGTTAACACCCATAAATGAGTACCCAAAAAAGAAACACTTCTCGTGGCAAGATGAGATGCTTTGTGGTGTTTTGTTGAATATTTACCAACCATAAATGAAAAAATCAGACATGAAGCACATTGAATGGTATTCTATGCATCTTCATGATGGTTTAATTAAAGGTTTAGAGTTTTCTAAGAAGGATACCACCCATAAATGAAGTAATAATATTACGAACACTTCTCGTAGCAGAATAACATGCTTTATGGTCCCAGAAATGAAGTAATCAAACATGAAGCACTTATAGTGGTATTATATGCTTCTTTGTGGTGGTTTCGTGAAAGGTTTAGAGTTTCTTGGAAGGTTACCACTCACAAATGTAGTAATAATATCAGAAACATTACTCGTAGAAGAATAAGTTGCTTTGTGGGATTTCTTGATTGGTTAACACCCATAAATGAGTACCCAAATCAGAAACACTTCTCGTGGCAAGATGAGATGCTTTGTGGTGTTTTGTTGAATGTTTACCAACCATAAATGAAAAAATCAGACATGAAGCACATTGAATGCTATTCTATGCATCTTCATGATGGTTTAATTAAAGGTTTAGAGTTTTCTAAGAAGGATACCACCCATAAATGAAGTAATAATATTACGAACACTTCTCGTAGCAGAATAACATGCTTTATGGTCCCAGAAATGAAGTAATCAAACATGAAGCACTTATAGTGGTATTATATGCTTCTTTGTGGTGGTTTCGTGAAAGGTTTAGAGTTTCTTGGAAGGTTACCACTCACAAATATAGTAATAATATCAGAAACATTACTCGTAGAAGAATAAGTTGCTTTGTGGGATTTCTTGATTGGTTAACACCCATAAATGAGTACCCAAAAAAGAAACACTTCTCGTGGCAAGATGAGATGCTTTGTGGTGTTTTGTTGAATATTTACCAACCATAAATGAAAAAATCAGACATGAAGCACATTGAATGGTATTCTATGCATCTTCATGATGGTTTAATTAAAGGTTTAGAGTTTTCTAAGAAGGATACCACCCATAAATGAAGTAATAATATTACGAACACTTCTCGTAGCAGAATAACATGCTTTATGGTCCCAGAAATGAAGTAATCAAACATGAAGCACTTATAGTGGTATTATATGCTTCTTTGTGGTGGTTTCGTGAAAGGTTTAGAGTTTCTTGGAAGGTTACCACTCACAAATGTAGTAATAATATCAGAAACATTACTCGTAGAAGAATAAGTTGCTTTGTGGGATTTCTTGATTGGTTAACACCCATAAATGAGTACCCAAATCAGAAACACTTCTCGTAGCAGGATAAGATGCTTTGTGGTGTTTTGTTGAATGTTTACCAACCATAAATGAAAAAATCAGACATGAAGCACATTGAATGGTATTCTATGCATCTTCATGATGGTTTAATTAAAGGTTTAGACTTTTCTAAGAAGGATACCACCCATAAATGAAGTAATAATATTACGAACACTTCTCGTAGCAGAATAACATGCTTTATGGTCCCAGAAATGAAGTAATCAAACATGAAGCACTTATAGTGGTATTATATGCTTCTTTGTGGTGGTTTCGTGAAAGGTTTAGAGTTTCTTGGAAGGTTACCACTCACAAATATAGTAATAATATCAGAAACATTACTCGTAGAAGAATAAGTTGCTTTGTGGGATTTCTTGATTGGTTAACACCCATAAATGAGTACCCAAATCAGAAACACTTCTCGTGGCAAGATGAGATGCTTTGTGGTGTTTTGTTGAATGTTTACCAACCATAAATGAAAAAATCAGACATGAAGCACATTGAATGCTATTCTATGCATCTTCATGATGGTTTAATTAAAGGTTTAGAGTTTTCTAAGAAGGATACCACCCATAAATGAAGTAATAATATTACGAACACTTCTCGTAGCAGAATAACATGCTTTATGGTCCCAGAAATGAAGTAATCAAACATGAAGCACTTATAGTGGTATTATATGCTTCTTTGTGGTGGTTTCGTGAAAGGTTTAGAGTTTCTTGGAAGGTTACCACTCACAAATATAGTAATAATATCAGAAACATTACTCGTAGAAGAATAAGTTGCTTTGTGGGATTTCTTGATTGGTTAACACCCATAAATGAGTACCCAAAAAAGAAACACTTCTCGTGGCAAGATGAGATGCTTTGTGGTGTTTTGTTGAATATTTACCAACCATAAATGAAAAAATCAGACATGAAGCACATTGAATGGTATTCTATGCATCTTCATGATGGTTTAATTAAAGGTTTAGAGTTTTCTACGAAGGATACCACCCATAAATGAAGTAATAATATTACGAACACTTCTCGTAGCAGAATAACATGCTTTATGGTCCCAGAAATGAAGTAATCAAACATGAAGCACTTATAGTGGTATTATATGCTTCTTTGTGGTGGTTTCGTGAAAGGTTTAGAGTTTCTTGGAAGGTTACCACTCACAAATGTAGTAATAATATCAGAAACATTACTCGTAGAAGAATAAGTTGCTTTGTGGGATTTCTTGATTGGTTAACACCCATAAATGAGTACCCAAATCAGAAACACTTCTCGTAGCAGGATAAGATGCTTTGTGGTGTTTTGTTGAATGTTTACCAACCATAAATGAAAAAATCAGACATGAAGCACATTGAATGGTATTCTATGCATCTTCATGATGGTTTAATTAAAGGTTTAGACTTTTCTAAGAAGGATACCACCCATAAATGAAGTAATAATATTACGAACACTTCTCGTAGCAGAATAACATGCTTTATGGTCCCAGAAATGAAGTAATCAAACATGAAGCACTTATAGTGGTATTATATGCTTCTTTGTGGTGGTTTCGTGAAAGATTTAGAGTTTCTTGGAAGGTTACCACTCACAAATATAGTAATAATATCAGAAACATTACTCGTAGAAGAATAAGTTGCTTTGTGGGATTTCTTGATTGGTTGACACCCATAAATGAGTACCCAAATCAGAAACACTTCTCGTGGCAAGATGAGATGCTTTGTGGTGTTTTGTTGAATGTTTACCAACCATAAATGAAAAAATCAGACATGAAGCACATTGAATGCTATTCTATGCATCTTCATGATGGTTTAATTAAAGGTTTAGAGTTTTCTAAGAAGGATACCACCCATAAATGAAGTAATAATATTACGAACACTTCTCGTAGCAGAATAACATGCTTTATGGTCCCAGAAATGAAGTAATCAAACATGAAGCACTTATAGTGGTATTATATGCTTCTTTGTGGTGGTTTCGTGAAAGGTTTAGAGTTTCTTGGAAGGTTACCACTCACAAATATAGTAATAATATCAGAAACATTACTCGTAGAAGAATAAGTTGCTTTGTGGGATTTCTTGATTGGTTAACACCCATAAATGAGTACCCAAAAAAGAAACACTTCTCGTGGCAAGATGAGATGCTTTGTGGTGTTTTGTTGAATGTTTACCAACCATAAATGAAAAAATCAGACATGAAGCACATTGAATGGTATTCTATGCATCTTCATGATGGTTTAATTAAAGGTTTAGAGTTTTCTAAGAAGGATACCACCCATAAATGAAGTAATAATATTACGAACACTTCTCGTAGCAGAATAACATGCTTTATGGTCCCAGAAATGAAGTAATCAAACATGAAGCACTTATAGTGGTATTATATGCTTCTTTGTGGTGGTTTCGTGAAAGGTTTAGAGTTTCTTGGAAGGTTACCACTCACAAATATAGTAATAATATCAGAAACATTACTCGTAGAAGAATAAGTTGCTTTGTGGGATTTCTTGATTGGTTAACACCCATAAATGAGTACCCAAAAAAGAAACACTTCTCGTGGCAAGATGAGATGCTTTGTGGTGTTTTGTTGAATGTTTACCAACCATAAATGAAAAAATCAGACATGAAGCACATTGAATGGTATTCTATGCATCTTCATGATGGTTTAATTAAAGGTTTAGACTTTTCTAAGAAGGATACCACCCATAAATGAAGTAATAATATTACGAACACTTCTCGTAGCAGAATAACATGCTTTATGGTCCCAGAAATGAAGTAATCAAACATGAAGCACTTATAGTGGTATTATATGCTTCTTTGTGGTGGTTTCGTGAAAGGTTTAGAGTTTCTTGGAAGGTTACCACTCACAAATATAGTAATAATATCAGAAACATTACTCGAAGAAGAATAAGTTGCTTTGTGGGATTTCTTGATTGGTTAACACCCATAAATGAGTACCCAAATCAGAAACACTTCTCGTGGCAAGATGAGATGCTTTGTGGTGTTTTGTTGAATGTTTACCAACCATAAATGAAAAAATCAGACATGAAGCACATTGAATGGTATTCTATGCATCTTCATGATGGTTTAATTAAAGGTTTAGAGTTTTCTAAGAAGGATACCACCCATAAATGAAGTAATAATATTACGAACACTTCTCGTAGCAGAATAACATGCTTTATGGTCCCAGAAATGAAGTAATCAAACATGAAGCACTTATAGTGGTATTATATGCTTCTTTGTGGTGGTTTCGTGAAAGGTTTAGAGTTTCTTGGAAGGTTACCACTCACAAATATAGTAATAATATCAGAAACATTACTCGTAGAAGAATAAGTTGCTTTGTGGGATTTCTTGATTGGTTAACACCCATAAATGAGTACCCAAAAAAGAAACACTTCTCGTGACAAGATGAGATGCTTTGTGGTGTTTTGTTGAATATTTACCAACCATAAATGAAAAAATCAGACATGAAGCACATTGAATGGTATTCTATGCATCTTCATGATGGTTTAATTAAAGGTTTAGAGTTTTCTAAGAAGGATACCACCCATAAATGAAGTAATAATATTACGAACACTTCTCGTAGCAGAATAACATGCTTTATGGTCCCAGAAATGAAGTAATCAAACATGAAGCACTTATAGTGGTATTATATGCTTCTTTGTGGTGGTTTCGTGAAAGGTTTAGAGTTTCTTGGAAGGTTACCACTCACAAATGTAGTAATAATATCAGAAACATTACTCGTAGAAGAATAATTTGCTTTGTGGGATTTCTTGATTGGTTAACACCCATAAATGAGTACCCAAATCAGAAACACTTCTCGTAGCAGGATAAGATGCTTTGTGGTGTTTTGTTGAATGTTTACCAACCATAAATGAAAAAATCAGACATGAAGCACATTGAATGGTATTCTATGCATCTTCATGATGGTTTAATTAAAGGTTTAGACTTTTCTAAGAAGGATACCACCCATAAATGAAGTAATAATATTACGAACACTTCTCGTAGCAGAATAACATGCTTTATGGTCCCAGAAATGAAGTAATAAAACATGAAGCACTTATAGTGGTATTATATGCTTCTTTGTGGTGGTTTCGTGAAAGGTTTAGAGTTTCTTGGAAGGTTACCACTCACAAATATAGTAATAATATCAGAAACATTACTCGTAGAAGAATAAGTTGCTTTGTGGGATTTCTTGATTGGTTAACACCCATAAATGAGTACCCAAATCAGAAACACTTCTCGTGGCAAGATGAGATGCTTTGTGGTGTTTTGTTGAATGTTTACCAACCATAAATGAAAAAATCAGACATGAAGCACATTGAATGCTATTCTATGCATCTTCATGATGGTTTAATTAAAGGTTTAGAGTTTTCTAAGAAGGATACCACCCATAAATGAAGTAATAATATTACGAACACTTCTCGTAGCAGAATAACATGCTTTATGGTCCCAGAAATGAAGTAATCAAACATGAAGCACTTATAGTGGTATTATATGCTTCTTTGTGGTGGTTTCGTGAAAGGTTTAGAGTTTCTTGGAAGGTTACCACTCACAAATATAGTAATAATATCAGAAACATTACTCGTAGAAGAATAAGTTGCTTTGTGGGATTTCTTGATTGGTTAACACCCATAAATGAGTACCCAAAAAAGAAACACTTCTCGTGGCAAGATGAGATGCTTTGTGGTGTTTTGTTGAATGTTTACCAACCATAAATGAAAAAATCAGACATGAAGCACATTGAATGGTATTCTATGCATCTTCATGATGGTTTAATTAAAGGTTTAGACTTTTCTAAGAAGGATTCCACCCATAAATGAAGTAATAATATTACGAACACTTCTCGTAGCAGAATAACATGCTTTATGGTCCCAGAAATGAAGTAATCAAACATGAAGCACTTATAGTGGTATTATATGCTTCTTTGTGGTGGTTTCGTGAAAGGTTTAGAGTTTCTTGGAAGATTACCACTCACAAATATAGTAATAATATCAGAAACATTACTCGAAGAAGAATAAGTTGCTTTGTGGGATTTCTTGATTGGTTAACACCCATAAATGAGTACCCAAATCAGAAACACTTCTCGTGGCAAGATGAGATGCTTTGTGGTGTTTTGTTGAATGTTTACCAACCATAAATGAAAAAATCAGACATGAAGCACATTGAATGGTATTCTATGCATCTTCATGATGGTTTAATTAAAGGTTTAGAGTTTTCTAAGAAGGATACCACCCATAAATGAAGTAATAATATTACGAACACTTCTCGTAGCAGAATAACATGCTTTATGGTCCCAGAAATGAAGTAATCAAACATGAAGCACTTATAGTGGTATTATATGCTTCTTTGTGGTGGTTTCGTGAAAGGTTTAGAGTTTCTTGGAAGGTTACCACTCACAAATATAGTAATAATATCAGAAACATTACTCGTAGAAGAATAAGTTGCTTTGTGGGATTTCTTGATTGGTTAACACCCATAAATGAGTACCCAAATCAGAAACACTTCTCGTGGCAAGATGAGATGCTTTGTGGTGTTTTGTTGAATGTTTACCAACAATAAATGAAAAAATCAGACATGAAGCACATTGAATGGTATTCTATGCATCTTCATGATGGTTTAATTAAAGGTTTAGAGTTTTCTAAGAAGGATACCACCCATAAATGAAGTAATAATATTACGAACACTTCTCGTAGCAGAATAACATGCTTTATGGTCCCAGAAATGAAGTAATCAAACATGAAGCACTTATAGTGGTATTATATGCTTCTTTGTGGTGGTTTCGTGAAAGGTTTAGAGTTTCTTGGAAGGTTACCACTCACAAATGTAGTAATAATATCAGAAACATTACTCGTAGAAGAATAAGTTGCTTTGTGGGATTTCTTGATTGGTTAACACCCATAAATGAGTACCCAAATCAGAAACACTTCTCGTAGCAGGATAAGATGCTTTGTGGTGTTTTGTTGAATGTTTACGAACCATAAATGAAAAAATCAGACATGAAGCACATTGAATGGTATTCTATGCATCTTCATGATGGTTTAATTAAAGGTTTAGACTTTTCTAAGAAGGATACCACCCATAAATGAAGTAATAATATTACGAACACTTCTCGTAGCAGAATAACATGCTTTATGGTCCCAGAAATGAAGTAATCAAACATGAAGCACTTATAGTGGTATTATATGCTTCTTTGTGGTGGTTTCGTGAAAGGTTTAGAGTTTCTTGGAAGGTTACCACTCACAAATATAGTAATAATATCAGAAACATTACTCGTAGAAGAATAAGTTGCTTTGTGGGATTTCTTGATTGGTTAACACCCATAAATTAGTACCCAAATCAGAAACACTTCTCGTAGCAGGATAAGATGCTTTGTGGTGTTTTGTTGAATGTTTACCAACCATAAATGAAAAAATCAGACATGAAGCACATTGAATGGTATTCTATGCATCTTCATGATGGTTTAATTAAAGGTTTAGACTTTTCTAAGAAGGATACCACCCATAAATGAAGTAATAATATTACGAACACTTCTCGTAGCAGAATAACATGCTTTATGGTCCCAGAAATGAAGTAATCAAACATGAAGCACTTATAGTGGTATTATATGCTTCTTTGTGGTGGTTTCGTGAAAGGTTTAGAGTTTCTTGGAAGGTTACCACTCACAAATATAGTAATAATATCAGAAACATTACTCGTAGAAGAATAAGTTGCTTTGTGGGATTTCTTGATTGGTTAACACCCATAAATGAGTACCCAAAAAAGAAACACTTCTCGTGGCAAGATGAGATGCTTTGTGGTGTTTTGTTGAATGTTTACCAACCATAAATGAAAAAATCAGACATGAAGCACATTGAATGCTATTCTATGCATCTTCATGATGGTTTAATTAAAGGTTTAGACTTTTCTAAGAAGGATACCACCCATAAATGAAGTAATAATATTACGAACACTTCTCGTAGCAGAATAACATGCTTTATGGTCCCAGAAATGAAGTCATCAAACATGAAGCACTTATAGTGGTATTATATTCTTCTTTGTGGTGGTTTCGTGAAAGGTTTAGAGTTTCTTGGAAGGTTACCACTCACAAATATAGTAATAATATCAGAAACATTACTCGTAGAAGAATAAGTTGCTTTGTGGGATTTCTTGATTGGTTAACACCCATAAATGAGTACCCAAATCAGAAACACTTCTCGTAGCAGGATAAGATGCTTTGTGGTGTTTTGTTGAATGTTTACCAACCATAAATGAAAAAATCAGACATGAAGCACATTGAATGGTATTCTATGCATCTTCATGATGGTTTAATTAAAGGTTTAGACTTTTCTAAGAAGGATACCACCCATAAATGAAGTAATAATATTACGAACACTTCTCGTAGCAGAATAACATGCTTTATGGTCCCAGAAATGAAGTAATCAAACATGAAGCACTTATAGTGGTATTATATGCTTCTTTGTGGTGGTTTCGTGAAAGGTTTAGAGTTTCTTGGAAGGTTACCACTCACAAATATAGTAATAATATCAGAAACATTACTCGTAGAAGAATAAGTTGCTTTGTGGGATTTCTTGATTGGTTAACACCCATAAATGAGTACCCAAAAAAGAAACACTTCTCGTGGCAAGATGAGATGCTTTGTGGTGTTTTGTTGAATGTTTACCAACCATAAATGAAAAAATCAGACATGAAGCACATTGAATGCTATTCTATGCATCTTCATGATGGTTTAATTAAAGGTTTAGACTTTTCTAAGAAGGATACCACCCATAAATGAAGTAATAATATTACGAACACTTCTCGTAGCAGAATAACATGCTTTATGGTCCCAGAAATGAAGTAATCAAACATGAAGCACTTATAGTGGTATTATATGCTTCTTTGTGGTGGTTTCGTGAAAGGTTTAGAGTTTCTTGGAAGGTTACCACTCACAAATATAGTAATAATATCAGAAACATTACTCGTAGAAGAATAAGTTGCTTTGTGGGATTTCTTGATTGGTTAACACCCATAAATGAGTACCCAAATCAGAAACACTTCTCGTGGCAAGATGAGATGCTTTGTGGTGTTTTGTTGAATGTTTACCAACCATAAATGAAAAAATCAGACATGAAGCACATTGAATGGTATTCTATGCATCTTCATGATGGTTTAATTAAAGGTTTAGAGTTTTCTAAGAAGGATACCACCCATAAATGAAGTAATAATATTACGAACACTTCTCGTAGCAGAATAACATGCTTTATGGTCCCAGAAATGAAGTAATCAAACATGAAGCACTTATAGTGGTATTATATGCTTCTTTGTGGTGGTTTCGTGAAAGGTTTAGAGTTTCTTGGAAGGTTACCACTCACAAATATAGTAATAATATCAGAAACATTACTCGTAGAAGAATAAGTTGCTTTGTGGGATTTCTTGATTGGTTAACACCCATAAATGAGTACTCAAATCAGAAACACTTCTCGTGGCAAGATGAGATGCTTTGTGGTGTTTTGTTGAATGTTTACCAACCATAAATGAAAAAATCAGACATGAAGCACATTGAATGCTATTCTATGCATCTTCATGATGGTTTAATTAAAGGTTTAGAGTTTTCTAAGAAGGATACCACCCATAAATGAAGTAATAATATTACGAACACTTCTCGTAGCAGAATAACATGCTTTATGGTCCCAGAAATGAAGTAATCAAACATGAAGCACTTATAGTGGTATTATATGCTTCTTTGTGGTGGTTTCGTGAAAGGTTTAGAGTTTCTTGGAAGGTTACCACTCACAAATATAGTAATAATATCAGAAACATTACTCGTAGAAGAATAAGTTGCTTTGTGGGATTTCTTGATTGGTTAACACCCATAAATGAGTACCCAAAAAAGAAACACTTCTCGTGGCAAGATGAGATGCTTTGTGGTGTTTTGTTGAATGTTTACCAACCATAAATGAAAAAATCAGACATGAAGCACATTGAATGCTATTCTATGCATCTTCATGATGGTTTAATTAAAGGTTTAGAGTTTTCTAAGAAGGATACCACCCATAAATGAAGTAATAATATTACGAACACTTCTCGTAGCAGAATAACATGCTTTATGGTCCCAGAAATGAAGTAATCAAACATGAAGCACTTATAGTGGTATTATATGCTTCTTTGTGGTGGTTTCGTGAAAGGTTTAGAGTTTCTTGGAAGGTTACCACTCACAAATATAGTAATAATATCAGAAACATTACTCCTAGAAGAATAAGTTGCTTTGTGGGATTTCTTGATTGGTTAACACCCATAAATGAGTACCCAAAAAAGAAACACTTCTCGTGGCAAGATGAGATGCTTTGTGGTGTTTTGTTGAATGTTTACCAACCATAAATGAAAAAATCAGACATGAAGCACATTGAATGGTATTCTATGCATCTTCATGATGGTTTAATTAAAGGTTTAGACTTTTCTAAGAAGGATACCACCCATAAATGAAGTAATAATATTACGAACACTTCTCGTAGCAGAATAACATGCTTTATGGTCCCAGAAATGAAGTAATCAAACATGAAGCACTTATAGTGGTATTATATGCTTCTTTGTGGTGGTTTCGTGAAAGGTTTAGAGTTTCTTGGAAGGTTACCACTCACAAATATAGTAATAATATCAGAAACATTACTCGAAGAAGAATAAGTTGCTTTGTGGGATTTCTTGATTGGTTAACACCCATAAATGAGTACCCAAATCAGAAACACTTCTCGTGGCAAGATGAGATGCTTTGTGGTGTTTTGTTGAATGTTTACCAACCATAAATGAAAAAATCAGACATGAAGCACATTGAATGGTATTCTATGCATCTTCATGATGGTTTAATTAAAGGTTTAGAGTTTTCTAAGAAGGATACCACCCATAAATGAAGTAATAATATTACGAACACTTCTCGTAGCAGAATAACATGCTTTATGGTCCCAGAAATGAAGTAATCAAACATGAAGCACTTATAGTGGTATTATATGCTTCTTTGTGGTGGTTTCGTGAAAGGTTTAGAGTTTCTTGGAAGGTTACCACTCACAAATATAGTAATAATATCAGAAACATTACTCGTAGAAGAATAAGTTGCTTTGTGGGATTTCTTGATTGGTTAACACCCATAAATGAGTACCCAAAAAAGAAACACTTCTCGTGGCAAGATGAGATGCTTTGTGGTGTTTTGTTGAATATTTACCAACCATAAATGAAAAAATCAGACATGAAGCACATTGAATGGTATTCTATGCATCTTCATGATGGTTTAATTAAAGGTTTAGAGTTTTCTAAGAAGGATACCACCCATAAATGAAGTAATAATATTACGAACACTTCTCGTAGCAGAATAACATGCTTTATGGTCCCAGAAATGAAGTAATCAAACATGAAGCACTTATAGTGGTATTATATGCTTCTTTGTGGTGGTTTCGTGAAAGGTTTAGAGTTTCTTGGAAGGTTACCACTCACAAATGTAGTAATAATATCAGAAACATTACTCGTAGAAGAATAATTTGCTTTGTGGGATTTCTTGATTGGTTAACACCCATAAATGAGTACCCAAATCAGAAACACTTCTCGTAGCAGGATAAGATGCTTTGTGGTGTTTTGTTGAATGTTTACCAACCATAAATGAAAAAATCAGACATGAAGCACATTGAATGGTATTCTATGCATCTTCATGATGGTTTAATTAAAGGTTTAGACTTTTCTAAGAAGGATACCACCCATAAATGAAGTAATAATATTACGAACACTTCTCGTAGCAGAATAACATGCTTTATGGTCCCAGAAATGAAGTAATAAAACATGAAGCACTTATAGTGGTATTATATGCTTCTTTGTGGTGGTTTCGTGAAAGGTTTAGAGTTTCTTGGAAGGTTACCACTCACAAATATAGTAATAATATCAGAAACATTACTCGTAGAAGAATAAGTTGCTTTGTGGGATTTCTTGATTGGTTAACACCCATAAATGAGTACCCAAATCAGAAACACTTCTCGTGGCAAGATGAGATGCTTTGTGGTGTTTTGTTGAATGTTTACCAACCATAAATGAAAAAATCAGACATGAAGCACATTGAATGCTATTCTATGCATCTTCATGATGGTTTAATTAAAGGTTTAGAGTTTTCTAAGAAGGATACCACCCATAAATGAAGTAATAATATTACGAACACTTCTCGTAGCAGAATAACATGCTTTATGGTCCCAGAAATGAAGTAATCAAACATGAAGCACTTATAGTGGTATTATATGCTTCTTTGTGGTGGTTTCGTGAAAGGTTTAGAGTTTCTTGGAAGGTTACCACTCACAAATATAGTAATAATATCAGAAACATTACTCGTAGAAGAATAAGTTGCTTTGTGGGATTTCTTGATTGGTTAACACCCATAAATGAGTACCCAAAAAAGAAACACTTCTCGTGGCAAGATGAGATGCTTTGTGGTGTTTTGTTGAATGTTTACCAACCATAAATGAAAAAATCAGACATGAAGCACATTGAATGGTATTCTATGCATCTTCATGATGGTTTAATTAAAGGTTTAGACTTTTCTAAGAAGGATACCACCCATAAATGAAGTAATAATATTACGAACACTTCTCGTAGCAGAATAACATGCTTTATGGTCCCAGAAATGAAGTAATCAAACATGAAGCACTTATAGTGGTATTATATGCTTCTTTGTGGTGGTTTCGTGAAAGGTTTAGAGTTTCTTGGAAGGTTACCACTCACAAATATAGTAATAATATCAGAAACATTACTCGAAGAAGAATAAGTTGCTTTGTGGGATTTCTTGATTGGTTAACACCCATAAATGAGTACCCAAATCAGAAACACTTCTCGTGGCAAGATGAGATGCTTTGTGGTGTTTTGTTGAATGTTTACCAACCATAAATGAAAAAATCAGACATGAAGCACATTGAATGGTATTCTATGCATCTTCATGATGGTTTAATTAAAGGTTTAGAGTTTTCTAAGAAGGATACCACCCATAAATGAAGTAATAATATTACGAACACTTCTCGTAGCAGAATAACATGCTTTATGGTCCCAGAAATGAAGTAATCAAACATGAAGCACTTATAGTGGTATTATATGCTTCTTTGTGGTGGTTTCGTGAAAGGTTTAGAGTTTCTTGGAAGGTTACCACTCACAAATATAGTAATAATATCAGAAACATTACTCGTAGAAGAATAAGTTGCTTTGTGGGATTTCTTGATTGGTTAACACCCATAAATTAGTACCCAAATCAGAAACACTTCTCGTAGCAGGATAATATGCTTTGTGGTGTTTTGTTGAATGTTTACCAACCATAAATGAAAAAATCAGACATGAAGCACATTGAATGGTATTCTATGCATCTTCATGATGGTTTAATTAAAGGTTTAGACTTTTCTAAGAAGGATACCACCCATAAATGAAGTAATAATATTACGAACACTTCTCGTAGCAGAATAACATGCTTTATGGTCCCAGAAATGAAGTAATCAAACATGAAGCACTTTTAGTGGTATTATATGCTTCTTTGTGGTGGTTTCGTGAAAGGTTTAGAGTTTCTTGGAAGGTTACCACTCACAAATATAGTAATAATATCAGAAACATTACTCGTAGAAGAATAAGTTGCTTTGTGGGATTTCTTGATTGGTTAATACCCTTAAATGAGTATCCAAATCAGAAACACTTCTTGTTGCAGGATAAGATGCTTTGTGGTGTTTTGTTGAATGATTACCACCCATAAATGAAGTAATCAGACTTTTTGCACTTAGAATGATATTCTATGATTCTTCATGATGGTTTAATGAAAGGTTTAGAGTTTTCTAGGAAAGTTACCACTCCTAAAAGAAGTAATCATATTAGGAACACTTCTCGTAGCAGGATAAGATGCTTTATGGTGTTTTCTTGAATGGTTACAACCCATAAATGAAGTAATCAGACATGAAGCACTTATAGTGGTATTATATGCTTCCTTGTAGTGGTTTCGTGAAAGTTTTAGAGTTTTTTTGAAAGGATACCAGTCACAAATGAAGAAATAATAGCAGAAACACTACTCGTACTAGAATAAGTTTCTTTGTGGTGTTTTCTTTATTGGTTACCATCCATAAATGAGTACCCGAATCAGAAACACTTCTCGTGGCAAGATGAGATGCTTTGTTGTGTTTTGTTGAATGTTTACCAACCATAAATGAAAAAATCAGACATGAAGCACATTGAATGGTATTCTATGCATCTTCATGATGGTTTAATTAAAGGTTTAGACTTTTCTAAGAAGGATACCACCCATAAATGAAGTAATAATATTACGAACACTTCTCGTAGCAGAATAACATGCTTTATGGTCCCAGAAATGAAGTAATCAAACATGAAGCACTTATAGTGGTATTATATGCTTCTTTGTGGTGGTTTCGTGAAAGGTTTAGAGTTTCTTGAAAGGTTACCACTCACAAATATAGTAATAATATCAGAAACATTACTCGTAGAAGAATAAGTTGCTTTGTGGGATTTCTTGATTGGTTAACACCCATAAATGAGTACCCAAATCAGAAACACTTCTCGTGGCAAGATGAGATGCTTTGTGGTGTTTTGTTGAATGTTTACCAACAATAAATGAAAAAATCAGACATGAAGCACATTGAATGGTATTCTATGCATCTTCATGATGGTTTAATTAAAGGTTTAGACTTTTCTAAGAAGGATACCACCCATAAATGAAGTAATAATATTACGAACACTTCTCGTAGCAGAATAACATGCTTTATGGTCCCAGAAATGAAGTAATCAAACATGAAGCACTTATAGTGGTATTATATGCTTCTTTGTGGTGGTTTCGTGAAAGGTTTAGAGTTTCTTGAAAGGTTACCACTCACAAATATAGTAATAATATCAGAAACATTACTCGTAGAAGAATAAGTTGCTTTGTGGGATTTCTTGATTGGTTAACACCCATAAATGAGTACCCAAATCAGAAACACTTCTCGTGGCAAGATGAGATGCTTTGTGGTGTTTTGTTGAATGTTTACCAACAATAAATGAAAAAATCAGACATGAAGCACATTGAATGGTATTCTATGCATCTTCATGATGGTTTAATTAAAGGTTTAGAGTTTTCTAAGAAGGATACCACCCATAAATGAAGTAATAATATTACGAACACTTCTCGTAGCAGAATAACATGCTTTATGGTCCCAGAAATGAAGTAATCAAACATGAAGCACTTATAGTGGTATTATATGCTTCTTTGTGGTGGTTTCGTGAAAGGTTTAGAGTTTCTTGGAAGGTTACCACTCACAAATGTAGTAATAATATCAGAAACATTACTCGTAGAAGAATAAGTTGCTTTGTGGGATTTCTTGATTGGTTAACACCCATAAATGAGTACCCAAATCAGAAACACTTCTCGTAGCAGGATAAGATGCTTTGTGGTGTTTTGTTGAATGTTTACGAACCATAAATGAAAAAATCAGACATGAAGCACATTGAATGGTATTCTATGCATCTTCATGATGGTTTAATTAAAGGTTTAGACTTTTCTAAGAAGGATACCACCCATAAATGAAGTAATAATATTACGAACACTTCTCGTAGCAGAATAACATGCTTTATGGTCCCAGAAATGAAGTAATCAAACATGAAGCACTTATAGTGGTATTATATGCTTCTTTGTGGTGGTTTCGTGAAAGGTTTAGAGTTTCTTGGAAGGTTACCACTCACAAATATAGTAATAATATCAGAAACATTACTCGTAGAAGAATAAGTTGCTTTGTGGGATTTCTTGATTGGTTAACACCCATAAATTAGTACCCAAATCAGAAACACTTCTCGTAGCAGGATAAGATGCTTTGTGGTGTTTTGTTGAATGTTTACCAACCATAAATGAAAAAATCAGACATGAAGCACATTGAATGGTATTCTATGCATCTTCATGATGGTTTAATTAAAGGTTTAGAGTTTTCTAAGAAGGATACCACCCATAAATGAAGTAATAATATTACGAACACTTCTCGTAGCAGAATAACATGCTTTATGGTCCCAGAAATGAAGTAATCAAACATGAAGCACTTATAGTGGTATTATATGCTTCTTTGTGGTGGTTTCGTGAAAGGTTTAGAGTTTCTTGGAAGGTTACCACTCACAAATATAGTAATAATATCAGAAACATTACTCGTAGAAGAATAAGTTGCTTTGTGGGATTTCTTGATTGGTTAACACCCATAAATGAGTACCCAAAAAAGAAACACTTCTCGTGGCAAGATGAGATGCTTTGTGGTGTTTTGTTGAATGTTTACCAACCATAAATGAAAAAATCAGACATGAAGCACATTGAATGCTATTCTATGCATCTTCATGATGGTTTAATTAAAGGTTTAGACTTTTCTAAGAATGATACCACCCATAAATGAAGTAATAATATTACGAACACTTCTCGTAGCAGAATAACATGCTTTATGGTCCCAGAAATGAAGTAATCAAACATGAAGCACTTATAGTGGTATTATATGCTTCTTTGTGGTGGTTTCGTGAAAGGTTTAGAGTTTCTTGGAAGGTTACCACTCACAAATATAGTAATAATATCAGAAACATTACTCGTAGAAGAATAAGTTGCTTTGTGGGATTTCTTGATTGGTTAACACCCATAAATGAGTACCCAAATCAGAAACACTTCTCGTAGCAGGATAAGATGCTTTGTGGTGTTTTGTTGAATGTTTACCAACCATAAATGAAAAAATCAGACATGAAGCACATTGAATGGTATTCTATGCATCTTCATGATGGTTTAATTAAAGGTTTAGAGTTTTCTAAGAAGGATACCACCCATAAATGAAGTAATAATATTACGAACACTTCTCGTAGCAGAATAACATGCTTTATGGTCCCAGAAATGAAGTAATCAAACATGAAGCACTTATAGTGGTATTATATGCTTCTTTGTGGTGGTTTCGTGAAAGGTTTAGAGTTTCTTGGAAGGTTACCACTCACAAATATAGTAATAATATCAGAAACATTACTCGTAGAAGAATAAGTTGCTTTGTGGGATTTCTTGATTGGTTAACACCCATAAATGAGTACCCAAAAAAGAAACACTTCTCGTGGCAAGATGAGATGCTTTGTGGTGTTTTGTTGAATGTTTACCAACCATAAATGAAAAAATCAGACATGAAGCACATTGAATGCTATTCTATGCATCTTCATGATGGTTTAATTAAAGGTTTAGACTTTTCTAAGAAGGATACCACCCATAAATGAAGTAATAATATTACGAACACTTCTCGTAGCAGAATAACATGCTTTATGGTCCCAGAAATGAAGTAATCAAACATGAAGCACTTATAGTGGTATTATATGCTTCTTTGTGGTGGTTTCGTGAAAGGTTTAGAGTTTCTTGGAAGGTTACCACTCACAAATATAGTAATAATATCAGAAACATTACTCGTAGAAGAATAAGTTGCTTTGTGGGATTTCTTGATTGGTTAACACCCATAAATGAGTACCCAAATCAGAAACACTTCTCGTGGCAAGATGAGATGCTTTGTGGTGTTTTGTTGAATGTTTACCAACCATAAATGAAAAAATCAGACATGAAGCACATTGAATGGTATTCTATGCATCTTCATGATGGTTTAATTAAAGGTTTAGAGTTTTCTAAGAAGGATACCACCCATAAATGAAGTAATAATATTACGAACACTTCTCGTAGCAGAATAACATGCTTTATGGTCCCAGAAATGAAGTAATCAAACATGAAGCACTTATAGTGGTATTATATGCTTCTTTGTGGTGGTTTCGTGAAAGGTTTAGAGTTTCTTGGAAGGTTACCACTCACAAATATAGTAATAATATCAGAAACATTACTCGTAGAAGAATAAGTTGCTTTGTGGGATTTCTTGATTGGTTAACACCCATAAATGAGTACTCAAATCAGAAACACTTCTCGTGGCAAGATGAGATGCTTTGTGGTGTTTTGTTGAATGTTTACCAACCATAAATGAAAAAATCAGACATGAAGCACATTGAATGCTATTCTATGCATCTTCATGATGGTTTAATTAAAGGTTTAGAGTTTTCTAAGAAGGATACCACCCATAAATGAAGTAATAATATTACGAACACTTCTCGTAGCAGAATAACATGCTTTATGGTCCCAGAAATGAAGTAATCAAACATGAAGCACTTATAGTGGTATTATATGCTTCTTTGTGGTGGTTTCGTGAAAGGTTTAGAGTTTCTTGGAAGGTTACCACTCACAAATATAGTAATAATATCAGAAACATTACTCGTAGAAGAATAAGTTGCTTTGTGGGATTTCTTGATTGGTTAACACCCATAAATTAGTACCCAAATCAGAAACACTTCTCGTAGCAGGATAAGATGCTTTGTGGTGTTTTGTTGAATGTTTACCAACCATAAATGAAAAAATCAGACATGAAGCACATTGAATGCTATTCTATGCATCTTCATGATGGTTTAATTAAAGGTTTAGAGTTTTCTAAGAAGGATACCACCCATAAATGAAGTAATAATATTACGAACACTTCTCGTAGCAGAATAACATGCTTTATGGTCCCAGAAATGAAGTAATCAAACATGAAGCACTTATAGTGGTATTATATGCTTCTTTGTGGTGGTTTCGTGAAAGGTTTAGAGTTTCTTGGAAGGTTACCACTCACAAATATAGTAATAATATCAGAAACATTACTCGTAGAAGAATAAGTTGCTTTGTGGGATTTCTTGATTGGTTAACACCCATAAATGAGTACCCAAATCAGAAACACTTCTCGTAGCAGGATAAGATGCTTTGTGGTGTTTTGTTGAATGTTTACCAACCATAAATGAAAAAATCAGACATGAAGCATATTGAATGGTATTCTATGCATCTTCATGATGGTTTAATTAAAGGTTTAGACTTTTTTAAGAAGGATACCACCCATAAATGAAGTAATAATATTACGAACACTTCTCGTAGCAGAATAACATGCTTTATTGTCCCAGAAATGAAGTAATCAAACATGAAGCACTTATAGTGGTATTATATGCTTCTTTGTGGTGGTTTCGTGAAAGGTTTAGAGTTTCTTGGAAGGTTACCACTCACAAATATAGTAATAATATCAGAAACATTACTCGTAGAAGAATAAGTTGCTTTGTGGGATTTCTTGATTGGTTAACACCCATAAATGAGTACCCAAAAAAGAAACACTTCTCGTGGCAAGATGAGATGCTTTGTGGTGTTTTGTTGAATGTTTACCAACCATAAATGAAAAAATCAGACATGAAGCACATTGAATGCTATTCTATGCATCTTCATGATGGTTTAATTAAAGGTTTAGACTTTTCTAAGAAGGATACCACCCATAAATGAAGTAATAATATTACGAACACTTCTCGTAGCAGAATAACATGCTTTATGGTCCCAGAAATGAAGTAATCAAACATGAAGCACTTATAGTGGTATTATATGCTTCTTTGTGGTGGTTTCGTGAAAGGTTTAGAGTTTCTTGGAAGGTTACCACTCACAAATATAGTAATAATATCAGAAACATTACTCGTAGAAGAATAAGTTGCTTTGTGGGATTTCTTGATTGGTTAACACCCATAAATGAGTACTCAAATCAGAAACACTTCTCGTGGCAAGATGAGATGCTTTGTGGTGTTTTGTTGAATGTTTACCAACCATAAATGAAAAAATCAGACATGAAGCACATTGAATGCTATTCTATGCATCTTCATGATGGTTTAATTAAAGGTTTAGAGTTTTCTAAGAAGGATACCACCCATAAATGAAGTAATAATATTACGAACACTTCTCGTAGCAGAATAACATGCTTTATGGTCCCAGAAATGAAGTAATCAAACATGAAGCACTTATAGTGGTATTATATGCTTCTTTGTGGTGGTTTCGTGAAAGGTTTAGAGTTTCTTGGAAGGTTACCACTCACAAATATAGTAATAATATCAGAAACATTACTCGTAGAAGAATAAGTTGCTTTGTGGGATTTCTTGATTGGTTAACACCCATAAATGAGTACCCAAAAAAGAAACACTTCTCGTGGCAAGATGAGATGCTTTGTGGTGTTTTGTTGAATGTTTACCAACCATAAATGAAAAAATCAGACATGAAGCACATTGAATGCTATTCTATGCATCTTCATGATGGTTTAATTAAAGGTTTAGACTTTTCTAAGAAGGATACCACCCATAAATGAAGTAATAATATTACGAACACTTCTCGTAGCAGAATAACATGCTTTATGGTCCCAGAAATGAAGTAATCAAACATGAAGCACTTATAGTGGTATTATATGCTTCTTTGTGGTGGTTTCGTGAAAGGTTTAGAGTTTCTTGGAAGGTTACCACTCACAAATATAGTAATAATATCAGAAACATTACTCGAAGAAGAATAAGTTGCTTTGTGGGATTTCTTGATTGGTTAACACCCATAAATGAGTACCCAAATCAGAAACACTTCTCGTGGCAAGATGAGATGCTTTGTGGTGTTTTGTTGAATGTTTACCAACCATAAATGAAAAAATCAGACATGAAGCACATTGAATGGTATTCTATGCATCTTCATGATGGTTTAATTAAAGGTTTAGAGTTTTCTAAGAAGGATACCACCCATAAATGAAGTAATAATATTACGAACACTTCTCGTAGCAGAATAACATGCTTTATGGTCCCAGAAATGAAGTAATCAAACATGAAGCACTTATAGTGGTATTATATGCTTCTTTGTGGTGGTTTCGTGAAAGGTTTAGAGTTTCTTGGAAGGTTACCACTCACAAATATAGTAATAATATCAGAAACATTACTCGTAGAAGAATAAGTTGCTTTGTGGGATTTCTTGATTGGTTAACACCCATAAATTAGTACCCAAATCAGAAACACTTCTCGTAGCAGGATAAGATGCTTTGTGGTGTTTTGTTGAATGTTTACCAACCATAAATGAAAAAATCAGACATGAAGCACATTGAATGCTATTCTATGCATCTTCATGATGGTTTAATTAAAGGTTTAGAGTTTTCTAAGAAGGATACCACCCATAAATGAAGTAATAATATTACGAACACTTCTCGTAGCAGAATAACATGCTTTATGGTCCCAGAAATGAAGTAATCAAACATGAAGCACTTATAGTGGTATTATATGCTTCTTTGTGGTGGTTTCGTGAAAGGTTTAGAGTTTCTTGGAAGGTTACCACTCACAAATATAGTAATAATATCAGAAACATTACTCGTAGAAGAATAAGTTGCTTTGTGGGATTTCTTGATTGGTTAACACCCATAAATGAGTACCCAAATCAGAAACACTTCTCGTAGCAGGATAAGATGCTTTGTGGTGTTTTGTTGAATGTTTACCAACCATAAATGAAAAAATCAGACATGAAGCATATTGAATGGTATTCTATGCATCTTCATGATGGTTTAATTAAAGGTTTAGACTTTTTTAAGAAGGATACCACCCATAAATGAAGTAATAATATTACGAACACTTCTCGTAGCAGAATAACATGCTTTATTGTCCCAGAAATGAAGTAATCAAACATGAAGCACTTATAGTGGTATTATATGCTTCTTTGTGGTGGTTTCGTGAAAGGTTTAGAGTTTCTTGGAAGGTTACCACTCACAAATATAGTAATAATATCAGAAACATTACTCGTAGAAGAATAAGTTGCTTTGTGGGATTTCTTGATTGGTTAACACCCATAAATGAGTACCCAAATCAGAAACACTTCTCGTTGCAAGATGAGATGCTTTGTGGTGTTTTGTTGAATGTTTACCAACCATAAATGAAAAAATCAGACATGAAGCACATTGAATGGTATTCTATGCATCTTCATGATGGTTTAATTAAAAGTTTAGATTTTTCTAAGAAGGATACCACCCATAAATGAAGTAATAATATTATGAACACTTCTCGTAGCAGAATAACATGCTTTATGGTCCCAGAAATGAAGTAATCAAACATGAAGCACTTATAGTGGTATTATATGCTTCTTTGTGGTGGTTTCGTGAAAGGTTTAGAGTTTCTTGGAAGGTTACCACTCACAAATATAGTAATAATATCAGAAACATTACTCGTAGAAGAATAAGTTGCTTTGTGGGATTTCTTGATTGGTTAACACCCATAAATGAGTACCCAAATCAGAAACACTTCTCGTGGCAAGATGAGATGCTTTGTGGTGTTTTGTTGAATGTTTACCAACCATAAATGAAAAAATCAGACATGAAGCACATTGAATGCTATTCTATGCATCTTCATGATGGTTTAATTAAAGGTTTAGAGTTTTCTAAGAAGGATACCACCCATAAATGAAGTAATAATATTACGAACACTTCTCGTAGCAGAATAACATGCTTTATGGTCCCAGAAATGAAGTAATCAAACATGAAGCACTTATAGTGGTATTATATGCTTCTTTGTGGTGGTTTCGTGAAAGGTTTAGAGTTTCTTGGAAGGTTACCACTCACAAATATAGTAATAATATCAGAAACATTACTCGTAGAAGAATAAGTTGCTTTGTGGGATTTCTTGATTGGTTAACACCCATAAATGAGTACCCAAAAAAGAAACACATCTCGTGGCAAGATGAGATGCTTTGTGGTGTTTTGTTGAATGTTTACCAACCATAAATGAAAAAATCAGACATGAAGCACATTGAATGGTATTCTATGCATCTTCATGATGGTTTAATTAAAAGTTTAGAGTTTTCTAAGAAGGATACCACCCATAAATGAAGTAATAATATTACGAACACTTCTCGTAGCAGAATAACATGCTTTATGGTCCCAGAAATGAAGTAATCAAACATGAAGCACTTATAGTGGTATTATATGCTTCTTTGTGGTGGTTTCGTGAAAGGTTTAGAGTTTCTTGGAAGGTTACCACTCACAAATATAGTAATAATATCAGAAACATTACTCGTAGAAGAATAAGTTGCTTTGTGGGATTTCTTGATTGGTTAACACCCATAAATGAGTACCCAAATCAGAAACACTTCTCGTGGCAAGATGAGATGCTTTGTGGTGTTTTGTTGAATGTTTACCAACCATAAATGAAAAAATCAGACATGAAGCACATTGAATGCTATTCTATGCATCTTCATGATGGTTTAATTAAAGGTTTAGAGTTTTCTAAGAAGGATACCACCCATAAATGAAGTAATAATATTACGAACACTTCTCGTAGCAGAATAACATGCTTTATGGTCCCAGAAATGAAGTAATCAAACATGAAGCACTTATAGTGGTATTATATGCTTCTTTGTGGTGGTTTCGTGAAAGGTTTAGAGTTTCTTGGAAGGTTACCACTCACAAATATAGTAATAATATCAGAAACATTACTCGTAGAAGAATAAGTTGCTTTGTGGGATTTCTTGATTGGTTAACACCCATAAATGAGTACCCAAATCAGAAACACTTCTCGTAGCAGGATAAGATGCTTTGTGGTGTTTTGTTGAATGTTTACCAACCATAAATGAAAAAATCAGACATGAAGCACATTGAATGGTATTCTATGCATCTTCATGATGGTTTAATTAAAGGTTTAGAGTTTTCTAAGAAGGATACCACCCATAAATGAAGTAATAATATTACGAACACTTCTCGTAGCAGAATAACATGCTTTATGGTCCCAGAAATGAAGTAATCAAACATGAAGCACTTATAGTGGTATTATATGCTTCTTTGTGGTGGTTTCGTGAAAGGTTTAGAGTTTCTTGAAAGGTTACCACTCACAAATATAGTAATAATATCAGAAACATTACTCGTAGAAGAATAAGTTGCTTTGTGGGATTTCTTGATTGGTTAACACCCATAAATGAGTACCCAAATCAGAAACACTTCTCGTGGCAAGATGAGATGCTTTGTGGTGTTTTGTTGAATGTTTACCAACCATAAATGAAAAAATCAGACATGAAGCACATTGAATGGTATTCTATGCATCTTCATGATGGTTTAATTAAAAGTTTAGAGTTTTCTAAGAAGGATACCACCCATAAATGAAGTAATAATATTACGAACACTTCTCGTAGCAGAATAACATGCTTTATGGTCCCAGAAATGAAGTAATCAAACATGAAGCACTTTTAGTGGTATTATATGCTTCTTTGTGGTGGTTTCGTGAAAGGTTTAGAGTTTCTTGGAAGGTTACCACTCACAAATATAGTAATAATATCAGAAACATTACTCGTAGAAGAATAAGTTGCTTTGTGGGATTTCTTGATTGGTTAACACCCATAAATGAGTACCCAAATCAGAAACACTTCTCGTGGCAAGATGAGATGCTTTGTGGTGTTTTGTTGAATGTTTACCAACCATAAATGAAAAAATCAGACATGAAGCACATTGAATGGTATTCTATGCATCTTCATGATGGTTTAATTAAAAGTTTAGAGTTTTCTAAGAAGGATACCACCCATAAATGAAGTAATAATATTACGAACACTTCTCGTAGCAGAATAACATGCTTTATGGTCCCAGAAATGAAGTAATCAAACATGAAGCACTTATAGTGGTATTATATGCTTCTTTGTGGTGGTTTCGTGAAAGGTTTAGAGTTTCTTGGAATGTTACCATTCACGAATATAGTAATAATATCAGAAACATTACTCGTAGAAGAATAAGTTGCTTTGTGGGATTTCTTGATTGGTTAACACCCATAAATGAGTACCCAAATCAGAAACACTTCTCGTAGCAGGATAAGATGCTTTGTGGTGTTTTGTTGAATGTTTACCAACCATAAATGAAAAAATCAGACATGAAGCACATTGAATGGTATTCTATGCATCTTCATGATGGTTTAATTAAAGGTTTAGAGTTTTCTAAGAAGGATACCACCCATAAATGAAGTAATAATATTACGAACACTTCTCGTAGCAGAATAACATGCTTTATGGTCCCAGAAATGAAGTAATCAAACATGAAGCACTTATAGTGGTATTATATGCTTCTTTGTGGTGGTTTCGTGAAAGGTTTAGAGTTTCTTGGAAGGTTACCACTCACAAATATAGTAATAATATCAGAAACATTACTCGTAGAAGAATAAGTTGCTTTGTGGGATTTCTTGATTGGTTAACACCCATAAATGAGTACCCAAATCAGAAACACTTCTCGTGGCAAGATGAGATGCTTTGTGGTGTTTTGTTGAATGTTTACCAACCATAAATGAAAAAATCAGACATGAAGCACATTGAATGCTATTCTATGCATCTTCATGATGGTTTAATTAAAGGTTTAGAGTTTTCTAAGAAGGATACCACCCATAAATGAAGTAATAATATTACGAACACTTCTCGTAGCAGAATAACATGCTTTATGGTCCCAGAAATGAAGTAATCAAACATGAAGCACTTATAGTGGTATTATATGCTTCTTTGTGGTGGTTTCGTGAAAGGTTTAGAGTTTCTTGGAAGGTTACCACTCACAAATATAGTAATAATATCAGAAACATTACTCGTAGAAGAATAAGTTGCTTTGTGGGATTTCTTGATTGGTTAACACCCATAAATGAGTACCCAAATCAGAAACACTTCTCGTAGCAGGATAAGATGCTTTGTGGTGTTTTGTTGAATGTTTACCAACCATAAATGAAAAAATCAGACATGAAGCACATTGAATGCTATTCTATGCATCTTCATGATGGTTTAATTAAAGGTTTAGAGTTTTCTAAGAAGTATACCAACCATAAATGAAGTAATAATATTACGAACACTTCTCGTAGCAGAATAACATGCTTTATGGTCCCAGAAATGAAGTAATCAAACATGAAGCACTTATAGTGGTATTATATGCTTCTTTGTGGTGGTTTCGTGAAAGATTTAGAGTTTCTTGGAAGGTTACCACTCACAAATATAGTAATAATATCAGAAACATTACTCGTAGAAGAATAAGTTGCTTTGTGGGATTTCTTGATTGGTTAACACCCATAAATGAGTACCCAAAAAAGAAACACATCTCGTGGCAAGATGAGATGCTTTGTGGTGTTTTGTTGAATGTTTACCAACCATAAATGAAAAAATCAGACATGAAGCACATTGAATGGTATTCTATGCATCTTCATGATGGTTTAATTAAAGGTTTAGAGTTTTCTAAGAAGGATACCACCCATAAATGAAGTAATAATATTACGAACACTTCTCGTAGCAGAATAACATGCTTTATGGTCCCAGAAATGAAGTAATCAAACATGAAGCACTTATAGTGGTATTATATGCTTCTTTGTGGTGGTTTCGTGAAAGGTTTAGAGTTTCTTGGAAGGTTACCACTCACAAATATAGTAATAATATCAGAAACATTACTCGTAGAAGAATAAGTTGCTTTGTGGGATTTCTTGATTGGTTAACACCCATAAATTAGTACCCAAATCAGAAACACTTCTCGTAGCAGGATAAGATGCTTTGTGGTGTTTTGTTGAATGTTTACCAACCATAAATGAAAAAATCAGACATGAAGCACATTGAATGGTATTCTATGCATCTTCATGATGGTTTAATTAAAGGTTTAGAGTTTTCTAAGAAGGATACCACCCATAAATGAAGTAATAATATTACGAACACTTCTCGTAGCAGAATAACATGCTTTATGGTCCCAGAAATGAAGTAATCAAACATGAAGCACTTATAGTGGTATTATATGCTTCTTTGGGGTGGTTTCGTGAAAGGTTTAGAGTTTTTTGAAAGGTTACCACTCACAAATATAGTAATAATATCAGAAACATTACTCGTAGAAGAATAAGTTGCTTTGTGGGATTTCTTGATTGGTTAACACCCATAAATGAGTACCCAAATCAGAAACACTTCTCGTGGCAAGATGAGATGCTTTGTGGTGTTTTGTTGAATGTTTACCAACCATAAATGAAAAAATCAGACATGAAGCACATTGAATGGTATTCTATGCATCTTCATGATGGTTTAATTAAAAGTTTAGAGTTTTCTAAGAAGGATACCACCCATAAATGAAGTAATAATATTACGAACACTTCTCGTAGCAGAATAACATGCTTTATGGTCCCAGAAATGAAGTAATCAAACATGAAGCACTTATAGTGGTATTATATGCTTCTTTGTGGTGGTTTCGTGAAAGGTTTAGAGTTTCTTGGAAGGTTACCACTCACAAATATAGTAATAATATCAGAAACATTACTCGTAGAAGAATAAGTTGCTTTGTGGGATTTCTTGATTGGTTAACACCCATAAATGAGTACCCAAATCAGAAACACTTCTCGTGGCAAGATGAGATGCTTTGTGGTGTTTTGTTGAATGTTTACCAACCATAAATGAAAAAATCAGACATGAAGCACATTGAATGCTATTCTATGCATCTTCATGATGGTTTAATTAAAGGTTTAGAGTTTTCTAAGAAGGATACCACCCATAAATGAAGTAATAATATTACGAACACTTCTCGTAGCAGAATAACATGCTTTATGGTCCCAGAAATGAAGTAATCAAACATGAAGCACTTATAGTGGTATTATATGCTTCTTTGTGGTGGTTTCGTGAAAGGTTTAGAGTTTCTTGGAAGGTTACCACTCACAAATATAGTAATAATATCAGAAACATTACTCGTAGAAGAATAAGTTGCTTTGTGGGATTTCTTGATTGGTTAACACCCATAAATGAGTACCCAAAAAAGAAACACATCTCGTGGCAAGATGAGATGCTTTGTGGTGTTTTGTTGAATGTTTACCAACCATAAACGAAAAAATCAGACATGAAGCACATTGAATGGTATTCTATGCATCTTCATGATGGTTTAATTAAAGGTTTAGACTTTTCTAAGAAGGATACCACCCATAAATGAAGTAATAATATTACGAACACTTCTCGTAGCAGAATAACATGCTTTATGGTCCCAGAAATGAAGTAATCAAACATGAAGCACTTATAGTGGTATTATATGCTTCTTTGTGGTGGTTTCGTGAAAGGTTTAGAGTTTTTTGAAAGGTTACCACTCACAAATATAGTAATAATATCAGAAACATTACTCGTAGAAGAATAAGTTGCTTTGTGGGATTTCTTGATTGGTTAACACCCATAAATGAGTACCCAAATCAGAAACACTTCTCGTGGCAAGATGAGATGCTTTGTGGTGTTTTGTTGAATGTTTACCAACCATAAATGAAAAAATCAGACATGAAGCACATTGAATGGTATTCTATGCATCTTCATGATGGTTTAATTAAAAGTTTAGAGTTTTCTAAGAAGGATACCACCCATAAATGAAGTAATAATATTACGAACACTTCTCGTAGCAGAATAACATGCTTTATGGTCCCAGAAATGAAGTAATCAAACATGAAGCACTTATAGTGGTATTATATGCTTCTTTGTGGTGGTTTCGTGAAAGGTTTAGAGTTTCTTGGAAGGTTACCACTCACAAATATAGTAATAATATCAGAAACATTACTCGTAGAAGAATAAGTTGCTTTGTGGGATTTCTTGATTGGTTAACACCCATAAATGAGTACCCAAATCAGAAACACTTCTCGTGGCAAGATGAGATGCTTTGTGGTGTTTTGTTGAATGTTTACCAACCATAAATGAAAAAATCAGACATGAAGCACATTGAATGCTATTCTATGCATCTTCATGATGGTTTAATTAAAGGTTTAGAGTTTTCTAAGAAGGATACCACCCATAAATGAAGTAATAATATTACGAACACTTCTCGTAGCAGAATAACATGCTTTATGGTCCCAGAAATGAAGTAATCAAACATGAAGCACTTATAGTGGTATTATATGCTTCTTTGTGGTGGTTTCGTGAAAGGTTTAGAGTTTCTTGGAAGGTTACCACTCACAAATATAGTAATAATATCAGAAACATTACTCGTAGAAGAATAAGTTGCTTTGTGGGATTTCTTGATTGGTTAACACCCATAAATGAGTACCCAAAAAAGAAACACATCTCGTGGCAAGATGAGATGCTTTGTGGTGTTTTGTTGAATGTTTACCAACCATAAATGAAAAAATCAGACATGAAGCACATTGAATGGTATTCTATGCATCTTCATGATGGTTTAATTAAAAGTTTAGAGTTTTCTAAGAAGGATACCACCCATAAATGAAGTAATAATATTACGAACACTTCTCGTAGCAGAATAACATGCTTTATGGTCCCAGAAATGAAGTAATCAAACATGAAGCACTTATAGTGGTATTATATGCTTCTTTGTGGTGGTTTCGTGAAAGGTTTAGAGTTTCTTGGAAGGTTACCACTCACAAATATAGTAATAATATCAGAAACATTACTCGTAGAAGAATAAGTTGCTTTGTGGGATTTCTTGATTGGTTAACACCCATAAATGAGTACCCAAATCAGAAACACTTCTCGTGGCAAGATGAGATGCTTTGTGGTGTTTTGTTGAATGTTTACCAACCATAAATGAAAAAATCAGACATGAAGCACATTGAATGCTATTCTATGCATCTTCATGATGGTTTAATTAAAGGTTTAGAGTTTTCTAAGAAGGATACCACCCATAAATGAAGTAATAATATTACGAACACTTCTCGTAGCAGAATAACATGCTTTATGGTCCCAGAAATGAAGTAATCAAACATGAAGCACTTATAGTGGTATTATATGCTTCTTTGTGGTGGTTTCGTGAAAGGTTTAGAGTTTCTTGGAAGGTTACCACTCACAAATATAGTAATAATATCAGAAACATTACTCGTAGAAGAATAAGTTGCTTTGTGGGATTTCTTGATTGGTTAACACCCATAAATGAGTACCCAAAAAAGAAACACATCTCGTGGCAAGATGAGATGCTTTGTGGTGTTTTGTTGAATGTTTACCAACCATAAACGAAAAAATCAGACATGAAGCACATTGAATGGTATTCTATGCATCTTCATGATGGTTTAATTAAAGGTTTAGACTTTTCTAAGAAGGATACCACCCATAAATGAAGTAATAATATTACGAACACTTCTCGTAGCAGAATAACATGCTTTATGGTCCCAGAAATGAAGTAATCCAACATGAAGCACTTATAGTGGTATTATATGCTTCTTTGTGGTGGTTTCGTGAAAGGTTTAGAGTTTCTTGGAAGGTTACCACTCACAAATATAGTAATAATATCAGAAACATTACTCGTAGAAGAATAAGTTGCTTTGTGGGATTTCTTGATTGGTTAACACCCATAAATGAGTACCCAAAAAAGAAACACATCTCGTGGCAAGATGAGATGCTTTGTGGTGTTTTGTTGAATGTTTACCAACCATAAACGAAAAAACAGACATGAAGCACATTGAATGGTATTCTATGCATCTTCATGATGGTTTAATTAAAGGTTTAGACTTTTCTAAGAAGGATACCACCCATAAATGAAGTAATAATATTACGAACACTTCTCGTAGCAGAATAACATGCTTTATGGTCCCAGAAATGAAGTAATCAAACATGAAGCACTTATAGTGGTATTATATGCTTCTTTGTGGTGGTTTCGTGAAAGGTTTAGAGTTTCTTGGAAGGTTACCACTCACAAATATAGTAATAATATCAGAAACATTACTCGTAGAAGAATAAGTTGCTTTGTGGGATTTCTTGATTGGTTAACACCCATAAATGAGTACCCAAATCAGAAACACTTCTCGTAGCAGGATAAGATGCTTTGTGGTGTTTTGTTGAATGTTTACCAACCATAAATGAAAAAATCAGACATGAAGCACATTGAATGGTATTCTATGCATCTTCATGATGGTTTAATTAAAGGTTTAGAGTTTTCTAAGAAGGATACCACCCATAAATGAAGTAATAATATTACGAACACTTCTCGTAGCAGAATAACATGCTTTATGGTCCCAGAAATGAAGTAATCAAACATGAAGCACTTATAGTGGTATTATATGCTTCTTTGTGGTGGTTTCGTGAAAGGTTTAGAGTTTCTTGAAAGGTTACCACTCACAAATATAGTAATAATATCAGAAACATTACTCGTAGAAGAATAAGTTGCTTTGTGGGATTTCTTGATTGGTTAACACCCATAAATGAGTACCCAAATCAGAAACACTTCTCGTGGCAAGATGAGATGCTTTGTGGTGTTTTGTTGAATGTTTACCAACCATAAATGAAAAAATCAGACATGAAGCACATTGAATGGTATTCTATGCATCTTCATGATGGTTTAATTAAAAGTTTAGAGTTTTCTAAGAAGGATACCACCCATAAATGAAGTAATAATATTACGAACACTTCTCGTAGCAGAATAACATGCTTTATGGTCCCAGAAATGAAGTAATCAAACATGAAGCACTTTTAGTGGTATTATATGCTTCTTTGTGGTGGTTTCGTGAAAGGTTTAGAGTTTCTTGGAAGGTTACCACTCACAAATATAGTAATAATATCAGAAACATTACTCGTAGAAGAATAAGTTGCTTTGTGGGATTTCTTGATTGGTTAACACCCATAAATGAGTACCCAAATCAGAAACACTTCTCGTGGCAAGATGAGATGCTTTGTGGTGTTTTGTTGAATGTTTACCAACCATAAATGAAAAAATCAGACATGAAGCACATTGAATGGTATTCTATGCATCTTCATGATGGTTTAATTAAAAGTTTAGAGTTTTCTAAGAAGGATACCACCCATAAATGAAGTAATAATATTACGAACACTTCTCGTAGCAGAATAACATGCTTTATGGTCCCAGAAATGAAGTAATCAGACATGAAGCACTTATAGTGGTATTATATGCTTCTTTGTGGTGGTTTCGTGAAAGGTTTAGAGTTTCTTGGAAGGTTACCATTCACGAATATAGTAATAATATCAGAAACATTACTCGTAGAAGAATAAGTTGCTTTGTGGGATTTCTTGATTGGTTAACACCCATAAATGAGTACCCAAATCAGAAACACTTCTCGTAGCAGGATAAGATGCTTTGTGGTGTTTTGTTGAATGTTTACCAACCATAAATGAAAAAATCAGACATGAAGCACATTGAATGGTATTCTATGCATCTTCATGATGGTTTAATTAAAGGTTTAGACTTTTCTAAGAAGGATACCACCCATAAATGAAGTAATAATATTACGAACACTTCTCGTAGCAGAATAACATGCTTTATGGTCCCAGAAATGAAGTAATCAAACATGAAGCACTTATAGTGGTATTATATGCTTCTTTGTGGTGGTTTCGTGAAAGGTTTAGAGTTTCTTGAAAGGTTACCACTCACAAATATAGTAATAATATCAGAAACATTACTCGTAGAAGAATAAGTTGCTTTGTGGGATTTCTTGATTGGTTAACACCCATAAATGAGTACCCAAATCAGAAACACTTCTCGTGGCAAGATGAGATGCTTTGTGGTGTTTTGTTGAATGTTTACCAACCATAAATGAAAAAATCAGACATGAAGCACATTGAATGCTATTCTATGCATCTTCATGATGGTTTAATTAAAGGTTTAGAGTTTTCTAAGAAGTATACCAACCATAAATGAAGTAATAATATTACGAACACTTCTCGTAGCAGAATAACATGCTTTATGGTCCCAGAAATGAAGTAATCAAACATGAAGCACTTATAGTGGTATTATATGCTTCTTTGTGGTGGTTTCGTGAAAGATTTAGAGTTTCTTGGAAGGTTACCACTCACAAATATAGTAATAATATCAGAAACATTACTCGTAGAAGAATAAGTTGCTTTGTGGGATTTCTTGATTGGTTAACACCCATAAATGAGTACCCAAATCAGAAACACTTCTCGTGGCAAGATGAGATGCTTTGTGGTGTTTTGTTGAATGTTTACCAACCATAAATGAAAAAATCAGACATGAAGCACATTGAATGGTATTCTATGCATCTTCATGATGGTTTAATTAAAGGTTTAGAGTTTTCTAAGAAGGATATCACCCATAAATGAAGTAATAATATTACGAACACTTCTCGTAGCAGAATAACATGCTTTATGGTCCCAGAAATGAAGTAATCAAACATGAAGCACTTATAGTGGTATTATATGCTTCTTTGTGGTGGTTTCGTGAAAGATTTAGAGTTTCTTGGAAGGTTACCACTCACAAATATAGTAATAATATCAGAAACATTACTCGTAGAAGAATAAGTTGCTTTGTGGGATTTCTTGATTGGTTAACACCCATAAATGAGTACCCAAATCAGAAACACTTCTCGTGGCAGGATGAGATGCTTTGTGGTGTTTTGTTGAATGTTTACCAACCATAAATGAAAAAATCAGACATGAAGCACATTGAATGGTATTCTATGCATCTTCATGATGGTTTAATTAAAGGTTTAGAGTTTTCTAAGAAGGATATCACCCATAAATGAAGTAATAATATTACGAACACTTCTCGTAGCAGAATAACATGCTTTATGGTCCCAGAAATGAAGTAATCAAACATGAAGCACTTATAGTGGTATTATATGCTTCTTTGTGGTGGTTTCGTGAAAGGTTTAGAGTTTCTTGGAAGGTTACCACTCACAAATATAGTAATAATATCAGAAACATTACTCGTAGAAGAAAAAGTTGCTTTGTGGGATTTCTTGATTGGTTAACACCCATAAATGAGTACCCAAATCAGAAACACTTCTCGTGGCAAGATGAGATTCTTTGTGGTGTTTTGTTGAATGTTTACCAACCATAAATGAAAAAATCAGACATGAAGCACATTGAATGGTATTCTATGCATCTTCATGATGGTTTAATTAAAGGTTTAGACTTTTCTAAGAAGGATACCACCCATAAATGAAGTAATAATATTACGAACACTTCTCGTAGCAGAATAACATGCTTTATGGTCCCAGAAATGAAGTAATCAAACATGAAGCACTTATAGTGGTATTATATGCTTCTTTGTGGTGGTTTCGTGAAAGGTTTAGAGTTTCTTGGAAGGTTACCACTCACAAATATAGTAATAATATCAGAAACATTACTCGTAGAAGAAAAAGTTGCTTTGTGGGATTTCTTGATTGGTTAACACCCATAAATGAGTACCCAAATCAGAAACACTTCTCGTGGCAAGATGAGATTCTTTGTGGTGTTTTGTTGAATGTTTACCAACCATAAATGAAAAAATCAGACATGAAGCAGATTGAATGCTATTCTATGCATCTTCATGATGGTTTAATTAAAGGTTTAGAGTTTTCTAAGAAGGATACCACCCATAAATGAAGTAATAATATTACGAACACTTCTCGTAGCAGAATAACATGCTTTATGGTCCCAGAAATGAAGTAATCAAACATGAAGCACTTATAGTGGTATTATATGCTTCTTTGTGGTGGTTTCGTGAAAGGTTTAGAGTTTCTTGGAAGGTTACCACTCACAAATATAGTAATAATATCAGAAACATTACTCGTAGAAGAATAAGTTGCTTTGTGGGATTTCTTGATTGGTTAACACCCATAAATGAGTACCCAAAAAAGAAACACTTCTCGTGGCAGGATGAGATGCTTTGTGGTGTTTTGTTGAATGTTTACCAACCATAAATGAAAAAATCAGACATGAAGCAGATTGAATGCTATTCTATGCATCTTCATGATGGTTTAATTAAATGTTTAGAGTTTTCTAAGAAGGATACCACCCATAAATGAAGTAATAATATTACGAACACTTCTCGTAGCAGAATAACATGCTTTATGGTCCCAGAAATGAAGTAATCAAACATGAAGCACTTATAGTGGTATTATATGCTTCTTTGTGGTGGTTTCGTGAAAGGTTTAGAGTTTCTTGGAAGGTTACCACTCACAAATATAGTAATAATATCAGAAACATTACTCGTAGAAGAATAAGTTGCTTTGTGGGATTTCTTGATTGGTTAACACCCATAAATGAGTACCCAAATCAGAAACACTTCTCGTAGCAGGATAAGATGCTTTGTGGTGTTTTGTTGAATGTTTACCAACCATAAATGAAAAAATCAGACATGAAGCACATTGAATGGTATTCTATGCATCTTCATGATGGTTTAATTAAAGGTTTAGACTTTTCTAAGAAGGATACCACCCATAAATGAAGTAATAATATTACGAACACTTCTCGTAGCAGAATAACATGCTTTATGGTCCCAGAAATGAAGTAATCAAAAATGAAGCACTTATAGTGGTATTATATGCTTCTTTGTGGTGGTTTCGTGAAAGGTTTAGAGTTTCTTGGAAGGTTACCACTCACAAATATAGTAATAATATCAGAAACATTACTCGTAGAAGAATAAGTTGCTTTGTGGGATTTCTTGATTGGTTAATACCCTTAAATGAGTATCCAAATCAGAAACACTTCTTGTTGCAGGATAAGATTTTTTGTGGTGTTTTGTTGAATGATTACCACCCATAAATGAAGTAATCAGACATGAAGCAGATTGAATGCTATTCTATGCATCTTCATGATGGTTTAATTAAAGGTTTAGAGTTTTCTAAGAAGGATACCACCCATAAATGAAGTAATAATATTACGAACACTTCTCGTAGCAGAATAACATGCTTTATGGTCCCAGAAATGAAGTAATCAAACATGAAGCACTTATAGTGGTATTATATGCTTCTTTGTGGTGGTTTCGTGAAAGGTTTAGAGTTTCTTGGAAGGTTACCACTCACAAATATAGTAATAATATCAGAAACATTACTCGTAGAAGAATAAGTTGCTTTGTGGGATTTCTTGATTGGTTAACACCCATAAATGAGTACCCAAATCAGAAACACTTCTCGTAGCAGGATAAGATGCTTTGTGGTGTTTTGTTGAATGTTTACCAACCATAAATGAAAAAATCAGACATGAAGCACATTGAATGGTATTCTATGCATCTTCATGATGGTTTAATTAAAGGTTTAGAGTTTTCTAAGAAGGATACCACCCATAAATGAAGTAATAATATTACGAACACTTCTCGTAGCAGAATAACATGCTTTATGGTCCCAGAAATGAAGTAATCAAACATGAAGCACTTATAGTGGTATTATATGCTTCTTTGTGGTGGTTTCGTGAAAGGTTTAGAGTTTCTTGGAAGGTTACCACTCACAAATATAGTAATAATATCAGAAACATTACTCGTAGAAGAATAAGTTGCTTTGTGGGATTTCTTGATTGGTTAACACCCATAAATGAGTACCCAAATCAGAAACACTTCTCGTGGCAAGATGAGATGCTTTGTGGTGTTTTGTTGAATGTTTACCAACCATAAATGAAAAAATCAGACATGAAGCACATTGAATGGTATTCTATGCATCTTCATGATGGTTTAATTAAAAGTTTAGAGTTTTCTAAGAAGGATACCACCCATAAATGAAGTAATAATATTACGAACACTTCTCGTAGCAGAATAACATGCTTATGGTCCCAGAAATGAAGTAATCAGACATGAAGCACTTATAGTGGTATTATATGCTTCTTTGTGGTGGTTTCGTGAAAGGTTTAGAGTTTCTTGGAAGGTTACCATTCACGAATATAGTAATAATATCAGAAACATTACTCGTAGAAGAATAAGTTGCTTTGTGGGATTTCTTGATTGGTTAACACCCATAAATGAGTACCCAAATCAGAAACACTTCTCATAGCAGGATAAGATGCTTTGTGGTGTTTTGTTGAATGTTTACCAACCATAAATGAAAAAATCAGACATGAAGCACATTGAATGGTATTCTATGCATCTTCATGATGGTTTAATTAAAGGTTTAGACTTTTCTAAGAAGGATACCACCCATAAATGAAGTAATAATATTACGAACACTTCTCGTAGCAGAATAACATGCTTTATGGTCCCAGAAATGAAGTAATCAAACATGAAGCACTTATAGTGGTATTATATGCTTCTTTGTGGTGGTTTCGTGAAAGGTTTAGAGTTTCTTGAAAGGTTACCACTCACAAATATAGTAATAATATCAGAAACATTACTCGTAGAAGAATAAGTTGCTTTGTGGGATTTCTTGATTGGTTAACACCCATAAATGAGTACCCAAATCAGAAACACTTCTCGTGGCAAGATGAGATGCTTTGTGGTGTTTTGTTGAATGTTTACCAACCATAAATGAAAAAATCAGACATGAAGCACATTGAATGGTATTCTATGCATCTTCATGATGGTTTAATTAAAGGTTTAGAGTTTTCTAAGAAGGATACCACCCATAAATGAAGTAATAATATTACGAACACTTCTCGTAGCAGAATAACATGCTTTATGGTCCCAGAAATGAAGTAATCAAACATGAAGCACTTATAGTGGTATTATATGCTTCTTTGTGGTGGTTTCGTGAAAGATTTAGAGTTTCTTGGAAGGTTACCACTCACAAATATAGTAATAATATCAGAAACATTACTCGTAGAAGAATAAGTTGCTTTGTGGGATTTCTTGATTGGTTAACACCCATAAATGAGTACCCAAATCAGAAACACTTCTCGTGGCAGGATGAGATGCTTTGTGGTGTTTTGTTGAATGTTTACCAACCATAAATGAAAAAATCAGACATGAAGCACATTGAATGGTATTCTATGCATCTTCATTATGGTTTAATTAAAGGTTAAGAGTTTTCTAAGAAGGATACCACCCATAAATAAAGTAATAATATTACGAACACTTCTCGTAGCAGAATAACATGCTTTATGGTCCCAGAAATGAAGTAATCAAACATGAAGCACTTATAGTGGTATTATATGCTTCTTTGTGGTGGTTTCGTGAAAGGTTTAGAGTTTCTTGGAAGGTTACCACTCACAAATATAGTAATAATATCAGAAACATTACTCGTAGAAGAATAAGTTGCTTTGTGGGATTTCTTGATTGGTTAACACCCATAAATGAGTACCCAAATCAGAAACACTTCTCGTAGCAGGATAAGATGCTTTGTGGTGTTTTGTTGAATGTTTACCAACCATAAATGAAAAAATCAGACATGAAGCACATTGAACGGTATTCTATGCATCTTCATGATGGTTTAATTAAAGGTTTAGACTTTTCTAAGAAGGATACCACCCATAAATGAAGTAATAATATTACGAACACTTCTCGTAGCAGAATAACATGCTTTATGGTCCCAGAAATGAAGTAATCAAAAATGAAGCACTTATAGTGGTATTATATGCTTCTTTGTGGTGGTTTCGTGAAAGGTTTAGAGTTTCTTGGAAGGTTACCACTCACAAATATAGTAATAATATCAGAAACATTACTCGTAGAAGAATAAGTTGCTTTGTGGGATTTCTTGATTGGTTAATACCCTTAAATGAGTATCCAAATCAGAAACACTTCTTGTTGCAGGATAAGATTTTTTGTGGTGTTTTGTTGAATGATTACCACCCATAAATGAAGTAATCAGACTTTATGCACTTAGAATGATATTCTATGATTCTTCATGATGGTTTCATGAAAGGTTTAGAGTTTTCTAGGAAAGTTACCACTCCTAAAAGAAGTAATCATATTAGGAACACTTCTCGTAGCAGGATAAGATGCTCTATGGTGTTTTCTTGAATGGTTACAACCCATAAATGAAGTAATCAGACATGAAGCACTTATAGTGGTATTATATGCTTCCTTGTAGTGGTTTCGTGAAAGTTTTATAGTTTTTTTGAAAGGATACCAGTCACAAATGAAGAAATAATAGCAGAAACACTACTCGTACTAGAATAAGTTTCTTTGTGGTGTTTTCTTGATTGGTTAACATCCATAAATGAGTACCCGAATCAGAAACACTTCTCGTGGCAAGATGAGATGCTTTGTTGTGTTTTGTTGAATGTTTACCAACCATAAATGAAAAAATCAGACATGAAGCACATTGAATGGTATTCTATGCATCTTCATGATGGTTTAATTAAAGGTTTAGAGTTTTCTAAGAAGGATACCACCCATAAATGAAGTAATAATATTACGAACACTTCTCGTAGCAGAATAACATGCTTTATGGTCCCAGAAATGAAGTAATCAAACATGAAGCACTTATAGTGGTATTATATGCTTCTTTGTGGTGGTTTCGTGAAAGGTTTAGAGTTTCTTGGAAGGTTACCACTCACAAATATAGTAATAATATCAGAAACATTACTCGTAGAAGAATAAGTTGCTTTGTGGGATTTCTTGATTGGTTAATACCCTTAAATGAGTATCCAAATCAGAAACACTTCTTGTTGCAGGATAAGATTTTTTGTGGTGTTTTGTTGAATGATTACCACCCATAAATGAAGTAATCAGACTTTATGCACTTAGAATGATATTCTATGATTCTTCATGATGGTTTCATGAAAGGTTTAGAGTTTTCTAGGAAAGTTACCACTCCTAAAAGAAGTAATCATATTAGGAACACTTCTCGTAGCAGGATAAGATGCTCTATGGTGTTTTCTTGAATGGTTACAACCCATAAATGAAGTAATCAGACATGAAGCACTTATAGTGGTATTATATGCTTCCTTGTAGTGGTTTCGTGAAAGTTTTATAGTTTTTTTGAAAGGATACCAGTCACAAATGAAGAAATAATAGCAGAAACACTACTCGTACTAGAATAAGTTTCTTTGTGGTGTTTTCTTGATTGGTTAACATCCATAAATGAGTACCCGAATCAGAAACACTTCTCGTGGCAAGATGAGATGCTTTGTTGTGTTTTGTTGAATGTTTACCAACCATAAATGAAAAAATCAGACATGAAGCACATTGAATGGTATTCTATGCATCTTCATGATGGTTTAATTAAAGGTTTAGAGTTTTCTAAGAAGGATACCACCCATAAATGAAGTAATAATATTACGAACACTTCTCGTAGCAGAATAACATGCTTTATGGTCCCAGAAATGAAGTAATCAAACATGAAGCACTTATAGTGGTATTATATGCTTCTTTGTGGTGGTTTCGTGAAAGGTTTAGAGTTTCTTGGAAGGTTACCACTCACAAATATAGTAATAATATCAGAAACATTACTCGTAGAAGAATAAGTTGCTTTGTGGGATTTCTTGATTGGTTAACACCCATAAATGAGTACCCAAATCAGAAACACTTCTCGTAGCAGGATAAGATGCTTTGTGGTGTTTTGTTGAATGTTTACCAACCATAAATGAAAAAATCAGACATGAAGCACATTGAATGGTATTCTATGCATCTTCATGATGGTTTAATTAAAGGTTTAGACTTTTCTAAGAAGGATACCACCCATAAATGAAGTAATAATATTACGAACACTTCTCGTAGCAGAATAACATGCTTTATGGTCCCAGAAATGAAGTAATCAAACATGAAGCACTTATAGTGGTATTATATGCTTCTTTGTGGTGGTTTCGTGAAAGGTTTAGAGTTTCTTGGAAGGTTACCACTCACAAATATAGTAATAATATCAGAAACATTACTCGTAGAAGAATAAGTTGCTTTGTGGGATTTCTTGATTGGTTAACACCCATAAATGAGTACCCAAATCAGAAACACTTCTCGTGGCAAGATGAGATGCTTTGTGGTGTATTGTTGAATGTTTACCAACCATAAATGAAAAAATCAGACATGAAGCACATTGAATGGTATTCTATGCATCTTCATGATGGTTTAATTAAAAGTTTAGAGTTTTCTAAGAAGGATACCACCCATAAATGAAGTAATAATATTACGAACACTTCTCGTAGCAGAATAACATGCTTTATGGTCCCAGAAATGAAGTAATGAAACATGAAGCACTTTTAGTGGTATTATATGCTTCTTTGTGGTGGTTTCGTGAAAGGTTTAGAGTTTCTTGGAAGGTTACCACTCACAAATATAGTAATAATATCAGAAACATTACTCGTAGAAGAATAAGTTGCTTTGTGGGATTTCTTGATTGGTTAACACCCATAAATGAGTACCCAAATCAGAAACACTTCTCGTGGCAAGATGAGATGCTTTGTGGTGTATTGTTGAATGTTTACCAACCATAAATGAAAAAATCAGACATGAAGCACATTGAATGGTATTCTATGCATCTTCATGATGGTTTAATTAAAAGTTTAGAGTTTTCTAAGAAGGATACCACCCATAAATGAAGTAATAATATTACGAACACTTCTCGTAGCAGAATAACATGCTTTATGGTCCCAGAAATGAAGTAATCAAACATGAAGCACTTTTAGTGGTATTATATGCTTCTTTGTGGTGGTTTCGTGAAAGGTTTAGAGTTTCTTGGAAGGTTACCACTCACAAATATAGTAATAATATCAGAAACATTACTCGTAGAAGAATAAGTTGCTTTGTGGGATTTCTTGATTGGTTAATACCCTTAAATGAGTATCCAAATCAGAAACACTTCTTGTTGCAGGATAAGATGCTTTGTGGTGTTTTGTTGAATGATTACCACCCATAAATGAAGTAATCAGACTTTATGCACTTAGAATGATATTCTATGATTCTTCATGATGGTTTCATGAAAGGTTTAGAGTTTTCTAGGAAAGTTACCACTCCTAAAAGAAGTAATCATATTAGGAACACTTCTCGTAGCAGGATAAGATGATTTATGGTGTTTTCTTGAATGGTTACAACCCATAAATGAAGTAATCAGACATGAAGCACTTATAGTAGTATTATATGCTTCCTTGTAGTGGTTTCGTGAAAGTTTTAGAGTTTTTTTGAAAGGATACCAGTCACAAATGAAGAAATAATAGCAGAAACACTACTCGTACTAGAATAAGTTTCTTTGTGGTGTGTTCTTGATTGGTTACCATCCATAAATGAGTACCCGAATCAGAAACACTTCTCGTGGCAAGATGAGATGCTTTGTTGTGTTTTGTTGAATGTTTACCAACCATAAATGAAAAAATCAGACATGAAGCACATTGAATGGTATTCTATGCATCTTCATGATGGTTTAATTAAAGGTTTAGAGTTTTCTAAGAAGGATACCACCCATAAATGAAGTAATAATATTACGAACACTTCTCGTAGCAGAATAACATGCTTTATGGTCCTAGAAATGAAGTAATCAAACATGAAGCACTTTTAGTGGTATTATATGCTTCTTTGTGGTGGTTTCGTGAAAGGTTTAGAGTTTCTTGGAAGGTTACCACTCACAAATATAGTAATAATATCAGAAACATTACTCGTAGAAGAATAAGTTGCTTTGTGGGATTTCTTGATTGGTTAATACCCTTAAATGAGTATCCAAATCAGAAACACTTCTTGTTGCAGGATAAGATGCTTTGTGGTGTTTTGTTGAATGTTTACCACCCATAAATGAAGTAATCAAACATGAAGCACTAATAGTGGTATTATATGCTTCTTTGTGGTGGTTTCGTGAAAGGTTTAGAGTTTCTTGGAAGGTTACCACTCACAAATATAGTAATAATATCAGAAACATTACTCGTAGAAGAATAAGTTGCTTTGTGGGATGTCTTGATTGGTTAACACCCATAAATGAGTACCCATATTAGAAACACTTATCGTAGCAGGATAAGATGCTTTGTGGTGTTTTGTTGAATGATTACCACCCATAAATGAAGTAATCAGACGTTATGCTCTTAGAATGGTATTCTATAATTCTTCATGATGGTTTCATGAAAGGTTTAGAGTTTTCTAGGAAAGTTACCACTCCTAAAAGAAGTAATCATATTAGGAACAATTCTCGTAGCAGGATAAGATGTTTTATGGTGTTTTCTTGAATGGTTACAACCCATAAATGAAGTAATCAGACATGAAGCACTTATAGTGGTATTATATGCTTCCTTGTAGTGGTTTCGTGAAAGGTTTAGAGTTTTTTTGAAAGGATACCACTCACAAATGAAGAAATAATAGCAGAAACACTACTCGTACTAGAATAAGTTTCTTTGTGGTGTTTTCTTGATTGGTTACCATCCATAAATGAGTACCCGAATCAGAAACACTTCTCGTGGCAAGATGAGATGCTTTATTGTGTTTTGTTGAATGTTTACCAACCATAAATGAAAAAATCAGACATGAAGCACATTGAATGGTATTCTATGCATCTTCATGATGGTTTAATTAAAGGTTTAGATTTTTCTAAGAAGGATACCACCCATAAATGAAGTAATAATATTACGAACACTTCTCGTAGCAGAATAACATGCTTTATGGTCCCAGAAATGAAGTAATCAGATATGAAGCACTTATAGTGGTATTATATGCCTCTTTGTGCTGGTTTCGTGAAAGGTTTAGATTTCTTGGAAGGTTACCACTCACAAATATAGTAATAATATCAGAAACATTACTCGTAGAAGAATAAGTTGCTTTGTGGGATTTCTTGATTGGTTAACACCCATAAATGAGTACCCAAATCAGAAACACTTCTCGTAGCAGGATAAGATGCTTTGTGATGTTTTGTTGAATGATTACCACCCATAATTGAAGTAATCAGACTCTATGCACTTAGAATGATATTCTATGATTCTTCATGATGGTTTCATGAAAGGTTTAGAGTTTTCTAGGAAAGTTACCACTCCTAAAAGAAGTAATCATATTAGGAACACTTCTCGTAGCAGGATAAGATTCTTTATGGTGTTTTCTTGAATGGTTACAACCCATAAATGAAGTAATCAGACATGAAGCACTTATAGTGGTATTATATGCTTCCTTGTGGTGGTTTCGTGAAAGGTTTAGAGTTTTTTTGAAAGGATACTCACAAATGAAGAAATAATAGCAGAAACACTACTCGTACTAGAATAAGTTTCTTTGTGGTGTTTTCTTGATTGGTTACCATCCATAAATGAGTACCCGAATCAGAAACACTTCTCGTGGCAAGATGAGATGCTTTGTTGTGTTTTGTTGAATGTTTACCAACCATAAATGAAAAAATCAGACATGAAGCACATCGAATGGTATTCTATGCATCTTCATGATGGTTTAATTAAAGGTTTAGAGTTTTCTTGAAAGGATACCACTCACAAATGAAGAAATAATAGCAGAAACACTACTCGTACTAGAATAAGTTTCTTTGTGGTGTTTTCTTGATTGGTTACCATCCATAAATGAGTACCCGAATCAGAAACACTTCTTGTGGCAAGATGAGATGCTTTGTTGTGTTTTGTTGAATGTTTACCAACCATAAATGAAAAAATCAGACATGAAGCACATTGAATGGTATTCTATGCATCTTCATGATGGTTTAATTAAAGGTTTAGAGTTTTCTAAGAAGGATACCACCCATAAATGAAGTAATAATATTACGAACACTTCTCGTAGCAGAATAACATGCTTTATGGTCCCAGAAATGAAGTAATCAGATATGAAGCACTTATAGTGGTATTATATGCCTCTTTGTGCTGGTTTCGTGAAAGGTTTAGATTTCTTGGAAGGTTACCACTCACAAATATAGTAATAATATCAGAAACATTACTCGTAGAAGAATAAGTTGCTTTGTGGGATTTCTTGATTGGTTAACACCCATAAATGAGTACCCAAATCAGAAACACTTCTCGTAGCAGGATAAGATGCTTTGTGATGTTTTGTTGAATGATTACCACCCATAATTGAAGTAATCAGACTCTATGCACTTAGAATGATATTCTATGATTCTTCATGATGGTTTCATGAAAGGTTTAGAGTTTTCTAGGAAAGTTACCACTCCTAAAAGAAGTAATCATATTAGGAACACTTCTCGTAGCAGGATAAGATTCTTTATGGTGTTTTCTTGAATGGTTACAACCCATAAATGAAGTAATCAGACATGAAGCACTTATAGTGGTATTATATGCTTCCTTGTAGTGGTTTCGTGAAAGTTTTAGAGTTTTTTTGAAAGGATACCAGTCACAAATGAAGAAATAATAGCAGAAACACTACTCGTACTAGAATAAGTTTCTTTGTGGTGTTTTCATGATTGGTTACCACCCATAAATGAGTACCCGAATCAGAAACACTTCTTGTGGCAAGATGAGATGCTTTGTTGTGTTTTGTTGAATGTTTACCAACCATAAATGAAAAAATCAGACATGACGCACATCGAATGGTATTCTATGCATCTTCATCATGGTTTAATTAAAGGTTTAGAGTTTTCTAAGAAGGATACCACCCATAAATGAAGTAATAATATTACGAACACTTCTCGTAGCAGGATAACATGCTTTATGGTCCCAGAAATGAAGTAATCAGATATGAAGCACTTATAGTGGTATTATATGCCTCTTTGTGCTGGTTTCGTGAAAGGTTTAGAGTTTCTTGGAAGGTTACCACTCACAAATATAGTAATAATATCAGAAACATTACTCGTAGAAGAATAAGTTGCTTTGTGGGATTTCTTGATTGGTTAACACCCATAAATGAGTACCCAAATTAGAAACACTTCTCGTAGCAGGATAAGATGCTTTGTGGTGTTTTGTTGAATGATTACCACCCATAAATGAAGTAATCAGACTTTATGCACTTAGAATGATATTCTATGATTCTTCATGATGGTTTCATGAAAGGTTTAGAGTTTTCTAGGAAAGTTACCACTCCTAAAAGAAGTAATCATATTAGGAACACTTCTCGTAGCAGGATAAGATGTTTTATGGTGTTTTCTTGAATGGTTACAACTCATAAATGAAGTAATCAGACATGAAGCACTTATAGTGGTATTGTATGCTTCCTTGTGGTGGTTTCGTGAAAGGTTTAGAGTTTTCTTGAAAGGATACCACTCACAAATGAAGAAATAATAGCAGAAACACTACTCGTACTAGAATAAGTTTCTTTGTGGTGTTTTCATGATTGGTTACCACCCATAAATGAGTACCCGAATCAGAAACACTTATTGTGGCAAGATGAGATGCTTTGTGGTGTTTTGTTCAAGGTTTATCACCCATAAATGAAGTAATAGTCCTGAAGCGCTCAGAGTAATATTCTACATTTCTTCGTGCTGGTTTCCTGAAAGTTTTGGAGTTTTTTTGAAAGGTTACCCCCAATAATAGAAGTACTAAGGTCAGAAACAATTCTTGTAGCAGGGTAAGATACTTTGCGGTGTTTTCTTGAAAGTTACCACCCATAAATGAAGTAATCAAACATGACGCACTTAGAATTGTATTATTTGTTTCTTCATGATGGTTTCATGAAAGGTTTAGAGTTTTCTAGGAAGGTTACCACTCATAAATGAAGTAATCATATCAGGAACACTTCTCATAGCAGGATATGCTTTATGGTGTTTTCTTGAATGGTTATAACACATAAATGAAGTAATCAGACATGAAGTATAGTGGTATTATATGGTTCTTTGTGGTGGTTTCGTGAAAGGTTTAGAGTTTTCTTGAAAGGTTACCACTCAAAAATGAAGTAATCATATCAGGAACATGTCTCCTAGTAGGATTTGATGCTTTGTGGTGTTTTCTTGAATGGTTACAACCCGTAAATTAAGTTATTAGACATGAAGCAGTTATAGTGGTATTATATGCTTCTTTGTGGTGGTTTCGTGAAAGGTTTATAGTTTTCTTGGAAGTTTACAACTCATAAATGAAGTAATAATATTAGAAACACTACTCGTAGTAGAATAAGTTGCTTTGTGGTGTTTTGTTGAATGTTTACCACCCATAAATGAAGTAATAGTCATGAAGCACTCAGAGTGGTATACTACATTGCTTCGTGGTGGTTTCCTAAAAGTTTGGTAGCAGGATAATATAATTTGCGGTGTTTTCTTGAATGTTACCACCCATAAATGAAGTAATCAAACATGAAGCACTTAGAATGGTATTCTATGCTTCTTCATGATGGTTTTAATGAAAGGTTTAGAGTTTGCTAGGAAGGTTGCCATTCTCAAATGAAGTAATCATATCAGGAACACTTCTCGTAGCAGGATAAGATGATTTATGGTGTTTTCTTGAATGGTTACAACCCATAAATGAAGTAATCAGAAATGAAGCACTTATAGTGGTATTATATGCCTCTTTGTGGTGGTTTCGTGAAAGGTTTAGAGTGTTCTTGGAAGGTTACCACTCACAAATGAAGTAATTATATCAGAAACACTACTCGTAGTAAAATAAGTTGCTTTGTGGTGTTTTCTTGATTGGTTAACACCCATAAATGAGTACTCGAATCTGAAACACTTCTCGTAGCAGGATAAGATGCTTTGTGGTGATTTCTTGAATGTTTACCACCCATAAATGAAGTAATAGTCATGAAGCATTTATAACGGTATTCTACATTTCATCTTGGTTGTTTCCTAAAAGTTTTGGAGTTTTTTGAAAGATTTCCACCCATAATAGAAGTACACATGTCAGAAACACTTCTCGTAGCAGGGTAAGATGCTTTGCGATATTTTCTTGATTGTTTACCACCCATAAATGAAGTAATCAGACATGAAGCACTTAGAGTGGTATTCTATGCTTCTTTGTGGTGGTTTCGTTAAAGGTGTAAGAGTTTTCTTGGAAGGTTACCACTCACAAATGAAGTAATCATATCAAAAACACTACTCGTAGTAGAATACGTTGCTTTGTGGTGTTTTCTTGAATGGTTATCACCCATAAATGAAATACCCAGTTCAGAAATACTTCTCGTAGCAGGATAAGATGCTTTGTGGTGTTTTGTTGAATGTTTATCACCCATAAATGAAGTAATAGTCATGAAGCACTCAGAGTGGTATTCTAGATTTCTTCATGATGGTTTCCTGAAAGTTTTGGAGTTTTTAATTGAAAGGTTACCACCCATAATAGAAGTACTCTGGTCAGAAACACTTCTCGTAGCAGAATAAGATAATTTGCGGTGTTTTTCTTGAATGGTTACCACTCATAAATTAAGTAATCATATCAAGAACTCTTCTCGTAGTAGGATTGGATGCTTTATGGTGTTTTCTTGAATGATTATCACCCATAAATGAATTTCTAAGATCAGAAACACTTCTTGTAGTAGGATAAAATGCTTTGTGGTGTTTTCTTGAATGTTTGCCACCCATAAATGATGTAATCAGACATGAAGCCCTTAGATGGCATTCTACGCTTCTTCGTTGTGGTTTCCTGAAAGGTTTGGAGTTCTCTTGAATGATTACCACCCATAATGAAGTACTCTGATTGGAAACACTTCTCGTCACGGGATAAGATTCTTTGTTGTGTTTTCTTGAATGTTTAGAACCAATAAATGAATTAATCAAATATGAAGTACCGAGAATGGTATTCAAACATAGAACTTGATCTGCATATTAGCATCTCATTAGAGACTGAATTTTACATTTTCTAGAATTTATTTACATTTTTTAAAGAGGTGAAAATCTTTGATATCGAATGGTAAAAAAATTGTAATATTAACCGACTTTTCACCATCTCTAAATAAATTCTAAAAATAAAAAATTTGGTCTTCAAGGAGATTTTAATATGAAGATCAAGTTCTACGGTTTGGATCGATCATATGGACTTCAAAATTGAATATACGAATGCGAAGTACCGCTTATTTGATGCTTTGTGAAGTATATATATATATATGGCTAATTTGAAAACGTTTGCACTTCGTCCAAAGTACAAAAGTTTCACATTAGCCAACTTTTTTGGTTAAAATTTAAATTTAAATTGCTCAATAAATTCGTCATATCAAAATCTTGTAGGAAATCAAATTTCGTGATTTTTAGAGTTTTCTAGCTATATTTAAATTTTTTTTATAAATAGTCCAGTTTAATATTAAAAAAACTGACATTTTCTGGGTTGTTTTTAAAAAATATTTAAAATATAACTAGAAAGCTCTAAAAATCACGAAATTTGATTTACTACAAGATTTTGATATGAAGAATTTATCGAGCAACTTAAATTTAAATTGTAACCATAAAAAGTTGGCTAATGTGAAACTTTTGCACTTCGACCGAAGTGCAATCATTTTCACATTAGCCATACTCATATATATAGATAGATATAGAGAAATGATATTATGCTTTGCAAAGCACGTGCTTTAAAATTGTGGACAATTGGATCTTCAATCATCATGTGCACACGAATCACAAAGCGTGATCCAATGTTCTGCAATTTCAAAGCACGTGCTTTGCAAAGCATAATAGCATATATATATATAGAGAGAGAGAAATGCTATTATGCTTTGCAAAACACGTGCTTTGAAATTGTGGACCATTGGATCTTCAATCATCATGTACGCACGAATCACAAAGCGTGATCCAATGGTCCACAATTACAAAGCACGTGCTTTGCAAAACATAATAACATTTCTCTCTCTCTCTCTCTCTCTCTCTATATATATATATATATATATATATATATATTGCAACATACTTGATTTAGTCAGATAGATACAATAGACAACTATAGTGGCAGATCCACTAAAGAACAAGCTCAAACACTTGTTTGGACTTATTTTTAATTTTTCAAGTTCAACAAATGATTTTTTATGCTGAGAGTTTATTTTGCTAAAAAGAGCAGCTAAAGTGTCAAATAGTGTGTGTGCTTCTTTAAATAGTGCCTAGGCTTCTCCAAAGTACACGGACTTAATATTTCTCTAGATCCGCCATTGGATAGCTGCATTGATTATGTAGAAAGTGAGTCTGAACTAATCCATCGACATTGCCTGGGCCTGCAGATGTTAAGAGAGAATATTTGGTTGAGCAACATTTAAAAAATAAAAATTGAGATTGATCCCGACTATATAAAGATCGAGCCAAGATGATAAGGAAAATACAAAATATAGAGAAAAGAGAAAAAATGAAAAATATAGCCAACATAAGTAGAATTGAGATTGCTCTTTGTTGATTTGTGATTTGTTGTATTACTTCTTGAATTTGCTTGCTCTATTACTTGACTAGGTGATTAAGGTCTAAAAGCTTTTAGTTTGAAATTGTTGATTGAAAACGCTTCCGCATAGTGAATTGACCTTAGTCTTGCGCTTAAAGCCCCAACCTTAATTCTAACAATTGGTATTAGAGCAAAATGTTCATATCTAGTCAAATTTGACCAACATGAATCTTGACATGAGTATGGTTGAGCCCTCTAAACTCTTTAAATGGAAATTTTGAGCTTTGAAAAAAGACAATGCAAGACTACTTTAGTGGAAATGATCTCTTATACACACTTGACAAATAAACCTTCTATGCTACCAAGGATTCACCTTCTAGAATAGTAGATAATAGCTATGCCTCTTACTTTATTTTGAACTTTGTAGATGAATCCTTAGGAGAAATACTTGATTCTAATCTAGCATATGAACTGCGACATACTCTTGAAAATACTTGTAGAGAAAATTTTTGTTCTAGTTAGTGTGTTTCAAGTGTAGATAATCACAACATTGATTCTACAATTATTCTACAAGAGGAGAACAACACCTTGGCACAAGAGCAGGTTGATGAAAGAAAAACAAAGAATGAAGTGAATGATGAAGTAGCTAAAATCTTCTTCAAAGTCAATGAAGAGTATCTAGATGAAAGGAGAATTACAATCACATTTTCTTCCAACTCTCTAGAAGAGGTATATTTAAATTCTTGTAGTTTAGGCACTAGGTCTATATTCAAGAATAGAAAGCCTTTGTATGATAACCAAGCCTTCTTTAGTGAATATGAACTAAAAGTAAAATATAATAAAGTAATGATGTGCTTGAATAAAAAGGAAGAGAAAATTAGTGAACTTTTGAAAAAAAATTGCGAATTAGGATCTAAGTTGAATCTTCTTGAGTCCAAAAATGAAATAGAGTATATTCGAAAAGCTAAATCACATTGTGCTCACCATGAATTTAGATATAATAAAAGATTTTCACACAATAAGTTGGACAAAGAGAAGGATATTGCTTTTACTAATTTTGCATTTGTTTATATCAGCAAAAAAACAAAAGACAAAACAAGCTACAACCGTACGTGCCTGGCTTTTACAATCGATCTTAACAAAGGGATTTTCTAAGATGCTCTCCTTTTTACAAACTATAAACACTATAAAACAATTAATCTATACTATCTTAAAGAATTTAAGAAATAAATATTTTGCATTTGTTCATACTTTTGGTATTATAAAAAATACTCTCTATTCATCTCTTCACTTCATCTTACAATTTCAATTACTGTAATAACTCTTCTCTTTGACTCTTATCTTCTCCTCTCCAATCTCTCTACATAACATTCTTTTGTTGTTATGCACGAACACGCTTGCTAGTGATATATTAATTATTTTGCATTTAATCAAGTAAATAATTTAGATTTGATATATGAATGATCTAATGGCCAGAGATGGGGAAACACTAACATTTTTCTCACGAGGAAATCCACAAGCACTCCAGTACAATTCTACTCATGTGCCTCAATACAATTCTGCGGAGCAAATCTCAGCCTTTAATTTGCATCAAGATTCGTGCAAGCTAAACTTTATAATATCAGACCCCCTGAATCAAATCTGAGCCGTCCGTAGCTGACAGCGTAGTAAATCTAGGCCGTCCATCGGTGCTGCGGGATAGAAGAATCGGGTTCGATCTGACCCGGGTTAGACTGATTTGTCCTATGGTTAAACAAGCACAGTAACTGATGTTGAAATTAATATTTTTTGTTTTCTACGTTAATATAAAATTATGTTGGAATGTGAAATATATGTATTTGATAGTGATTGTCTCCTATATTAATTAATGAGTAGTATTTTTAAGAAATGTCGTAAGAATTTGTGTTATGGTGAATGACATTTTAGTAGGATATCTAAGAAGCATCTTATAGTCTATAAATAGAGAGGTTGTCATTTGTAATAGCATGTGAGCAATAAACAAAGTTGTAATTTGTAATTGTGATATAAAAAAAATATTTTCTGCTCATTTCTTTGTCTTTCTCTTATACTAAAATATTATGACAAATGCCTTAAGACAACATAAGTGATATCATAGCATAGGTTGTGTTAGAGTTCAAGCGATGTTCTTAAAAAAAGATGTTAAGAGCATCATGACTCTGTAAGGAGGCGCACACGATGTGCAACTCGTGTTCAATGATGAAAGTTATGACTATGAAAGTATTAAGATGAAGATCATCTTGATCTCACAAGTTTTGTGGGAGAGAGTGGAAGGTGTGCTTTTCAAAACAAATACTGACAAGGGAAAAGAAAATAAGAAGAGAGATGCCAAGGCTCTCTATTTAATTCAATAATCCATCTCTGATAAAAAATTTTTGAAAATAATCGGGGCTAGTTGTGTGGAGGAAGCATGAGAGTTTTTGCAGAAGGAGTTTCAAGGCACCGACAAAGTTTGAAGTGTAAAACTTTTGACTTTAAAGAGAACTTTTTAGAATTTACAAATGAAAGAGAAATAGATCTTCAAAGAATATTTTTCAGAGGTGATTGAGTTGGTGAACCGAATTAAAAGTTTGGATGAAATTTTAGACGACAAGGCGGTGTGCGAAAAAAATTCTCATTAGTCTTTCTCCTAAATGCAACAATATTGTGGCTATTGAACAAACCAAAGACCTTTTCACTTTAAGTGTACACGATTTGATGGGTTCTTTTGAGATGCACGAGTAGATGATGAGTCGAAATGGTGAACAATCATTTGAAAGTGCTTTCCAAACAAAGGTGAATGTAAAGGAATCAGCTAACAAAAATGCGAGCAATGGGAATACATTTTGTGGTGGTTATAGTGGTGGTAGAGGTAGAGGTAACTTTGGCAGAGGAGTTTGTTGAGGCAACAATCAATGTGGCGAAGTAAAAACATATCACTATTACAAGCTCTCGGGTCACATCGAATTTTTTTGTAGAAATAAGAGAAGGTATCAATGCTACTATTGCAAGAAGTTTAGGCACATAGAGAAATTCTGTAAATTAAAGAATGGTAAGCAAGCAAACTACACCCAATAAAAAAAGAATGATGAAGGAAGTGAAAAAAATTGGTGAGACTATATTTTATGCATGTCAAGTAGCAGTAGTGAAGAAGGATGACGTGTGGTTTGTTGATAGCAGATGTAGTAATCAAATGGCGGATGATGAGATAATCTTTTGCATGCTTGATATTACTACTACTACTCAAATCACAATGGGTAATGGTGCGGTTATGAAGTCCAAGGGTAAAGGCACGATTGCCATAAATTTTAAAAAAATGGTAGAATTTTGATTCAAGACGTGTTGCTTGTGCCATAGTTGGTGCAAAATTTGGTATGTGTTTGACAATTGATTGAGTATGGTCATACGGTTCATTTTGACGGTGAGACGTGCAATATTTATGACAAACTAGAAAAGAAAAAGAGAATTGATTGTGACGATGTGCCTCGAGCGAAATAGAAATTTTCCTCTCACTCTCAAACCCGCAAGAAGTGTTGCCTTGAAAGTGGAAGTTGAATATGTGTCAAGGTTATGTCACAAGAGGTTTGGACATGTGAATTTTGAAAGCTTGAAGTTGTTGAGTACAAAAAATATGGTATACGGCTTGCCAAATATTGAAGAAAAGAAAGATGTGTCTGTGGCGTGTGCTCTTGGTAAGATACACCGAGAGGCATTTTCAAAGAGAAGGCATGGCGAGCAAAATAACCTTTGGAGCTTGTTCACACTGATATTTGTGGGTCGATGATCACAAACTCACATGGAGGAAACCGGTATTTTATTAATTTCGTTGATGACTTTTCTCGGATGTGTTGGGTGTATTTTTTTAGACAAAAATCAGAAACTTTTTTTTGTTTTTAAAAAGTTTCAGAAGATGGTTGAAATGCAAAGTGGTTGATTGTTGAAGAAGTTGAGAAGTGATAGAGGTGGTGAATATAACTCTAAGGAGTTTGAAAAATTTTGTAAGGATATTGGTGTTGAAAGACAAGTGACGATCAGTTTTACACCGAAGCAAAATGGTGTTGTAGAAAGAAAGAAAAAAAATACTATTGTTGAAATGGCAAGAACAATGATAAATGAGAAATATTTGCCTTTGACATTTTGGACAGATGCGACATACATGGTGGTTTACTTGTTAAACTGGTGTCCCACGAAGGTGGTTGACAACAACACACCATTTGAAGCAAGAAGCGGTGGTAGAAAGCCATCGGTGAATCACATGAAGATTTTGGGTGCATTTGCTATGCGCATGTCCCTAAAGAAACAACAAAATAAGCTCGAGGATAAATGTGAGAAATGTGTGTTTGTTGGCTACAATGCCAAGTCAAATGTCTATAAGCTCTTTAACTTGAAAAGAAACAAGGTGATTGAAAGTGCGGATGTGATTTTTAGTGAAAAAGACAAGTGGAGTTGGAAAGAAAAGAATGTTGAAAGTGTGTCTATTCTATTAGATATAGATGCACAAGAAGAAACAAGTGGCGTGCATGAAAGGAAAAATAAAGATGAAGAAGAAGAAAAACAATCATTTTCTCCAACCATGGATGTCGGATCGAGTTCATATGCTCCAAGCTCTACCCCGGTAAATATGAGAAGGTTAAGTGATGCTTATGAACGTTGTAATTTTGTTGTTGTTGAATTAGAGAGTTTTGAGCAATCGGTTCATGAGGAGGTTTGAAAAAATATTATGGCGGAAGAGATAAAAACGATTGAGAAAAATAAAACATGGGAGTTGGTTGAAAAATCAAAGAGAATGATGTAGTCCGGTTGAAGTGGATTTACAAGACAAAGACGAATTCGGATGGCTCGGTGCAAAAGTGCAAGACAAGATTGGTTGTAAAGTGTTATTCACAACAACCCAGTATTGATTATCAAGACACAATCAAACTGATAGCAAGGCTTGAACAATAAGAATGTTGATCGCATTAGCTGCACATGAAGGTTGGAAGATGTTTCAACTTGATGTGAAATCAACTTTCTTGAATGGAGTGTTGAAAGAAGAAGTTTATGTTGTGCAAGCACAAGATTTTGAGGTTGAAGGTGAAGAAGAAAAAATGTACAAGTTAAAGAAGATATTGTATGGGTTAAAATAGGCATCTCGTGCATGGTATGACAACATTGATTGTTACATCACCAGAAAAGAATTTAGAAGAAGTTCAAGTGAGTCAACATTCTATGTCAAGCATGGTGATACCGGTATGCTTATTATTTCTCTTTGCGTTGATGATTTCATTTTTATCGAAAATGATGCACGCATTTAAAGATGACATGATGAAAAGATATGAGATGAATGATTTGAGTTTGTTGCATTATTTTTTTAGAATTGAAATTGATCAAAGAGAAAAATAAGTTTTTTTCTCAAAAGAAATATGCACAAAATATTCTCTCTAAGTTTAAAATGTAGAATTTTATTCCGGTGATGACACCATTGTTGGTGAATGAGAAGTTAGGAAAAGAAGATGGTAGTGGTGATGCTGATGCGGCTCAGTATAGAAGTTTGATTGGGAATTTGTTATATCTTACAACTACGAGATCCGATATTATGTATACTTCAGAATTGTTGTCTCAGTTCATGCATCAACCGAGTAATTTGGAGTTGCAAAAAGAGTGTTCAGGTTTGTGCAAGGTACCAAAAATTATGACCTAATGTTTGAAAGAAATGAAAGATAAGATTCAGAGTTGTCGATTTTTGTGATTGTGGTTGGGTCGGAGCAAGGATGACATGAAAAGTATTTCAAGGTATTGCTTTACACTTGGATCGGTTATTTTTTCATGGGCATCAAAAGAAGTAAGAAATGGTTGCACATTCCTTTGCGAAAGCCGAATACGTGTCTGCAAGTGAAGCAACTAAACAAGTGGTTTGGTTAAGGAAGATTTTAGGCGACATGAGAGAAACAAGACATGGCTGCGATTTTTTTTTGGTGACAACAGCAATTGCAATGTGAAAGAATTAGTGTGTTTCATAGCTGAATCATTGAGAATGAAGAGGTAATGATCAAGCATGTGAAGACCGGAGATCAATTGACAGATAGTTCTATCAAGGCACTTCTGTGTGACAATTTTGTGTACCTTAGAGAATTAATTAATTGTTTAGAGTTTCTAGAGTAATGTTGGAATGTGCAATACATATACTTGATAGTTGTGGTTTTTTATGTTAACTAATGAGTATTATTTCGAGGAGATGACATATGAACTTGTGTTATGATTAATGATATTTAAGTCGTAGGATATCTAAGAGACATCTTATAGTCTATAATAGAGATGTTGTCATTTGTAATAGCATGAGCAAGAAATATAATTATAATTTGTAGTTGTGATATAGAAGAAATATTTTCTGCTCATTCATCTTTCTCTCTTTTCCATTAAAATATTATAACAAAGACCATACCTAACAACTGACTCACTATACCATACCTGATACCTGGTGGACCCAAAGAAAAGGAAAAGAACATTAGCTATAATTAGAGCACTACAAGTTGTGTAGTAGTGGACTAAATGCATAACTGATCAGAATAGGACTGTTAATGAAATTTAATAACTAACAAAGTTCCTAGTGTAAAAAATTTGGATGTTTCATAACTAAATACATATATCAAACTATCATCAGGTAGAACTAAATACAAATAATCTCGAGATCATGCAATATTTCTGAAGAAATAGTGTAGTAAAAGACAACAATTTTTTACCCGTTCTGCATGACAATAATACCTGATACCTGTTCCAATCTGATTTCCAACATTAGCTATAATTAGAGCACTACAAGCTATGTAGTGGACTAAATGCATGACAAATCAGGATAGGACTGCTAATGAACATGGTGATTCATGGACAAAATGAACTGGACACTATTGAACATTTTATGGAATGAACTATTTCTTGGTCTTGGTTAAAATTCAATCCAAGTGCTATTGATAAAACTGAATAAGACAAATTATGGACAATCAAGGACAAATTATGGACAAATTGTGAACTAATTGCGAGCTCAGTGTGGATTAAATGAAAATATGTTTAAACATCCCAATAGATCAACCAAGTTGTAACTCTATGTTTCATAGAGAGAACTAAGTTATTCGCACAAAGAAACCTAAGTTATTCAATACAGTGATGAAAAATCTTTCATTTAAAGAGGACAATGCACTGTGGTGTCCAAAATCATGTCCTTATGATTAGCTTATGGACAAATAGTGGACATTAATTATTCAATTATAAGATGAACTTGACATGAATTAGATATTAGCAGATAATTATGGACATGATTTGATCATGAACTTCAACTCCTCATTAGCGGGCTGAGCTGGACATGGACTGAAACTCGTCCATTAACAGTCCTAGATCAGGACCACAACATATATGCAATGGAACGATGCCTAATTAATGGAAAAAGCTAGGTTCTAGTATTATATGAGCGATCTTAACTCAAATAGGACATAGGAAATTAGCATATATGACACCCAATTTTTCTCATCTTGCAGCATCCTTGCAATTATAAAAAGTAAAACCATGATAAATTTTTCAACAAAAAACACAATAATATATTTTAATTAAAAGAAAGAGCAATCTCAGGGACAAAACTAGAACATCGAGTTAGGAGGGCAATTATAAAGATGCTAAAATTTAATTTTGATCAAATTATACAAATATTTAGTAAAAAAAATTAATTGTAATCAAAACTTTAACTAAAATCTTACCATTTAATTAAATTTAATTAGAAAATTAAATAATATATTTATAATTGGAAATAGTTTTAATGCATTGAAGATGATAGATGCAGCCAACGAGGGGATTTAATCCAAGCTAAATCAATGGAATTATTAATGAGACAGTTGTATAATCATTAAAATTGTCCAAAAAAGAAGACTGGGTCATTGAATTATTAGCAAATGGTGGCATTTAATTTTACAAAATCACAATTAATTGTAGCTACTAGTATTATATAACAAAAGATACCTAAATAATGATAATAAGTAAAGATAATTAAAAATAAAAGAACAAAACATTTTTATTTGCAAGTATTTATTTTTTTCTTTTTTCAGGTTATAAAAATTGATTTGTCCAATTTATTTCATGTGGATGATTTTTTTATGATATAGTAAATAAATCAATGACCTAACAGTTATCTCTTCATTTTGATATTTTCTATTTCGTTTCACAACTTCTCTGGAAAATCAAGAGTAATTATAATGATTGCAAATTTGTTCCAATAACTCATTAATGAAATATTCTTCTGCAAATTTTAGATATTTAAATTTATTATTGAGTTGGAGGTAATTGGGATGATAAATATGTTATACATATATGAACGTTGATAATAAATTAATATATATATAAGGTTCCAATTATATGTCTAAAAATAATATTTATATGTAAAAAGATAATTATATTATAGACATCATTATTGTGATATAAATTTCGGTATATTATTGTGACGACTCTTAATATTTGCTCATAATATTAATGAAATTTTTTATGATTATTTATTCAACCTCAAAATGTTTCCTTACATTGATGCAAGTCTATTTAGTCAAAATAGAAGGTCAAATTACTCGTCTTTACACCAAATTTAGTATAAAGTGTGCAATGACTATTTTGTCCTTGTGAAATCAATAGATGAGATTATAGATGTATCATAATATTGGATTTACACCAGATCACCCTTAAGATTTTAAAAGCCGCATACTGTATATTTGTTTCCCATCTCTGATTGGTTTAATTAATTAGGCAAGATGAGCAATTAAGGCACTTAAAGGGCTGGTAAAGCTTCAGGCTCTGATCAGAGGTACATTGTGAGGAAACAAGCAGTGCGAAAAAATAATAATTATGTATTTTACAAATAAATTATAGTGCGAAAAAATAATACATAATTCATATAAGCTAATAAATAAGAAGTGAAATAACACACAAAATTGAAAAACGAAAATCATTAAGTGAAAGTCTTAGTACCGATCTTCAAAAATATTTCTCAGACGTAATGATAATAGCTTTAGATGTTTTTTTCACTCTGTTATGATTTTTCTTTATTTCCTTTTAATCTCTCTCTTCCCCCAATTTTCAGTACAGAATAGGAAATATAAAGGGTATGGTTCCCTTTATTTCTCTTGCTCGGCAATTTTTCTGCACGTAAAGAAAATTACTAAGCAATTAGAGAGAGTAAAAGAAAATAAAGAAAAATCAGAATGAAGTGAAGAAAAATGTCTAAAGCTATCATCATTACGTCTGAAAAAAATCTTTGAAATCGGTACTAATGCTTTTGCTTAAAGATTCCAGTTCTTCAATTTTGTGAGTTCTTTCACTTCTTATTTGTTATATTATATGAATTACGTATCTTTTTTCGGACTGTAATTTATTTGCAAAATACATAATGATTAAATATATTTTTATGTATCATTTGATATCAGACCCACCGTAATTTTTAAATAAGACAAATAACGATCTCTAGTTGTACCAGTGGTATTTATTTTTTCGGGAAGTTTTTTTTTCCGCTGGATGAAACCAATTCGTTCTGATGTTTGATCAATTGATTTCCGCTTTATAAAGTCGCCAAGTTGATCATATAATAATCTGTACTGACAGCTTCTGTCAGCTCAAATCGAAAAATAATCTGTACTGTACTGTACTGTACTGTACTGCATTAATGGAATGAAGGCAGTTAATTTGACGCAGTATCATAATTACCTTATGTCTTGAGTATTAATTGATGGTTTTGATTAATTTTGATTCCAAAATTAATTAAAACATATGGGTGTTCTTCCATTTGTGTGATTCAGATTGCCAATTCGTATATGGTAATAAACACAGTGGTACCCAATTTCGTTGGGTGCAATAATTAATTTCCTTGCACCAATTGATCTTCAAGATTTCAAATTCACATATTTGTTATCAAACTTCAATGATTACGCTGCACCAATCAGGCCATGGTGATTATGTTAAAGTTCAGTGCACTTATGAATTGTACCTAAAGAAGATGATGCGGAATTCAATAAAGACATTATTGATTATGGTTAATTCGGATTTGAGTAAAGTTCCATTATGGTTACTAGTTTAATTATGGCTATTGGTTTCCACTGCATTAGGTAAATTAGAGTATCTCCATCTCTGAAATTTTAAGAGTTTTTTAATTATTGTCACATTAATTTTAGAAATTTAATTTTTCTTTTGTTTCTAAACTCTCCGTTCCTAAAACTAAAAAGTTTGAGTTTCTAAATTTCCACGTCAGCAAATATTACCAATATTATGAGAGACCGATCAATTTTAACTAATGATTAAGCCATGTCATAGTTTCTAAACTCTAAAGCATAGTTGCTAAATAAGAAACTCTTGAGCAAAATTTCTAAATAAGAAACTCAACTACATCCCTGAAACTCATTTAGAAACTACCACGTCAGATTAGAAACTCCTAGAGTTTCAAGGATGGAGATGCTCTTAGATCCCTCCTATATATATTACGGTGTAATATATGAGGACAATTATATTCAATAAATTGTTCTTATTTGTTTTTTTTCCTTAGGCCAATAAATGTTATTTAAATTATGATTACTTAAATATAATTCATGTTAAGTCTTTGGTGATTAGATATTTGATATCAAGTCATTATGAAGATTTCATATAATGATATATATTTGTAGAAAACAATTGATTATGATATTATTTTACCAAAGAAAGCATTCATAATGACGTTAATTATTTTCTAACTCATGCACAAAATATGCATATGATATATATTTTAATTGGTTATTGAACTGTCCCAACGGAAACACAATAATCATATATTATATGTGTATATTAGTGATAATGAATGAATGATAATTATTAAGTTTTTGGATATGGTTAGTTGTCATATTCAAAATTATTTTGTGTTTTGCAATGCAGTTAGATATATATCAAGCAGTCCAACGGAAGTTTGTTGCATATATATTTTGCATACATATAATGCTAAACCATATTAGTTACTTTTAATGACGAGCTATTATAATTTTACCAACTTTAATTATAATTACTTTATTGTTAGAAATAATTATGTTATTTTTATCACAATTATGTTTATATTTAATAAATATGACTGTAAATTTTTACCAAATTTAATTGTCGATATATTTTATTAAATAGAACTTATTTTATGATTCAATTTATTTCTTACCATCGATGATATAAATTGATTATGTGAGAACTATTATGTTAAAATTGAAATATTTTGTGTTTTTATTATGTATTTCAGTTTGATTAATTGATGATTAGTTCTTTTATGATTGATTCACTTTATTAGTTATGTGTAAATTATTTATGTTGTTATTAGCAAGCATTTCTTGATGAAGACTTGCATAAAGAATTTTTAATGAAAAAACCTAAAGTTTATGTATGAGATGTCGGTTGAAATGATCTATATATGGGTTAAAGTAAGCCTCACATGTTATTTAAATTTTCATGAGCTCATCATATATGGATTTAAAGAAATACAATAGATCAATGATATCTCAAGATTAGTGGGACAAAATTTATCATTCTTTTTGTTGTATATGAATGATATTTTCTTCTCTAAGAACAATAAATAAAGTGGTGGGGTTAAGTATATAAACACCAAATATCTTATTGCTAAGACTAAGTCAAATTGGTAATATTATGATACAACATATTATTTATATAAGAGCTATGTTAGATATTATGTAAACTATTATGTAATCACTCACTCTTTTCAAAGAGCATGTTGCCGACATAGATTTGGATAATGACTTTGTGCACATGCATGTACCCAATCTTCAATTATGTATTTACTTTGAATGCCTAATATTTTCTTATTTCTTATGTTGCGCATTGCTAATGTTAATTAAGCAAGTTTTACTTATGTGGATCGACTGAATTTATTAATCATTTGTTGGAAAGAATACCACTAATATAATTAATGGAGATCAAATAACGCTAATGGTTATTTTGATTATATTAGTTTGGTTTAATGTTTCTAACTGAACAATGTTTAAGTTAAGAATAATTCTAGTGTACTTCAAAAAAATACATCCATATGCATCTTTATGGTACAATCAATAGCGAAAAACAAATTAGCGTGGATGACGGATATTTTCCATTTTAATCTACAATCTCATTAAATAGGGACATATTTGACATACACAAATATAATTGGAAGTAGTTTTAACACATTGAATATGAATAGATGATATATACAGCCAACAAGAAACGCATTTAATCTAAGCAAAATTAGTGGAATCATTAATTGGACAATTGTATTAATTAAAATCGTCCAAAAAAGAATAATGATTTATTGGGTTATTGAAAAGAAAGCTGACATGTTGAACCTAAAAATATTATGCTGTGTATGTTTAATTTTAGAAAGACCACAATTATAATTACTAGTATAACATAAATAAAAATAAACACAAAATATCATAGTAACTACATAAAGATAATTAAAAATAAAAGAACATTTTTTGGAATTTTTTTTCAGGTTATAAAAAAAATGTTTGTCAAATTTATTTCATGAGGAATTTTTTTTTGGATGATATAGTCTTTATTTTGATTTGATTTATTTTATTTTACGACATCTCTTAGAAAATCTAAAAGTTCCAATAAAAAAGATATCACAAAATGGTTCTTTCGTGATAGTAATTTTGTTGATTGCAAATTTGTTCCAATAACTCATCAATGAATTATTCTTAAGCAAATTTCAGACATTTAAATCTACTATAGTGTTGAAGGAGGTAATCCAATATTGTTGTCCCTTCATATTTGCTCATTATATTATTGAAAAATTCATTATGATAATTTATTGGACTTCAAAATTTTCCTTAATTGACGCAAGATTACAGCAAATTCTTACCATTCAGAAAAAGGCCGAATTACTCTTCTTTACAATAAATTTAGTTGATAATGTGCAAATACTTTTTCAACCTTGTGAAATTGAAGGATGAAATTAAAGATCTACAATAATATTGGATTTACACTAGAATCACCCTTAAGTTAATGCAAATTATATTGGTCAATTTTTTAATATATGTTCATTATAATATTTTAAAGTTTAGGCCAAGTGGAAAATTGTTAGAATATTATTTGTTACTAGTAATCATACCCGTGCAAGCAATGAGAGACATTATGAATGAAAAAGAATCATTTAAATTGCATGTTGATCAAATACTATTTTTGCGTGTATCACATTTTTGTGAATTATTCGTAACATATTCAAAATTATGTGTTCTTGTCAATTAGTTGTATTAAAAATAAATGCTTGGAGAAGTGCTTTTACAATTTTTCGCGCGTATTTATCTTTCAACTACATAACAATATAACATATACATGCACTGCACAATAATTTCATTTAGACGAGGATTCTCTAGGTATCATTGATGTGTTGTCAACATAAATATAAGAAAGAAACTGATCCATACAGCTTACGAAATAACACACAAGTAAAATCCCAAAAAAACAAATAAAGTATCACAAATCAGAATTATCACATGAACTTAATTATTTAGTTTGCTTCAAAGATGCTAGCATAAGAAAAACTAAAGATAAAAATGCTAGAAGCACATCTGCTAAGAAATGAAACTTAACATAAGAAAGATAGCATATTACACTTTACCAGTATTATTTCCTATTTCTTTAAGCGGATTTTCCGGAATTTGATCTCGCTTGATAAAGTTTTTGAAGCTCTCTCTAACGATTGCTTATGCCTCTTATGCGTCACTATGGTTTAGCCTGGGTGAACGCACAAACATAGCTATCTGATACATGATATTGGGTACTTAGCCAGATTTGAGAAGGTACACACATATATTTTCTGGTTGCATCAGATTATTTTCGAATCGGTCCTATTGCTTCTACTCGACTGTTGAGTCGACGTAATGACACCATGGTGGGTTTTTTTCAAGACAGCAATAGAGAGTAGAGTAAAATACCTGAAATTGAATGGAAAGAATTAACACATTCAATCCAGAGATTCAAACAAATATTTAAAAAATTTGGATAGTAATCCAAATTTATACATACATTGCATAATTTCTAATGCTATATTTAAAAATCATCAGCAAAATAAAAGATATTATTTATGTAATTTGTATAGTAATATTTCGTAAAATGTACATTATTAAAAAACAGACAAAAACAACTTAGTTTAAATTCTCCTAACTATGATATAGATCCCATAAAAATTAGTTCTTGTATCATGTGTAGGTCCCATAAAATTTATAAGACAATAGTTTTGAGAAAATACATCAGTCTCAAATATCAATTATATTTTGAAAAATATATGTAAATGCGGATCTTTGAACTTCAAATTAAATGCATGAAAAAATAATTAACAAAACAAAATTACAAAGCAGGGTTGAATATTGCATCATTTCATTAATTTCATGATTTGACATCTAACCAAAATATCAAAAAATAAAATATATATATATTTACATATATATATTTTTTTTACAAATTAACTAACTCGTCCATTTCTTGTAATTGTAAATTGTTGGTAGAAATTATTAATCAGTAGTATGATTCTATAGTATTTTAAAATACTATAATTTTTTACTTTGTCATAGTCAAAGTTATGTGGCATTTAACCAATTTTTTAGTTAAAAAATAATGAATAGTTTTAAAATATTTGATACATTAGTATGGTAATGCAACTATGAAATGCGTGTTTGAAAATTAGTTTGTACATAAAATAATAGTTTAAAATATTTTGGCACAACTTTCCATTTTCTTTTCTAGCTAATAAAATGCAATGTCACGGGAGATTTCAATATGTGAATAATCAGTCTTATAATACTTACCATATATAATTTGTACAAATGACATTATTGTTCTTATATAATCAAGCATTGTTTATCAATATCCTCTGGTTTGAAAGATATTTTACTCCATAAAAAAGTAAGACTGTGATCAAATGGAGAACTTCATTTCTTAGGTTAGTATAGATAGTATTATTTATGTGGCCTATTTAATTGTTATGAGCCAAGTTCATTTAAAAATTTACTAAATGATGCATCAATATTTTGATGAAAAAGACTGCCAACAAAGTTCACTGTATTTGATCGCAAATGTTGCCTCATATTTATAAAAACACTCATTGTAGAAATTTTTATGCCACACACTATTTTTATATCCATTAACAGGGAGGTGTTAATTAATTAATTTAATTAATTAATCAATTAAAGAATATGCGTCTTGTCAGGTCGCAATATTACGCACCTATTCAACAGCATCTTTTGGATTAATTAAAAATAAAAAGTATATAGTCCTTTCAATTACGATCTCTCTCTCCCCCCCAAATTTTCAATACAAAAAGGAAATATAAAGGGTATGGTTCCCTTTATTTCTCTTGCTCCGCAATTTTTCTGTATGGTAAAGAAGATAACTAAGCAATTAGAGAGAGAAAAAGAAATAAAGAAAAATTAGAATGGGGTGGAGGAGAACGTCTAAAGTTGAATGTTGAAAATCTTTGAAGATCGATACTAACGCTTCGTTAGCTTAACGATTTTCATTTCTCAATTTTGTGAATTCTTTCACTTCTTATTTGTTATCTTATATGAATAATATATCGTTATCTCGAACTATAATTATTTGTAAAATACAAAATGATTATTAAATGTATTTTTATCTATCGCTCGGTCCAATCAACAGCTAGATTTTGCCGACTGAGAGTAGATCTAGCTTTTCAAGATGTTCCGATAATTTCCATCATTGTCAAAAGTAAGGAACAAGCTGAAAGAGGTATGTCCCTCCTAACACCAACACAGTTGTTTATGCCAGGACGAGGTGCAAATTGTTTCGTGTATTTCCTCTCATTTTTCTCTCTAATTCAAAAAATCACATTTATGTGATCGCATATATGAAATTTAGGAGGTCTGACCTTCCATCTTTTACTAAAAAAAAATCAAGAACAAAGTTTGGTCTCATTGCATAACCACAACATAAAATTGTTGATAATGTGCATTCATAGAGGCATTGCCTGACCTCCCAACTTTTGTTCCGATATAAAACTGATAAATTGGCATTCATAGAGGTTGTTATCACTTTTATCATATGGAGAGAGCGCTGCCGAAGGATATTCTCAGCTCAACAACTTGGTGGTTAGAAATTAACACGAGAGATACTCAGAGGGGGTAGCCTATGGTGTTAGAAGGAGAGCTACTTCGTGAGACATACACTTTAAACAGAACTACCTCTTAGTGCATGTTCTAAAACTTGCATAGTTGTACATAACTCTTCTTTTCTTGTTATAATTTTGTACTAATCATTTATATATGAAATTTGAGGGATTAGACCCTCATCTTTTTCTCAAAAAAAAAAGTTTGGTCTCACTGCATAACCACAACATAAAATTGGGCAGGCTAGATGATGGAAAATTTTACTGCTAAAACTAGGGATTTGGGTTCATTTCAAAAGAATGGGCATTGGAAGAAGTCTTTATGGTTCACTCCTAGTTTACACAAGCTCTTACTTTTTTAATGGGAGATTGTTGTTACGTTGTTCCAATAAATTCAATCTGTGTTTTATCAGTTTGTGCATCCTACTTTTGCCTTTGTAAATATGGGGTGTTGTTTACACGCTGTCTCCCCTTTTGTGTTATACGAGAGTCTCTTACTTTATTTTTGAAGAAAAAATGGAGTCAGGCCTCTAAATTTTATTTAATCACAAGTGGCAATACAAGTTACATAGAATAGCAATTGAAGTACATATCAGTTTTACATTTTGGCAGAAAATGAAACTAATCATATAACAAAAAATATAAAAAATTGTATAGAGGCGCCCGAGAGGAGCCTTTTATGCTTTGCTCGCGTTGTCTTGGTTGTACTCATTGAAATTTTTTGTTATGATACCTCATTTGGGAACCAATTTCTAAGTTCTTATAGGATTTCTCTCATTGTCGCTAACATAAGTGCCGCTATAAAAGTTCTGTTATAGCGGATTCTTCATATAAACTGCTATAATCACTACAAGAAAACAAGCATTCGGTGACGACAAAAGTATAAAATGAAAATATAGAGAAAACTCGCCACCATTGTTATTCGGTGACAACTTTTGACTACTAAAAATATAAAATGACAATATCGTTTGTCATCTATTAAAATCAAATTGATGACAATATTTGTCGCCAATATATACCTGACATATGATGACCATATTCATTGTCACTTTTATTATAAATAGTTGTGGCGATTTTTTTCAGTGACAACATTTTGTTGTCGTTAATTATATAAATAATAGAGACGAGAGATTTTGTCATTATTAATATAATGAAAGCGATTTCTCTTTTGGCCACCTTTACTTTTTAATAGAGACAAGAAATTCAGATCGCCACCTTACATATTCTTTTGGCAAAACAGATCGTCACTACATATCTTAATAAAAGAGGCAAGTTTGTATTTTTTGCCTCTTTTAATTAATGACAACTTAAAAAGCCAATATGTCTACAACATTCTAGAGAACCTAAATTGTGTTGGTTGATAATGCATATTATCGTGTCACTGATTACTATTTTGACTATTATTTGGCCATTTTTATATTTTATGAAGGTGAAATGCATTTTTAATCAAGTTTTATTTGAGTATGACCAGAAAAAATTAATTTTCATGTAAATTTGTTTTAAACCAACATATAACAGAAGAAAAAATGATGATTCAAAATAAATGTATAATAAACGTCAATAAAAATTAGTAAATAATCCACCAATAAATACACAGATATTTATACAAACACACAATACTTAGTAACAACACAAAAATGATTAACACCAAGCAAGCTCTAAACAATTCACAAATTATAAACTTTCAAATGGCAAAAAAAAATCAACTAATGGTCCAAAACATGAAACCACCTCTTATTAACTAGTTTTTCATGAAATGACAACCACCTCTATTTTCAAAACTTCCTTCCATATCTTAGTAAAAGACGGCAGCATCATTTTTCCATTTTTGATCCATTTTTCAAGTCAAAATGTTTGTCGAGATGGAGAGCTGTGCAATATTTCACAATTAAAATGTTATCAAATAATGTTAATAAGAAAACAGTTTTATCTTAATGACATGATATTTTTATCTCAATGCAAAGAGAGAACTATCAAGCATTAATATGTCACAAGACATTTTTTTTTTTTGAGAAAAAGATGGAGATCTAGGTCTCCAAATTTTATTACTCCCGGATCACGGAGCGTAATCCATTTGTTCCATTTGTTGCATATGTCACAAGACATTGGACCATACTTGGAGCACCATGTGGAAACGGGTGCATCTGAGATGGTGGCACCAAAAGCAATGATCATTTCCATTAACCTCTCTGAAAAGCACCATCACTGCCACAAGAAAAGTGACGTTATCAGTTAACATATTTAGTTTTAATCACATTCTTTTGTTTTCTAGGAACAAGGCCAATTTTGTACTTCAGTCCAATTTAGAAAGAAAATAACTAGTATGACAATATAAGATTGCGAGGAAGCAAAAGAACTTGCCTAACCATGGCAACAATCTAGAGAACATACTGACAAGCATTGTGTCTGAATTTGAGATAGACAGATATAGGTAGTGAACTGATTCAGGTGTATAGAAATGAATCTCCCAAACGGACAATTTTTCACATGAGGCAAAACTTCAGTAGCTAAGTTAAATACTATCTCAAAGATTTGGACCATAAGCACCGAACACTTCAAATTATGACAAAATTATGTGTCATAAAGTCAAAAATCTTGCGAAGTAATTGTAATGAACATGAAGCATGCATGCCCCATCAAAAAATAAACACACTCAAATATGCACAAATGTACTGGCAGAAAACTTTCTCCAACCCTGATATTATATTCACCAACTACTTCACATCATAAAAATGATTTTATTATCTGACACAAAGAAAATGTGAAATTAAAGAAGAGAGGATGTGGCAATGATGAATAACAAGGGTTATGATTATTTTGAGAAATTACTAGTAATAAAATCATGGAACTAGTAATTTCAGGGTACTGGCAGAAAACTTTTTCAAGCAGTTTATTCCTATTTTTTTATCTTGAAGAAAAAGTGGGACAATTTTTAACTTACCAATACTGCCATTTGACTTGTAAGAATTTGTACCTAGAAGTTTTAGTAGAAATGCATTAACCATCAATCATCTTCTAAAAGCTGTTTGGTCCCTAGATATAGAAAAAAATACATAACAAAAAAAGACAATGAAAATTAAATTAGCAAAGTAATTTTTTGACAAAATTCGTAAACTAATTGACTAAAATGCTAAACTCTATGATTAGAAAAGGTGTTTGGCATAAGAGACGTCAAATGACCCAAATGAGTTGAGAAGAAATAAAACCATGGTCATAAACTGATGGCATTCAAATCTTAAAATCGTCAATTATGTTCAATAATCCTTAATCAATGAAAATATATATGAATTTAAAGAGAAAAAAATCCAGTGAATGGCCCTTTTGCATCACTCTTTTGGTTGGTTATTTGGAGTAGTTCATTGCAGTCCTGCGAAGGCATACCAAGTTAAAAGAAATTTGTATTGCAAGGGTATCCTTGAATAGATATAAGTGTCTACCTCAAGTCCTCAACTAGCTAATAGGAAACACAATGTAAGACCTCAATAGGTGGTTGAGGCCACAATTTTACCTAGATAGTACATTTCTGATTTCTTGTTCAACTTTCCACACAGATCAAGTGTCCCTACTAGTTGCACGTGCCAGTACCTACCAGATGGTGCAGTACATATTTCAAGAGTTCATTAGGGAGTTTCATACCAGCATTATACTCACAAAATTTTAATTAGAAACAAGTAAAAGAGGAAAAAATATATATAAATGATTACTAGGTCAATAAAACATCCATTGAATGGAATGAAACCAAGAAAATAAGCATACATGTTCAAACTACACTCATAGTGCTCACACAACGTTCTGTATGCCTATCATCCTTCCCCGCCTCTAACAACCCTTTTGTCTCAGGACAAGATCGCTCCAGAACTGCTTGATGAAACCGCATATACTCCCCAGCAGCAATATCGAAATTTCGACAATTCCCATTTGAACCAGATGCCAACCCACCGATCAGAGTACTGGTAGAGTTTGTTTTACATGGATCGTAATAACTGGTTGAAACTTAAATAAATAAACAAGGTGTGAAGCAAAGACTGAATATATAGCAATTGATTTAGTTGTTCAAAAAAAGAAAAAGAAGTACCAATTGTCGTGCAGGAAAAGTGAGTTTAGATAAAAGAAGATGGACATGGTGCGGTGATCTGGAACATCTCCTAGGGTTAGGCTTTTCTTGCTGTTGTGTTTTGTCGGAAGGGGTGCGGCGATCTGTAAATTCTACTAGGGTTAGTTTCTCTTGCTGTTGGATTGTGTCTCCGAAGAGAGGTTTTCGAAACAGTTCCGAGGAAAGAGGGAGCGAAGAGAGGTTTTTGGAACAGTTCCGAGGAGAGAGAGAGAATGCAGTCTCTCTAAATTATCTTTCTTTTAATCTTCTGATTTGAAATTGATTTGGCGGGGATTAGAAAAAAAATTAAAATTAGGTGGCACAAATTAATTTTGGCGCAGATTAAAAAAATTAGGCGTCATAATCAAAATTAATTACAGAATCTGTCTTAATAAAGTTGGATAACGAGATTTAACAAATCTGTTACAATTTAATTTTATTATTTTTTAATTGTTACATGAATAAGTTCATAGATATTTCAAAATATTGTTTTCATTTTTTTGTTTTTTAAAATTAATATAACTAAATAATTGTCTAAAATTCTCGATAGGTGGCAACTTTTAGTGGCAACAATTTGACTCGTCATGAAAAAGTCAAATAGGTGGCAACTTTTACTGAGCCACAGTTACTAATTATATGTAGACAAAAAAGATCGTCATGATTATATATTGCAGTGTGGCGATTCCAGTTTTGCCACCAATAATACACTAAAAGGTGACATTATTTACATTGTCACTACAGATATTATATAAAGACAATTGAAGTCGTCATACTTTCAGACATTTATCGAGGCAACTTAAACTTCGTCACCAATTATGTATTAAATTGTGGCGAAATGAGCTATAGTCTCCATAAATGTACTATTAGAGGCAATGCTTTATGATTGCCACGATTAAATTCAAAATAGTGACGACATTATGTAAGTGTCACCGTTAATTTCAATTAATGGTGACGATTTCTCAAGGTTGCTATCAATTATATGGTTATTGCGATGACTTTTTGAGTCGTCGTGATAAAAAGTATAATAGGTGGCGATTTTTTTTGAGTCGCCATTATATTAATAATATTAGTGACGATTTTTTAGTTTAGCCACTATTTGACAATAATAGAACACGACATGAATGTTGCCACCAATATGTCGCCACCAAAGACCTATTTTCTTGTAGTGAATATAGACCTATTAGAGCAGACTCGCTGTGGATTCCGTTGTTATAAGTTGGCTATTATAGCGGGCTATGGTTTGGCCCGCTGTTACAAGTCCAACCACCTTTTTCGGCTCCCAAAGCATCTATTATAGCGGCATTCTTCTAATGTCCGCTTTTATAGATTTCATTCTAATTTTCAAAATGTCACTGTGCTCTTTTAATAGCGATTGTACTGTATGTTCGATATAAAAGGGAGACTATAAAAGCTCATTTCTGTAATAGTGTGATGTAGAGGTTTCCATTTTAGAAAATGTTTCACACCTTCCTTCATCAATACTTTCATGAAAATCTGACTGTTATGCATGTTAGATGAGTTATTATGCATGTTAGACGAGTCGTTATGCATATTATTTTCCTTTTTATTTTTGTACTGAAAAATAATTTTGCAATTTAAGCATGCATAACAACTCATCCAACATGCATAATAGTGAGGTATTTGATGAAAGTATCTATATTTATTTATTTAACTTAACATGCATAACAATTCATCTAACATGTATAATTATTTTTCAGTACAGAATAACATGCATAATAACTAGTCTAACGTGCATAATATATGCATATCATGCTTAACACTCCCTTTCATTTTTATATTCTGATTTATACATCTATTATTGCCTATAGATTAGGGTGGTTGGGACGCTAATGCACGTGCTAGATGGTGATGCGTGTTTTATACAACTGTCATTTATTGGCGTTGTCTTTTTCTTTTGTTTGTCGTTAAATTAATACGTCTCACTATTCTGATAACCCTAGCTAAGACCAATGTTTTATCTCCCAATGACGCAATAACAGATAGGAATATAGGATCATATGAGTCATCAATTGTGCTACAGGTAGAGTATTGATAAAATTGGAATGAGTCTGATTCGGTTCTGGAAATTTGAGGTCGCGATTTGGTTCAATTCGACTCGAGAGCAAATTCGTGAGGGTCTGTCCATAAAAATCGAGGGTCAAATACGAGTTGCGATCAAGATTTTTTGAAAATCTCGACTCAAATTCGGTCCGAGATTGGACCGGCTCGAACTCGACCCGCCTAATCCGTCTTAATCTACCATTAATCCATCTTTAACCTGGCATTAATTTGTCGTTAATCCGTCATTAATATTTTCGTTTATTTTTAACAAATTATTTGAAATTTTATATTTTTGAATTGTACAATAAACTTAACAAATTCTTTTTTTTTATTTCGTATCATTATTAGAACCTCTTTATTTCTGAAACTCCTGAAGTTTTTAATATAATATGCCAATTTTTAAATTAATTTGAGGGATTAAACGAGTTTTTTATTTAGTATTTTCGCTCCAGAGTTTTATTTAGCAATTTTGCTTCAGAGTTTATAAACTCTGACGTTGCTTAATAATTGGCTAAAATTGATTGGTGTTCCATAACACTAGTAGTATTTGTTGATGTGATAATTAAGAAACTTTATTTTTATAATTTCAAAAATAAAGAATTTAGAAACTAAAAAGATTAAATTTGTAAACTCCCAAAAATTTGGATGCTATTAGTTGTTAACCATGGCGATTCCGTCTGAATAATTTGCTTACACAGTTACACACTTAAACTATGCCTGTTTGGATCTATGTTGCACGGGTGCGGGTATCGTATCCGATACGATGTAGGTGCGTGGATATGTCATTTTCTAAAAAACTAGGATATTATATATTAAAATGTTTTATTTTGTTTACATTCAACTGCCACTATAGATGCATGTTATCCAGTATTTTGTTCTAAAATAATGATATATATTGCTATGTAGGTTTTAGAAGTAATTAAGATTAAATTAAGTTTGTTCTGTAAGAATTCAAGATACTGCTCTAATTTAGTATATTTTACTGTAGGAATTAAGAGATAGAATATCCTAGATGATAAGCCAATATTATAAAGCTCTTTCTTAGCTTTCCAACGTACTTTGAAACAGCTTAATCGGAGTTCGGATAAAGGACTTGTGACCAAAATACTAACCGTTGCGCATTGAAAAATATCCCAGCCGTATCATGTCGTATCATGTGTCGTATCCCTGTTGTATCCTACCCTATCATATGCCGTATCCCAGCTGTATCCTGTCGTATCCCAGCTGTATCCTACCGTATCCTGTCATATCCCAATATTAAAATAATACGATATGCCACGTGGAGTATTCGGTGCGTATCACACCTGTATAGCACACGTATCTGATACGCGGTGCGGCATGATTTTGGAGTATCCGGGCAACCTAGGTTTGGATATATGACGGGAAGGGACCAGGGGAAAGAAAATTTCAAAAATAATTTTATTTGGTTGATCGAAGCTATTCATTTAACTTTCTCTACATTTTTAGGAAGTGTTTGGCAAAGCGAAGTATGGATGAAATACCGAAATAGTAGTCTATTCCAGCAAATAGAGATGTCAAATACGAAATTGAAAAATGGAATAGTGAGTAGAATAAGCTTTTCTCGTATACTATCATAGAGCATTAGAGCATGAAGTAAGGAATACGAGAATACTGTTTTGTCGCGCGAAATAGCCATCTAATCATATTTCTTTTACCAAGTGATATTATTTTATTTATTTCGTCTCTCTCCCGTACCTTTCTTTCTTTCTTTCTTTCTCGTTCCTTCTGAGTTCCCTTCATCGTCGATCTCATTGAGCATAGAGCAAGGTGGTAAATATCGACCTTAAAATAAATCTAACCTTATCCTTCTGATTCGATTGACCTCAACACGAGCACATTTGCTTCCCTCCAGCGGAAGGTAAATGTTAGCAAGGCGGTTGTAAGAACGTAGAGCTGGTTCGGTCACGAGGGATGAAGTACAAAAGGTCGTTTAAGGTCGAGTTGAAGTAGTGGCCTAATTTAAGGGTCTACTTGTTTCTATTTTCGGGCGAACTTTGTCGCATTATCATTTATAGTCTTTTAGGTATTCATTAAACTAAGCATTAGTTCAAACTATTACTATTTTTATCTAGGGAGTGTGTTCCTGAAGAAAATTTAGAGGTAAGGAATGATTTCATTGTAACGTGGTCATGCATGTCTGGTCGTTATCGTTTACGTACATCTTCGGGTCTTTGTGAAAAAGTAGAAGGGACATCGAGGTTGTTAGAGGTAAAGGAAGATTATGATTCTCCAGCCCGGTGATGTGCGTAATGCGAGTATGTGATACTGTCGGTGTCGTGTATATTCGCTCTGCACATCTCTGCGCGAGCGGGTGGTATGGAGGGATGAGGGTAAGAATCGAGTCGAGGGTCATAAGGGTGTGGTGCAGAATCAAAGGGTCGAGAACGGCCATAATGGCCGAGATCAACAGATCGTGTCATGAAAAATAACAGAGGGACATTGAAGTAAAACATAATACAAGTTGACTTAGTAGTTTTTTTTTTGTATTAGATAATTACTTGTTCTACTATATTATTTGTACTATTATTTATTCATTTTCTTATTAGGATTTTGGTATCGTAGAGGTCTTGGCATCGGTGAAGCATTGTCCTACGATTAGTTCGTTTAAATCCTAGACGTACCCTCACTCAGACCTAAGCAGATGACAAGTATTGTTGTGTGTGCTCATACTAACTTTAGTCTTGAAAGCGGGTGGATATGATTAGTTTACATGATTGATCACGTGTCTTAGCGCGATTTATCAACCACGCTCCAAGTACACGAAAGGCTTAATTAAATATTGAAATAATCTATGAGTTAGCTATTTAAGTAAAAGAACAACACACACAATGCACACAATACATGAACATTCAACAATATATATATATATATAAACCAGCATTTGTACAAGAGTTACAGCGGAAGCTAAAGAAAGATAAAATACATACAATAGAGGATGATCCCATCAAAGGACGTAGGACCGACCCTCGCTATCCTATACAAACTAATCCTAACAATAGAAAGTAAAAGAAAACAAATAGAGTGATCAGCAAAACGAAAGACGCCGGGGACTCCATCCTAGCGCTCTCCTCGGGACAAAAAGACTTGCTTCTTACCTGGACCCCATAACCACCGTGGAACGTGAGTAATTTATAAAAATTACTCAGTATGGATTAAGGTCTAGCCTTTGAGTTTATATCTGATTCATGATTGGACCAATCACACTTGTTGAGCATAATTTCAATTAGACTATAATTACCTAAGTGATATCTTGTTTAACTATTTATTCAAGTTAATCAAACCTATCGAAACGGACGATACAAAAATAAAACCCCAAAATAGAAAGAGGTGATTACTTATTAGATACAAATTTAAAGTACTAGTACGGAAGATCAACAATACTCCCAAAGAAATGAATTGAATCAAAGTAAAATCCCCCAAGTGTAAGACATCAGGATTCGCCCCCTTAGATGGGTCATGAGCTCGTGCCGTCAATCTAAGGATGTCGTTAGACGGGTCACAAGATCGCACCGCCAATCTAACTTAATTCTGAGTTTCCAGAATGAAAATGCCCTGGTAAAATAGAGCGGTTACAAAAAGTACACACTCAGTCAAAAGCGAACCGAGATGCCTACCCTCATAAAAAGAGAAAATAATAAAATAAACACTCGGTCTCAACTGCCATATGGAAATAAGGAGCCGACTACCCGTTTGAAATAATATAATAGAAAGGTCCGTGTACCAACTAAGGGCCAAAGGGGGCCCCGGACTTCTTCTGTACCAACTAGGGATCAAAGGAGGAAGCCCTTCGAATATTAGGAGATCTCGTAATATTTGCTAATAGAAAATATATATAAAATGGAATAGCTCTGATAACTCACTTGTGGCACGCACACTCTAAACTGAGATACCAAACCTTAATCACTCAAAAGAGGAAATATTATAATACTTATACTAATATGGGTCTTGAAAATAAAACTCTCAAACTGGCACTACGAGCCATCAAGTAATGAACTCGTTTGGTGGGCATCAACCGGATGTCTATGAAGACATCCTGACAAAGGGACCCTACGGGCGTTGAGCTTGCGTACGTAATCCGCCTGTCGCGATGCCCTCATGCTACATCAAGCTGGTGATCATCGACCCAACTCTCATCACTCCCGACGTGAATACATATAATATTTTTATACGCATCTGCCTATAAATATCTAATAGCCTATATGATTCGTATATCGAATCTTACATGCAATTATGAAATGCAGATGACATGCAATACATGTTGGTCTCGGATATTGGTGCAGTTACCGATATGCAAATATGGCAGTTCAAGTTTTAAGGGCCTGATTAGCAATTGTTGGTAGTTTGGTACTGTAGTTCAATTTAGGTAAGTCTGGTAGGACCTAAAAGAATAGAAAGAGATATAAATCCCAGGAACCACACCTGATAATGCGGAAATGCGACGTTGATATCTATGTGTTTACTTGGGGAAATCTCTGCAGCGCCATCGACTCTGTCCGCGCCCACATGGTCAAGGACCACCTTGTCTTTCATCGCCAAATATGTTTACTAAACCTCCTATTGGGCGTTAGGGTTTATCAGCTTAGGGTGTTATCAAATTCTTTAACTTAAGAAATCAGAAATCAGAAATTAGAAATGATATAATCTAGACGTTGAGACGTTCTTGATGCTCTTAAATTAATTCTATTATTATTTTTACTTAGTCAGATCTCTGTGCAGTGTCCTTGTGGTACATAGAGTGTGAGAATTCTATTCCTATGATTTTCTATTTCTTTATTCAGTTCTTACATTTAGTTTAATTATTAGCTTACGTCTTAATTATGTGTTTGTTTATTATCTCTCTAACAAAACTACGTCGTTAAGACGATATCCTATAGATCACCAATACAAGAACAACACGAAGCAAGCATGTTATAAATTCAACCACTTTTAGTTGTGCACTTTTATTTTTAAACTAACAAAAGAAGAAACGAAAAATAGTTAGCTAAACCATAACTAATATGTGTGTAATTATATTATTTATGTGCTTATAGAGAAATTGATCAATATATTATTATAATTAAACATTCACTTAGTCATAGCTATGTGTATGTTGTATGTATTTAGGTGGTTTATCATAGTTATAAACGTAATATGTTTTTATTATTCTAGTGTTCTGGTGAGAATTTAGTTATGCAAGCTTTGTAATAGTTAACTAATAATATTCTATTTAACTAAGTGTTTAATTATTAATTAATTCTTACCTATAACATAAATCCAACGTCCTAGTTATTTAAATTATCCTATCTAGGTAACTAACCTAGCTACTTAACCACGTCGTATAATACTCGTTATAATTTGTAGTGATACATATAGTATAGAAAAATGTATAAGAAACTCAAGTTGGTTACTTTTATTTTATGTTTTGTTTGTGTTAATCCTGATGGATCGGCTGCCCGCGACTCATGCGTCATCGTCGTAGCTCTCGCTGCACGGGCTATAATCGTCATTTCCCATTATATACCATTCTCGACCTTTTGTTAATTTATTAAGTCGGGTCTATTATAACCATTGGATTAAAATGGGCCAGGCCATGAATTTGTAGCACCTAATTATGTAATAATATCGGCCCAAATAGAGCCCAAGCCCAAATAATTCAAGGTTATAAATTTATCTGTTCTGTTATTTTATTCAGCAAAGTCCATCCGATCCAAATGTTATAGGTTGTAAATGTCAAAGGTCCATCCGGCCCAAATAGCCCAAATAAATGCTTTAGCCCAAAACAGAAATTGGACTCTTGTACCACCATCATCAGATCGAAATGACATAGGTTGTAAATGGGTATTTAAGATCAAAAGACGAGCTGATGGATCCATTGAGAGATATAAACCACGATTAGTTGCTAAGGGCTTCAATCAACACAAAGGAATTAACTATCATGAAACTTATAGCCCGGTGGTAAGACCAACCACGATTCGTCTAATCCTATCCCTTGTTGTCTCTTTTCAATGGCCTATTCGACAATTAGATGTACAAAATGCTTTCCTACATGGAAATTTATTGATACATCCAAACCACAATTAGACCAACCACAAGTATTCATGACTCTACCACCCAGATTTATTGATACATCCAAATCCAATCATGTATGTCTTCTAGCAAAATCTTTGTATGGTTCAAAAATTAGGAGAATCTCTTTTAGCTTTTGGTTTTACTTCTTCAAGCTATGACCCTTCACTATTTATTACTCGTTCACAAAGCCGTGTAATCATTATTTTGATCTATGTGGATGATATCATTGTCACCTCTAACAATCAATCATACTTAAATGATTGTATCAAACATCTTCAAGAACATTTTTCTTTGAAGGATCTTGGCTCACTTCATTACTTTTTGGAAATTCAAGTACAACACAGTAACTCGGGTTTACACCTATCCCAATCTAAATATATAACAGATTTATTATCTAAAACAAATATGCTCCATGCAAAATCAGCTTCAACCCATATGGCAGCAGCAACTTCACTATCATTACATGAAGGAGATCCATTTGATAATCCTCAACAATACCGTAGTGTTGTAGGATCGTTACAATATGCCACAATTACACGCTCCGACATTGCATTTGCCATGAATAAGGTGTCATAATTTATGCATTCCCCTACTACTATTCATTGGATAACAGCAAAAAAGATACGATGATATTTAGTAGGGACTTTAACACATGATTTACTCTTACAACCCGCCACAGACTCTCAATTACACGCATATAGTGATGCTGATAGCGCAAGATCAGTTGATGACAGAAAGTCTACTTTCAGTTTTTGTATATTCTTTTGTCCAAATCTCATCTCTTGGAGTGCAAAGAAACAAGCAACAGTATCACGTTTGAGTACCGAAGTTTAGCTGTGAAATGTACTGAAATCTCTTGGATTCAATATCTTCTAAAAGAACTTCAATTTCCTTTGTCTCAACCTCCAACACTTTGGTGTGATAATATTGGTGCAACATTTTTAGCATCAAATTCAATATTTCATGCACGTACAAACATGTCGAGATCGATTATCACTTTGTTAGAGAACAAGTTCTATCAAAGTCTTTGCTGGTATGATATATTTGCTTCGAGGATCAATTGGGTGATATTATGACAAAACCACTGGGGGCCACGATTCTTATATCTTCAAAACAAGCTTACTGTTGTTGTCACAACATCAGCTTGCGGGGGACTAATAAGACCAAGACATCAAGATAACAGTTCAAGCATAAATCCAAGATCTACAACAGCTGCCACAGAAGATCCATCCGATGCTATAATTAGTTAGGAATAGAATTAAAGATGAATCTTGTAACACCCAATGTATTCTACCATCCTTTACATTATAAATAGATGTACACAAGAGCTCTAAAAAAATAAGATATACAATAAAATCAATTACATTTTACTCAAGCTTCTAAGACATTCTATACTTCTTTAGTTTCTGAGAATGACAATCCTTGCAGGGTGATTTAATATTTGGTTATTGTAATTGATCTTGTGATTAATATTTGGTTTCGGGTGATTTAAGTGCGACAAAATATTATCTTGTGATTAATATTTGATTTTGTTGCTCTTTCTAATGAAATCCAAGTAAGAATTTTGTATTTAATAAAGGTAACAAGAAGAATTTTGTATTTTGGCACCTCAAAATTCAATCCCCCAATTCTAAAGCTTCTTTAACTATACGCAAGCACTTAACATTATTCAATCACTTTAGATACTCAGATACGATTGGGGACAGTGGTGCTGAGATTGCGAAATCAGGTTAGAACCAGCTTTACCAGCCCGTATGAGGGAACTTTCAGTTCTGGTATGAATCTCGTATGATTTGGTTTTATTTTCAGAAAAATTATGATTCTGACAAACTTTCTTCAGGGGCGTTTTTATAAAGAATCTGGGTTTGATCAAGTTCTCAGGGACGTTTTCCTTAATATTTCGAAAAAGGTCCTTGGAGGACCTCTTTTTGACCAAAGTTACGTTTTCTTACAAATGGATCCCTGTCAAGAAGTAAAATTTAATAGATTCCTTAAATGTAAGTCATTTTCATGGACTGAATTGCGACAATCATAGAACTTGATTGATAAATGATTATTACATGATTTTTCCACCATTTAATAACAATTTTAACAAGCTCTAAATCAGATTGGACATACAAGGATTATTTTTCAATATTTAAAATTAAAGTACATCAATTTATTTAATACTGATAAACGATTAAATATATGGTATATGGTCAAATATATATGGTGTGAACTTTTGATGCATGAGGACGATTTGGACATTTCATATATCTTATTATTTTTAATACTTTCTTTAATTTGCTATTCAACTAATTTGTTACCAAAATGATCTTTTTTATTTTTTGAAATAATTAAGAATATATTATTCTACCACTTTTTCAAAATCACACTATTCTACCACTCTTTTATCACTCTTCTCGCACTATTTCTTGATTTGCTAAACAGACCCTTAATGTATATATTTTTTACTCCTCAAATTAGTTGAAGTGTACGAAAGAAAAACAAGTTGATTTGCTAAACAGACCCTTAATGTATATATTTTTTACTCCTCAAATTAGTTGAAGTGTACGAAAGAAAAACAAGATGACAAAAAAGAGAATGGGAAAATTGATAATATTCTTTCCATTCTTTCTTATTTCGTTCATGGCTGTAACTCCCTTTTTCTTCAACTTCTTGTTATCTGAACATGAAATGTAGATACGTTCATCTATATTGATTTTATCTTTAAGATTAAATATTTATTGGCAAATTTTCATTGTTTATTATATAATTAATATGTTATGTTTTATTGAAATTCAATTATTTCTTATTTATGCTAGTGGCATCTATGGTCAATAAAAAATAATAAAAAATAACAGAATTTATATTAGTTTGAATAATAATCCTTTATTTAAAATAATATAGTTCATACTATGACGAAATCAGTTCAGTCAGCTCTCTGAAATTTCACCTTGCTTAAATGATTTAATGATCACACTATATATATATGAGCAGAATGAAGAGGCTAATTATTAACTAAACATCATCCAAAAGTATTGAGTTCTACACTGCTAACCACTTCCATGGCCACTTTCTCTCAAAATGCCCAAGAATCAAAAAGTAGCCAAGAAGAACCAAACATCATACAAAAGTATGAGCTCGCGGCATCTACTGTACCTAAACACAAAGGACTAGGATTTACCCCTTACTGCAAGTTTCAGAACTTCTGGTACCCTGAACACCTCCTTCCTGTCACCTTGGCCATGCAAGATACGTTCAATTAAAGCACAACCTTCTGACATCATCCTTGCCACCATGCCGAAATCTGGCACTACTTGGCTAAAGGTAATTATCTTCTCAATCGTCAACCGACACCGATATTCCTGCTCTCTTAACAATCACCCGTTACTGAACTCAAGTCCACATGACTGCTTTCCTTTCCTTCACTCCATTTATGAGGAAAACAGTCAAAACCAACTTGAATCCATGCCATCCCCTCGCCTCTTGGCTGTGCACTTGCCTTTCTCACACCTTCCCCTATCAATAATCGACTTAGGATGCAAAATGGTGTATCTTTGCCGTGATCCGAAAGATGCCTTTGTTTCACTGAGACACTACCTCGACAAGATGAGGCCTAATGGATGTGAGATGACCCCACTCAATGAGGCCTTCGATTTTCTCTGTCAAGGGGTGTTTCCATTTGGACCATTCTGGGACCATATGCTTGAGTACTGGAACAAAAGCATCAAGTCCCCGCGAAAGGTGTTCTTTCTAAAGTACCAAGATTTAAAGAAAGATCTAGTAGGGAACATAGAAAGGCTTGGAGAATTTATCGGTTGCCCTTTTTCTGTCGATGAGGTGAACAGTGGGGTGATTGAGGAGATCATTAAGCTTTGTAGCTTTGAAAGTTGAAACAATGAAAACTGTGAAGGCAAATGAAGAAGGAGAGCATGGGGCCTTAGTAACTTTCAAGAACTCAGCCTTTTTCAGGAAGGGAGTGATGGGGGATTGGAAAGAGCATCTGACTCCTGATATGGCTAAAAGGATTGATATGATCGTCGACCTGAAGCTGCAGGGCTCTGGTCTAAAATTTTAAAATGATGGAACGTTACAGGGTACATTTTAATCCTCTTTACATGAACTTTAAAGATTTTATAATCATTAACATGACTGCTATTTTCCAAACATTTGTTTAGATGATTATTCAAGTGCTAATTAAGTTTCCTTTCATATACATAACAGTATCCGAAAGCAGGGGATGCCGCGAATCTAGATGCTGTCATGTGGAGAGGTGGTCAGGTGGCAGTCCTATTGGCATTGCCCTTTAGTTGCATCTATTCATATTCTGCTTCCCATATTTCTGTTTCATGTATATTTCTTATTGTAACCATCGTGAACCTGTATTTCTAGCTGCACATGGTAATGTTTTGGTACATTGCCTAGTTGTGTGTTGTTGTTTCAGTAAATGTAGTTTGTACTACGGCAAACTAAATTGTGGGAAATTTGTTGTTCTTATGTCTTTTTCAACAAAACTATCATCTACAAGTACTGATCATCAGTGGCGGATCTAGAATTATGACTAGAGGTAGGCACAATTTAATTACAAAAATATATATTTCGTTCGAAATATTAAATATCATAATAAAGAGTATGTTTTACATAGTAAAAAAATAGAAATATAAGTAAAATATAATAATACCTTAGAAATTTAAAAAATCAAATCAAGTGGATTACTTACTAGAATATAAATTTGATATCTTTGCATAATTCTTTGATTATCAACACCATTCAACTATTGAGAAGAATAACGAGAGAAATTATTAATTTAAGGAAAAAACGTCTATAGAAAATTGCATTTGTTTTCATAGATGTATATTATAAACGTAACAAATTGACATACAATGACAGGACCTACCCCCTTAGGCCTTAGCTACAAAGAGAACACCGGAAATTTAGATCAGGCAAAAATCTTGACAAGTAAAAAAAAAAAACAGTAAATTTTAGTGTAAAAATAGCTTTGCATGTTCTACCAAAAACTCAAACTCCACATCAATGTTTTGTTTCGCGGAATTAAAATATTGAATTTAAGAAATCAACCATAAAAAAGTTATCCGATAAATGATGACCATCAAAGAACAAAATTATCAATCATTTTAATCACCAGTGACCCAAAACTTCAAAACAAAATCTTACTTTCAGGATTTTATCTCTTCACACATTCAAAGCCATCTTCTCTTACTTCCATACAAAATAGTTGCCAGATAAAGATAAATATAATTATATGGCCCAAAGAATGAGAAGATCCAACAATCTCCACTAGCCTAACTACTTGTTTAATCTTTTATGAAGTTAAAAAAAATAAAACTTTTATACTAGAGATCCATACAACATATGCAATGCAATGTACTTCATGAAGTTGTGTCATAAAATATTTAAATATCATCTTAGGACTTTCAAATAGATTTAATTAAAATATTACGAGGCGATTAAAACTAAAATGGGAAAAAAATACACGATGTACAATTTTGTTAATAATTTATAATTTTAAGCATTCAAATATCGTGGATACATTAAATTTTGGAAATATTATAATCAGATACAATTATACAAATTAATACTATATTTCAACTAATAGATTTCTATAATAAAATTCTTGTGTAGTCAAATAAAAAATAATGTTTAATGTTTATGATAATTCAAGATGCTATTTATCAAATTTCTGCTAATTAATATTTAATGTAAATATATTATAAGTACCTTCTCGTCAAAACAAAATAATGATCAATGTATTGCTATATTTAAGTATATTACAACAAGTATGTGACTATGTGAGTGCATGTCCATCACACTTAAAATAATAATCTAATATATAGTCGTGAATTTCAATATCGCCACTTTACACTCATGGGCCCCACAAAACTGATTACTTTTTATCTTTGCTGCACAAATATCAAGAAATATAGGCTTTGAAGTTATGAACAAGAACCATTAAATCAACTGGCCCAGAAAAAAATTGCACAGGGGTAGGCACCTCGCAGGCACTAATTTAAAATTTCGTGGGCCTCTAATAATTTTCAAAATCCAGGGGTAGACACTTGTCTACCCCTGGGCCTATTTGGATCCGCCCCTGCTGATCATACTAGCCCATGCATAATTCAACCTCTCGAACTTATGATTTGTGTAGGTATCATTTATCAATCATAATTTTAAGCAAAACTTAAACCTTATGATTTTTGTTGTTTCTCTTTAAGAAAAAATAATCAAATTTCTTAATAAAACTAACTTTCCCAAAATTCAAGCCTAGATCTTGGTGATTTGTCATAAGAAACTCGTTTTATGGGCAACAAAACTAAATAAGTCATTCTCACATAATAAGAAAGAAGATGTGTCTCACACAACTCTCACTCATTTATGACCTAATGACGAACTTATGCAAGTTCCTCAATTTCAAGTAATTAAGATCACACTCATGTTCATTTCTAATTATTAGCTTAAAGTGGATAAAATGAGAAGGAAATGTATTCTTAATTTTTTCATGGACATAGCAAATATATGTTGACTCTGATAATTTTGGTAGGTCATGTATTCAAACAACAATACTTATCCTAAACATTTTAGTTATATATATTCTCAATATTTGTGGGTTGTATCAGGGGCGGATCAGAATTCTCGCCAGGGGGTTCGAAATGATGGTTATTCATAGAAAAAAATTATCTTACATGGTCATTTATGCAAAAAAAATTCAAATACATGGTCATTTCTGAAAAAACGTAATAATTATGGTCATTTTTGAAAAAAATTCCAGGGCAGGGTTTCAGCTGCACCCCCCTGGTTAAACGTGGCTCCGCCACTAGATTGTATGGCTCCCGCTTGCATTCTTATAGCTCCACCAATCACCTTCATGAAAGATACATTTCTAAGCTACAAGCACCCATCCAATTTTCATTCTATCTTTTAGAGTATTCTAAAATAAAATGGAATTAACATTTAGAATCTCAAATACTAAATTAATAAGTGGCATGTAAGCCATGAATAATTTAATACATGAATAGCAACCTAACATATTTGCCATAATTTAATTTTAATGGCACCTTGGGCTGCATTACAATCATTTACACACATAATTCGTTACAACAAGGCATTAAAATTTTGAGCAATACAAACCTACAATCCTCCTACAAAACAAAGTTAGCATGCATGTGTAGTATTACCACACTATTATTCAATCTTATTTAGTTAAGCCATTATCTCTCAAGTTCTCAATCCATCTAAATCATTTTAAAGTTCAAAAATGATTTTAATAGAATATGTATTTATCACTTAAATATCATTTCATATTCATTTCATATGCTCTACTCAAGAGTTCTTATTGTCTTCTAATATTGATATACTTTATTTCAAATATTTGAAACTTATTTGAAACTTTTAGAAGACATAAATTAAATAATTTATATCTAATTATTATTATAATTAATTAGATTTTAGTATCACATCACTTTTAGTATTACTTGAATGAGTTCTAATACAATATATATCGCAAAACAACCCTTTGTGCAAGAATTCTTAATATAAAAAGTTTCAAAAACATTTTTCAGTTTTGTTCTGCTGCACGCTTGTCAATATTTTCTATGTTATAGATTGTGTGCTTTGAATTAAAACACAAGTTAACTATTTATGAAAACTAGACTTAAGCATATTTTTGGAAATATAAATAAATTTGGAATTTGTATAATTGTTTGTGAGAATATTACGTTTGAATCTAGAGTTTCAGATCTGAAAAATAGATGTAGTCACCTCTGTAATTTTATAATTTCACAAAACTCTGTCTAATGTCCGTATTGCAAAATATAGTTTTTTAGAAACCACACTTCCATGACATTTCCATTGATAGGTTAAATGAAAATATCCATTTATTCAAGTTCGAGATATGCAATTTTGAATCTTAACGAAAATAGAAAACTAGACATAGAAACTCCATCATTGTAACAGTTTTTGTTATTTTTGTTTGTCTTAATAAAACGATCCAAACTTCCTATTTTATGTTATAATCTTCGTCCACACATTATAAACTAATGTAGGTATTTTTAGATTCACAAAAAACATGATTCAAATAGTATCAAAATGATTAAAAACCATAAGAACTTAAAATGGTAGATTTATGAATTAGAAACCTGAGAGATAGTTAACTAAACACTTGTACACTTAACTTAGCACTAATTAAATAGTCTTATTGTCATAAAACAAGCCTAAGCTCTAATACCACTGTTGGGATTTCATGTATAAGTTCAAGAGGTCGAAAATTACAAGTTTTCTCCTCTATGTGACTTAATATAGAAGATCTACCTTATTTATGATAATAGCAAGCAAATCACACAAAAACATTTCATCAAGCATCTCATGTGCATAAAAAAAATAACTAATAAACTTATTTATCATCTACACAAGAGAGTGATAATTTATACCTAAAGAGATTGTCAATTTCTTGGTAGAGCGAAGTCGGTTTCTCTTCCGGATCTCTTGAGAAAATCGTCGTCTTCTTCTTCGATTTTGGAAGCACCTTGAAATCTCTTGGTTCACCTTGAAGTTAAACAACAAACCGATACACCTCTTAGATAGATGGACGTATGGTTTAAAACTTAGATCCAACCACCTAGCTCTTCATTCTTCAATGGAAAAACTAGTTTATTTGGTGGCTAACATGTGCAAGAGATAAAGAGAAGAAGAAATAATTTCTTTTCTTCACACAAGAGAGAAGATGGAGGGGCGACTACTGTTCACGGGTATTGTAGCAATAGAGAGAAAACCTAATTTTTCACCTCAAACGCATCCCTTTATATAGCCAAACCCTAGGACAATCTTTAGTGCTAATTTGAATTAATTACACTAATGTAACATAATGTGTGTTTTCAAAGTTGTTTTTATGTGAATTTATGTAATGTTCATTATTTAAAATGTTATCATACATTTTATTCTTGAGAATAATATATGATAATATTACATAAAATCACGAAGGTTGCCCTAAAAGTAACATTTTTAATCATGAACATTACATAAATTCACATAAAAATATAACTTTCAAAACATACATTATGTTACATTAGTGTAGTTAATTCAAATTAACACTAAAGATTTCTTAGGGTTTGGCTATATAAATGGATATTTTTGAGGTGAACAATTAAGTACTCTCTCTTATTACAGTACTCGTGAACAGTAGTCATTCCTTCCATCTTTCTCTCTTTTGTGAAGAAAAAAAACTCTTTCTTCTTCTATTTATCTCTTGCATAGGTTAGTCATCAAATAAACAGTTTTTTCATTGAAGAATGAAGAGCTAGGTGGTTGGATCTAAGCTTTAAACCATACATCCATCTATCTAAGAGGTGTATCAGTTTTTGTATAGCTTCATGGTGAACCAAGAGGTTAGAAGCACGGTTCTGAAACTCGGCCGATTCCGAGTCAACTTGGCCGAGTCAACTCAGAATCGGCCCAGTTTGGGCCGAGTTTTTGCCGAGTTCCTAGGTTGTGTGAGTTTTGATCAAATACTCGGATGAATAGTACCGATTCTCCGAGTTTTAACCGAGTCAGCCGAGTCAATCCGAGTCAGAAAAGTAGTTCACTGGCAAACAGTTGAAGCTGATACGATTTTGAATTTTATTAGAAAGTGTATCTTTTTTAAATATTACTTGAACACTTCCTAAGCCCTACAGATACCTAAGCTGAGTCAATGCCCTACTGTTACTGCTACTGCTACCCATAGATATTCAAATCACACTGTGTTCTTTTAATCAAATCAATTGACTTCCACTGCTACCTATAGATATTCAAATCCATACCTCCTATGCTTTCCACGGTTCAGAAATTGAGATAAAAAGAAATTGAATTTAGAAATGCAAACATTATGAAGCAATTTATAGTTATGTGAGATGATCCAGCAAACATTATGAAGCAATCTATATTCAAATTCATACAGAGAACAATGAGATGATTTAGCCAGTTCGACATAGCTTTTGACAATAAAAATATGTTCTATTTATAATATTTGTAATAAATTATATAATTAGTGCATTATGTGATTGTAATATTGTATTAATTAACATAGTTCTTTTTAAACTATTTTTATCAAAAAAAATTCAATTTTTTGCTACAAAACAAGGTTTCAGCCAAAAAAATCCGAGTTACCGATTCGATTCTTCCGATTCCGAGTCGGAGAATAAGAACTCGATTCCGAATTCGAGTTTCAGAACCTTGGTTAGAAGGTGCTTCCAAGACCAGAGAAGAAGACGACGATTTTTCCAAGAGATGTAGTAGAGAAACCGACTTCTCTCTACCAAGAGATTTGACAATCTCTTTAGATATAGATCTCTACTCTCTTGTGTAGATGATAAATAAGTTTATTAGTTATTTAGTTGATGCACATGAGGTGCTTGATGAAATGTTTTTGTGCAACTTGTTTGTTATTGTTGTAAAATAAGATAAATCTTGTGTATTGAGTCACATAGAGGAGAAAAAATTTAATTTTAGACCACTTGAACTTACTCATGAAATTCCAACACATTCTTCTCCAAAGGTGTTCTTACTCCGTCTAGATCTACCAGTTTTCAGTGGTACCAAACCAAACAGCTATTTTGATTATTATCAAACCCCTAAAAAGTATAAAATACAACTTGCCACAATGAATTTTTCTGAAGATGCAGAGTAATGGTTTAAATGATATTCTATAGCATATTTTCTTATCAAATAAGTTTTTTTTTAAGCAGGAACTTAATTCTATTAATTATGTCTTAGCTTATTAATTATGTCTCAGTTGGGACGCGTGACAGAATTTTCAATTGGGAAAACAAGCCACCACGAAAATAATCAACTGGTGCACTACCAGATATTGGCGTTGTTTTTGTCTTTTGTTTTGACATCGTAGGCATCAACTGGTGCACTCCCAGCTGGTATTGGCTGTTTCTGTATTTTATATGTTTCTGTATTTTGAATGATCACACTAGCAGCAGAATCAAGAGATCACTAATTATAAACTAATTATTGCTTGTATGCTCCGTTCTATAATTTTTAATTGTTTTGTATCCTCCGCTCTACATGCACTGTTAAGCTACTTTAATTTCGTGGCGACTTCCACAAAAAATATCCAAAAAATCATACGGTTTCCAAAAAGAATCAAACATTATACAAAAGTATATATGAGTTCGTGGCATCTAATATTCCAAAACACAAAATGTATCTTTTGGCATGTTTTGGTAATAATTAGAAAATTGTATCTTTTGGCATTCTGACATATGAGCATTGGGAGAAATAAAGGGCAACCACGGCCACAATCAAAGCTAATCAAACTAACAATGCCTCAACAAAAGTAAAAGTATTTTGTCGATCTAAGTAGTCCAATATCTCACCCCACAAAAAACAGCAAGAGATACTGAAACTCAAATCATTGCCTGTCCAAAATGGTATTGCTAGAATTCCTTTCCGAGATGTCCTGCATTTAGGTTAACAATAGAATAATTAATTGGGAGCTGATACGTAGATATCATATTTGATACCAACTATTGATATCGATTTTATTATGCACCTTTAGTTGAGTTATCATGCATATTATTTGAGTTATTATGCATGTTAATTTTTTGTAATGAAATAGTTATACATTATCGATTTTATTATGTACCTTTAGTTGAATTATCGTGCACATTATTTGAGTAGTTGAATTATCGTGCTAATTATTTGAGTAGTTGAATTATCGATTTTATTATGCATCTTTAGTTGAATTATCGTGCACATTATTTGAGTAGTTGAATTATCGTGCTAATTATTTGAGTTATTATGCATGTTATTTTCTGTAATGAAATAGTTATACATGTTATTTTTTTTACTGAAATAGTTATGATATAACATGCATAATAACTCAAATAATGTGCATTATAACTCAACTAAATGTGCATAATAAAATCGATATCAATAGTTAATATCAAACGTTGTATCTACGAAACATTATCCATCAAGTAAACTAGTACAGGTTTCAAATGAAATCATCTCAGTTGACAAAGAATGTTTTCCACTCCCGGAAAGCAGAACAGCACTTGACAAGGTCGAAGGTTTTTGTGGAACTTCAACATTTAGTTAAAAGTTGACCCACAAGTGTTAAAACTTTACGGGCTAATTGATACATGAGCTAAGAGCAAATATGAACTAACAGGCATAAAGAGCTGAGACCTGAGAGAGTACTAAGAAAAGAAATTGTGTAAAAACTCACAGAATCAGGGATATCTGTGACTCCTTTGGAAGCGCTTGAATCAGAACAATCAGAATCATCATCAATTTTCAGTGACTCAAACTCCATTCTACAAGAACAAATATGAACTGGTTAATCTTCAATTGGATTTACAAAATAGATATATTTATTTTATTTAATCAAAATGCTTCTTACATGAATTTAGAATCTATGCTCTCAACAAGACATGTAGCAGGTGGGCCACTGGCAGAGTTACCAATTTCTTCAATTGTGCATAGTTTCTGTTCAATCTTTCTGCAACATTATAATTTATTCGGTAATTAAATTTTTTTCTGTTATCTTCCATTAATGTAAACAAAAAATGTCAAAAACCAGGTTTATCAACATTAAATATTTATACTGTAATATTGTGATTACTTGGGAAACATACATTTTTTTGTTATTTTTCTTCCGACGGCCTTTGCTTGTATTTCCATCATCCCTGAAAATTAAAATATTGACATAATTAGACTTTAATTACCTACTTAAAAACATGAAAAAGAAACTAGGTCACTGATGAATAGCTTCAATTTCTGTATAACAATTAAATAATCTGCTCTACCAGATCAGCACAGAAACATTATGCTATGATCTGCAATGGCAATGCACAATACAGATTGGTTAACAAGATAGACCTATAATTTGGAGATTGCAAGCTGACAGGTTATCAGTTATCAGGCCTGGTGATAATATTAAAAGAAGAAACAACAAAATAGGTTCTTATAACCAAGGTCTGTTCAAAACTATTTGAACTAGATTATAACAATTCGCAGTCAAAAGATGATGACATAGAAAATATATCATGAATGCAGCATTACACTACCACTGAGTTTAAGTGTTTCTTGTGAAATCACATGTGTGAATTCTAGAAGACCAACCTTAATTCTGGTCCCGAATCATGAAGGTCGACTTCAAAATTAAGCTTACCAAACCTCCCACAGAGATCCTTGGATTGGAGATACTTTGATTTCTGCTAATAGAAAAGGGAATTTTTTTTTAATAAAAAGTTATCTAAGACATATTTTTCAATTAATAAAAGGACAACAAAATGAATAGAACTACAACACATACACTTTTCTTTTTCATTGTCTGGTGAACAGAATCCTTCTTAGCCACATTTTTTAACTTCCAAATATTACTCGAGCAACCAGAGATTGCCTCTGTAAGAACTTTATCTTCATTGGCACTAAAGAAACAGTGACGAGCCTTAGCATCTTCAACCAACTCTCCCCAAATGGAACCACTTTTAGACAATGTTGTGGCATCTCCAACCATCCAAAGACAATATCTGGAATCCAAAGTACAAGAACAGCTTTGAAGGGTAGAACTTCACTAAAAAAATGTAAAGATAATACTAACAAGGCAATAATAAAATTAACCAATTTTTATAAACTAAAATAATTGAAGAACAATGATACCACCTTGCTCGTGTCAAGGCAACATTAGTTCTCTGAGAATCAGCAATGAAACCAACTGATCCATTGTTGTTTGATCTCACAGTAGATAGAATGATAATATCTTCCTCACTCCCTTGAAACCCATCAACCGAGCTAATTCTGACAACAACTGGGGGTTTATCAAATGTTCCCGAAACCTTCTGTTGAATTGCCATAACTTGTGCACTATATGGGCAAATGATGCCAACGCTTACTTCTTTCTTCTGTGTTAAACATTCTATATGGTAAAATTATTTATTAGAATAATAATCTGCAAAATACATGTATTCCTGCCACTCTTTAAATGATATTAAATTTGCTTTCATAAATTAAAGAAAAAATTTGTCAGCAGAAAGAAGAATGACTGATTTCAGGTTTAGAGACCATGGATTTTATTCTTTTCGATATGTTTTTTTGGGTTCAAAGACGAAATCAAAAGTATTGATCACCTTTCTGAAGGGACTTCAATATCTGAACAACTACAGTTACTTCCTTCATATTTTTTCTACTATGTCCAACATCATCAAAATCCTCTATTCCGGCCCCAATATCGATAAATGAATAAGGACCAAACATCTTGCCAGGGAGGTATTCTCTTTCATGCTCTTTTTGGGTGACATTTGGTCCATCTAGAAGTTTCTTCTCATAAAAACAAACATTTGGAAACAGGCTAATGGATGGATGCATCCTATATTGCACATTAAGCAGGTGCTTCTCATGTCCCAGTGTACTCAGCCTCTCAAACAGGCTCCTCCCAAATAATGCATCAGTTGATAACTAAAAGTGAACAAAGTAACCAGAAAAGAAAATTTAAGCACATGTAAAGATAGAGAAAGTACTATAAACTTAAAATATTTTTTTCTAATTCATGTTGTATTATTCTTCATCTGTATCTAGCATAGAAAATTGCATATGTTTGATATCCAAGGCAGCTGATATATAAGATTTTGAAGTCCTAATTATCTCAAGAAGTTCAACTCTAGACTACGAAGCAAAATAAATTTACAGAGAGGACCTTGAGCAGGGATTGTGGTTATGACTTCCCAAGTTTAGGATCTACTTATTTTATTTGTTTTGGGGTTCTCGTAAATTTCATTTTTTCTTTCAGATCCCGTCTTTCTAGAATCTTATACCTTATTTCTTTATCAAAATTGTTGTGGGTTTTTGTCTACTGCATATATTGCAACCTTCAAGAGGAAAAGAAAATAAACAAAAAATATTGAGGTAAAGAAGCATGTGATTGGGCACCACGGTGTACTAATTGATGATCGATAGAAAAAAAAACCTTGCTTTTCACCATTGCTGGCAATTGGCACTCATCACCAATAAGGACAGCATGTTTTAATCCTGGAAGTTGCAAGGGGATCAGTGATTCACACTCTTTCAGCTGAGCAGCCTCATCAATCACCAATAAATCCAGCGGCCTGCCCTTTTTCAACTGATACATTTTATATGAACTGCAAGCGGTACAGAATACAAGGCAAGAGTTCTTCAAGCAGAAATTGTGTACTTCTATCTCTTTGGAGGTTATAGGGATCTTCAGCGATTGATTTAGAGATTTTATGACAGCAAGGCCATCGAATTTACATCTAAATGCCTCACTTTTGTAATCTGTACCATTTTTGGTACTACTTGATCCATATTCCATCTGGTCAGGTACAAAAATATCCATTATTCTCCCATCAACTTCTTTCCTGTGAATAATACTTTTAAATTCATTGAGCAGCACAAAGAGACGGATGATGCTAGAAGAGTCTGCCTTTGAAAAGCAAACTCCTGGAACATGGAGAAGTAATTTCCTAAAGCATGTATCCAATTCCTTGTAGAGAGCATTAAATTTTTTTCTTAAGAAAGTGGTAAATGTCATTTTAGCACCTTGCTGCAAAGTTTCCAAGTGTGTTCTGTAGAGTGTGGGGCACGATTGTAGAAATTCATCCATTGAAGAGAGAAGGTTCTTCCACCCAGATTTAGGAGATACACATTTGAGGAGATCTCTGACACGAAAGTCAAGAAATATCTTCTCCAGATCATGAACCAAACCCAGCCGTTTTTCGTTGCCGAAAATTAGCAAGTCACCCAATGCTAAATTTTCATCAGAAGAATCCTGTTTTACCATTTTCAGTAGCCGTGAGGCTACTTGCTTGACAGCTGTATTTGTGGGGGCACATATGAGAGTTCTATGTCTGAATTCCAGCATTAACCACAGCAGTGATGTTGTCGTTTTGGTCTTTCCAGTGCCTGGTGGACCCCAGATAAGGCTTACTGGATTCCGGTTCTGATGTTGCATCTCTGACATGCAACTCAACACAGCTGTGGTTTGTGACTCATTGAGGTTTGATGAAGCCGCATAGCTCTGGATATCTATTCCATGAATCCCACCTATCTCACTTAAAGGTGCATCATTTCTTCTACCAAGCTGTTAAATTATTGTCAGACAAACAAATTTTAAGCTGGCTCATTCTAGAGTCCAAATAATTTTTAACATTAGGTATCAAAATAATGAATCCAGTTATTATCAATTTATATAATCAAGCTAGAATTTTGTACTGGCATGGTCAGTAGCGAAGATTGTGATAAAGGTAAAAGCTTAAATCAGAATGACAACTGCACATATATTTCTTGTTAGAACATACTTCAATATATTAGGTAAATAAATAATTTTAAAAGCATTGATGTAACCAAAAGCATGTTTATATACATACCAGTGATCCGGACAGTACTCTCTTTAAAAGATTCTGATCTCTTTTGCTGGACTTATAGTCAAGGCAAGACCAAATTCTGTTGTAGGTCACGATATTCAAAAGATAAAGCCCGTAAAAAAGCTTATTCTTCGGGTTCTTTCTGTCCCTGGTAAGTCCAGCAAATCCCAATTGCTTTGATGCATATATCCAACAGAAATTGGGGTTAGTTCTATCATCTACTATTTTAATAAGTGCAATGTAAAGTGATCTCCCATCCTTGGTCAAATCTGAAATGCGCTTTGCTCTGACATCAGATATGACTATTACATCACCATTCTGAGGGATGTAGTCTTTGCTGCTTCGGACAGACACCACAATTTTGTGTGTGAATTCTTGTGGGTTTTTTAGATAGTTAACTGAGTGTATTGTTGTAAATGGCAGAGAGGAGAGAGTATTCAAGCCAGCTGACATATCTGCTCTCACCTCCTCCATCAATGGGAACTCAAAGGCTTTGAAATAATCCTCTACACAACTAAATGTATTACCCATCTTCTCAACCTGTCAGACAATCAAACATTGTATAGTTTTCATAAGTCTAATTATTTAACAAAACATGTAAATCCTTCCATTTTTCATGCTTCAAGAAAAAGATTTGGCATGATGAACAACGGTAATAAGTAATAACAACCAGTGTAAAAGGCCAATGAATTATGTGGATGCTTAATACAAATATGTAACAATGTTAAACAGGTGTTGTGCGAATAATGTGAGAATGCATTTAATTTTTTGCTAATTATCTTTGAAGTCACCTAGTCAAACTACGGTTCAGTGATCAAAATCTTATCATTTCAATTATCCTAACTTATTTGCCTCTGATCTTTTTTTCTCAACCAATTATACAAATGTCTCCCATAATTACGCCAAGTTGCTTTTCTTGATATTTGTATCTTAAGTGAAGTTGATTACTACCAATCTTTCGTTTGCCCGGTTTGCAATTTTTTTTAGGTATTTATTGTGTATGAAACAGCTACAACAATCTCAGTTAATAAAAGATCTTTAGCATATGTTTGTTAATTTCAAGAATTACTAGGCTTGGTTGAATTGCACATGATCAGAGTCCTGATGCTATGCCCTTACGTTGATTATCTGGAATGTAAGTATTTTAACATGAAAATCTTTATATGCAAAACACAAACTTTATATATTCTCTGTCACAGCATGCAGGGACGGAGCTAGGAGGGTGCTGGGGGTGCCTGACATTCTCCAATGTTTTTCAGAAACGAGTTAATTAGTATAATTATAAGAGTATATTAGTATATCATTTACGAATTAGAAACCTCTAATAAAATTTTAGTGAAAATAGAGAGTAGTTTGAAATTTTGGCTCCGTCCCTGACAGCATGTTACAAGATCCTGATTGATCAGCCACAGTGTCTGGTAACTGCCTGGTGACATACACTTTTAGGTGTTGATGTGATCCCCAACTTGGTGACGTGTAAAAAAGGTTGTTACAACGAAGCTTATAACAAACGATTAGATTGTTATGGCTGCCTGTACCTGGAAGTTACTACAAAGAGGATAATGGACTAAGCTGCCAGCAATCAGGGACCCTAGACTGGACACTCAGAGGAAAAGGGCTGTTTATTATAATTATTTCAGATGTATCAGTTATTCTTATTTCAGATGTATTTTTGTTTTCTGATATATTTTCTTCAGATGTAGTAGTTGATTCTTATTTTAGCACAGATCAGTCTTGAACTTGTATTACAGCAGACTACTTTTGTATCTAATTATTATTTTTTTATTTCTCTTCATATCTAATTATTATCAGTTAATTCCAGTCGTTGTACATTTACTCCTGAATTATCTATGTCATAGACTTGTAGTACTGGGCAAGTGCACTTGACGCTTTTCTTGGCCAAAAACACAAATGTAAAATGCAAGAATTCATAACATCTTTCTTTTTAATTGCCATTAATTTAGTTTTGTTGCAGAATATCTTTTATATTAACTTTATCAAGAAAATTTTCATTAATAGAAACTGAATATGGAAGGTCTACAATAGAATGAAAATGCAACTTTCCCTTTTGTTTTTTTTAATTCAAAATATTGAGCTTAACTAGAATAGATGAATAATCTGTCTATACTGCATCTTCATAGTTCAAGCAGAGAGCTCAGATATATATTACGATCAAACAATAAACAATATCTTTTTACAAAATAAAAAAATGCACCTTGTCTATGAATAAATTATCATTCAATATGTCCTCTAGAGACCATGAAAGGATGATATCCATTAGATCCACTCTCTTCTCTTCGGAAGCTCTTTTAGTTTTAATCGTCTTCCCTCTCATATTAGATTGTGTTGCACACTCTCCTCTGTACTCTAGCACTCTCGCAGGAACATAGTAAACATAGGATGCATCATTTAGAGCATAAAGCATTTTATTGACAAAAATATGCATGGCAACTTTATTCCACTCTCACATAAAAAGAGAATTTCACCAACAAAAAAGAAAAGAAAAGAAAACTTCTGAAAGTCGTTGAGCCACAAAAAAGAGAATTTCACTTTATTCCACTCTCTTAATTAAACTCACTTTATTCCACATCAAAACTTAAATAGTGCATTTCACTCTATCAAATAAAAAAAAGATAATACAAAAAGGATCAATTTTAATAGCTTTAAGAAGATCCATTAATTTGAGCTACTTTTATGGCAACACCTCTTGCTGCGCCATCCTGTGACCAATGATAAGATATATTCATCCTCTCAAACCAAATATCTGCAATACCATTTATTGACTGTTCCGTACAAAATTTATGTAATCCATCCCACACAAACTATTAACCTATGATTTAGACATTATTTAACAAGGTCACATTATCTACCATTTATAACTGATCACAATATCTACCATTAATTGACAGTTCAGTAGATCCACTGAAACTTCATTATTAGACACCACTTTGTTCCACCAACTACCTGCAATCCAACCACACTATGAAAGATCACTACTTCCTAATTCTAATTGCAACCAGGAAAAGGAAAAGGCAACAACCTAAACCCAGTTGTCTAATGAAAAAAGAACATACATTAAAAAAGACATTTTTCAATATTCAACTTGTTTATTATCCCACTTTTTTGTTAACGCATCTTAATTCTTCTGTTAGCTGTTTTCTCAATATCTACAAACACTAACTAGAGAAAGATAACTTCAAAAAAAAGGTCATGTGATCATGTCAAAAAGAATATTTTAAAGGAGAACTATTCCTCGTCCCTAATTACAAGTACAGGATAGTCAAGAGATAGTAAACAATTTTGTGTGGGGGGGCAAGAAAGTCATTGGCAGTCACTACTGAACTTGAGAGAGAGAGAGAGAGAGAGAGAGAGAGGTGGAAAGCATTGGTGGTGCTCAGAAGTTCAGTGGGCAGCTTTGAATTTTTAGACTTCAGGAGGAATACCTATTTTCTGCCTACTTTATTCATTCCTGGTATATGCCAAAGTGATTCTTATTGTAGCCTTCCTTTTCGACACAGCTTGAGGAGGATTTGGTTTAAACAATTTTAGAATACTCGAGCTCAATCTTGTGTCCATTTTCTGATCTTGGAGATGCCAATTTATTTGTTTTCCACCTGGCTTTGTAAGTGGAGCAAACTAAGGTGAAGTAATGGTGATACAAGTCATAGGGACAAGGAGAGAACAAGGTTACATTTATGGAAAATGTTTCGCGGATCCCAACTTCGATACCGTCAGTGATACCAACTGGACACGTCCAGTTGAGTTCCGACGAAATTTTGTTTTACTTATAAGGCATATTGTTTTCGTTATTATACATGTTGTTTTCGTTATTGTGCATCTAATAATATACATAACAGTTAAATAATTATGATTTATATGCTAGGTTCAATATGTCTTTTTATTCTATTTATGATTTATTATGAAAATTTGTTACTTATTATGCATATTGTTTTCGTTATTATGCATTTTGTTTTTGTTATTGTGCATATAAAAATATGAATAACAGTCAAATACTTATGATTTATATGTTCAGTTCATTATGTTTTTTTGTTATACTTATGATTTATTATGTTTTCGTTATTATACATGTTATTTGTATTATTTTTCATGTTATTTACTTGCATAATAACAAAAAATAACATGCACAATAACAAAAACAACATGCATAATAACTAGAACAACTTTTCAAAATAAATGCACTTGGATTCGTCCAGTCGGCATCGATGAGCGTAGCGACATTCGTTTTCAGTGGAGCGTCCGATCAATTATATGCATAATAACAAAAAACAATATGCATAATACAAAAAACAACATGCATCATAAAAAAAAAAAAACATGCAAACTGAATTCAACTGGATCTGTCATTTGGTATCGATGGTGGTATCACTGAAGGTATCGATATATCAGCTCCCTACATTTATTACTTGTTTAAACCAAAAACCTATATATAAGTGATTGCACATAAACAAATTGGTGAATAAAAATGACTGATTCAACTAACACTAGATTAACATGCTAAAAATTTAACAAAATTACCCTCTTGAGAATATTGACTCGATCCGCCAGCCCTTCCATGGCTCTGTCATTGTCATGCTCATCGATTTCATGGGAGGAATACGTGTTAGGTAAGTGACCTAGAGGACCAATCATTTGTGATTGTACTCTTGTTTAGTTTTATGTATTGGATGATTTATATCATTTTGTTCCTTGAGTTTTATATATTTCATAGATTATTTGAGTTGAGGACTTGAATTGTGAAACTCTATGATTGATTATTAAACTCTTAATAGTCCCTAGTCTTATATCATTAGCATGGAACACTGAATGATTATATATAGACTAGTATGTGGATTAATGCATGATCATGTTTCACAGATCACTGATATGAGGTATCTGTTTAATCACATAAATATACATGTACGGGATATGTGATATTGGACATGACCCACCTTGACTTGCTGTAGAGATTGTGTTTGTGTCATCAGCAAAGTCATAAATTAGTATTTGATTCTATTATCTGAGATATCATAATTCTAGATAATTAATGTATATTTTGTGCGATTATCAAACGCTGCTTTTAACCGAGGGCTATAAAGATAATTTCCGAATATATATGAATTATGCTAGAAGTTATGGATAGTCAATAAGATATATTTGTCCGTCTCATTACATATGAGATTATTGATATCTCTGGGCCCCTTGATGTAGTAATAATTATTATGCATGCATTTGTGATCATGAGATGATACAAATAATAATTATGCACTGAGGATCAAGAAAATGATTAATTGTCAAGGATGACACGTTCCTACACTTGACATTAATCAATGATATTACGTGACAAAGGAATCAATACAAAAGAATAAAGGATCACGATTTGTCTGTATTTGATCGGGTGATCATAATGCATTGCTAGATGTCAATTATGATTTATAAATTAATGTATTAATTTATTACTGATCATGACATGGATCCTACTGGGTCGCTCTATTTGACAAGTTGAAGCATATGACAATTAATTAATTATGTGAGACATGATTAATTAAATTTGAATTGGATCAATTTGGACGAGGCCCGAATATGAATGAGATATAGTTAGACTCGGGTGAGCCCAAGAATATGAGAGGATTTTTATTTGTTAACTAACAATAAAAATTATTATTTAGGATAAATAAAAAAAAACTGACTCGTTCAGTTTCTCCTGCGGAAGGAGTTACAGATATCCAAATAAATTTGCTTGCGCATAACTCTCATTGATCATCCATTTAATGCCTTGATTTCTTTTGTCCGTTTCACAGAAATGAAACGCAAGCAAGAGAAAAGTAGCATATAGAAAGTCCGTCTCATTGTGATATTAAGACATAACAATGCATTATGTTTGAATCTCTCTCCCTGTACGTGAGGTAGTTGAGAAAACAAAATCCAATTCAAATATATTTCTTAATTTCCTCTCATGTGTTGAGAAGCAAAGGAAATCTAGAAGTATTCTTGTTCTATAGAAGGTCTAGCAACCTTGCTTTGACTCGTCAAGGAGTGTACGTGGTAGAGACTTCACGCTTGGGAAGCTTTTGTGAGACGAAACGAGAAGCGACATCCTTGCCGTTGATTCGCGAGCAACCTCTACGCAAGGGAAATCATCGCGCTTGGTTACGATACCAAGTAAGGTACAAAATCACAACCTTGTTAGATTCGAATTTTATACACATGATCCTTGAGATTTAAATTGAGTTGCATGAAAATCTTAAAATTCCGCATATCATGCACGTAACAAAAACCCTACAATACGAGGTGGAACGGATTCTCCCCTCCTCTATTCCGTCAAATAGTGCTGCTATGTAATTGCCCCCTCGGATGTGTTGGTTAGTCACTTCTCCATTTTGTTGTGAAGTGTATGGTGTTGTCAAGTGTCTTCTTATCCCGTGTTCTTCGCAGTAACCTTTGAACTGGTTCGACAGGTACTCACCGCTCCTGTCTGATCTGAGTGCCCGAACATACTGCCCGGTTGACTTCTCGATCATGACCTTAAACTTTGTAAAGGTCTCGAATGCCTCGACTTTCTCCTTCAGAAAGTACACCCAACACTTTCTTGAGAAATCATCAATGAAAGTGATGAAGTACCTTTTCTTGTTGAATGAACCTGGTGTGATCGGTCCACAGATGTCGATGTGGATCAATTCGAGAGGTTTCTTCGCTCGGTATTGTGACTTCTCGAACGAGTTCCTCGCGTGCTTTGCGACCACGCACCCTTTGCAGAACTTCTTCTCGAAGGCGAGATTCACCAGCCCTTTCACCGACTGTTTTTTCACTAAGTCCTTGAGGCCACTATACCCCAAGTGCCCAAATCTCATGTGCCACAACCAAGCTTCGTCTTCTTTGTTCACCTTGAGACATTTCTCCTCAATCCTCCGTAAGTTCAATTTGAACATCCGGTTCTGCCCCATATCTACTCGAGCTATTGCTCTCTGATTCTTGTCCTTCAGGTGGAGGGTTCTATCCTTCATGAGGATTGTGTACCCTTTCTCCATCAACTGCCCGACACTTAGTATATTACTCCTCATCTTCGGGATGTAATACACGTCTTCAATTATTCCAAACCTCTCATTCTTCTGGAGGAACTGAACCTTTCCTCGACCTTTAACCTCTACCTCAGAGGCGTCCCCGAATGAGACTGTGCCATGGGTCTCTGTCAGATCTGTGAACAAGTGTCGGTGACCCGTCATGTGATTGCTGGCTCTCGTATCGAGGTACCATATGGTATCATCTCCAGGTTAGATGTGCTTGCCATCATCAGCACGTCATCATCTGCTTTTACTTCTGCGTAGTTGGCATTGCCGTCTACTTTCTTTTCAGCCCAGCAATCACTCGCATAGTGTCCATGCTTTCCGCAATTGTAGCAATCTACATTCGGTTTGTTGCTGCCACCTCGTCCTCCTGAGCTTTGTCTCGACTGGCCTTTTTCACTATCTCCTCTCCCTTGCTTCTGACCTCGGCCACGACCTCCTCTACCGCGTGACTGATGTTGTCCTTTCTGTTGGACATACATCGCCTTCTCTTCTAGAACCACCTTGGCTTGCAAGGCCTCTTCGAGTGATTATTTCTTCAGCGTTCTTCGTTGCTCGTGTGCCAAGAGGGAACCGGCGAGCTCATCAACGGATAACTCGCTCAAGTCCTTAGACTCTTCGATTGCACACACGATGTTCTCGAAGGCATCGGTCAGTGATCTCAGGATCTTTTCGACTACCTGAGATTCTGTTAACTTCTCTCCATTCCTCTTTAGCTGGTTAACTACCGCATGTACCCTTGTGATGAAATCCGATACACTTTCGGATTCCTTCATTCTCATCGACTCCATTTCTCCTCGGAGAGTTTGAAGTCTCACCTGCTTAACCCGTTCGGCACCTTTGTAAGCTGTCAGCAGCGTTTCCCATGCTTCTTTTGAAGTCACTGCTTCGGCTATCTTCTCAAAGCCAGACTCGTCTACACCTTGATAAAGAATGTAGAGGGCTGTCTTGAATCGTCAATAATTGATGATGGGTCAAAGGCCATATCTAGTGTATTGGTGAGGCACAAAGTCTTCATAAGGGAGGTATGCGGTTCAAGTTCCGCTAAGGACTACTTTTAGGAGGGATTTTCAAATTTATTTTCTGATTTGTTTGTGGGTGTATATTGTAAGCCTACGGACAATGAATTAAAAGAAAAAAAAAACATAGGATGCATCGCTCCAACTACTTCGCTTCCAATTCCATCCTTTGTTTTTCCATTTTAAAAGTAAGTATGCAACCCTCCGTATAGAGCAGGGACGGAACTAGAACGCCGAGTTAATTAGGGAGGGCCTATTTGGAGTAAGGAGGCTGATTTACAAGTATAGTTTAATTTAAATGTTATAAAGATGCAAAAATTTAATTTTGATCAAATTATACAATTTTTTAATAAATATTTTAACTAAAAATATTACTATTTAATTAAATTTAATTAGAAAATTAAAAAAGAATACAAACTTTTTCGGACCAAAGGAGGAGGCCGGGGCCCACCCTGGCCCCTCACTGATTCCGCCCCTGGTATAGAGAGTACCAATTTGTACAATTATCATGCCATCTTTATTTCTTTATTCATTTTCTCAACTAACTACAGAGTACAAACAATAATAATAATAATCATCATCATCATCATCATCATCATCATCTATCATTTTCGCTGCTCATGCAGTCATGCTCTCATCTCTCGCTTTAAAATTTAAATAATTCCTGCTTTTCTCGTTCAACAAGATTGATGCCTCACTTCCTATTCCTAAACAGAAAATGTGTTTAATTTTATTTTTACTAATCTCTAGCATATATGCAACTTGAATACCGCTTTCACTTTTTGCCTCCATCTCACCTTCAATTATTGACGATTCAATAAAAATTGAATTTAAATTTATATAACCAAATAAATTAGAGAAATATTTATAATATATAGAATTCCTCTATGCATACATAAAAATTACGACATTTGAACTTCCGTTTGATATTATGTAAGTTAATGGATTTTGCTGCCAATCCTTCCTGTGCTTTGAAATAGAATTGGGAGTTAAACCGCTTAAATTCTATATACGTATTGGAAATGTGATATAATTTTATAAATAATATTTATTGTTTACATTAAAACTTCATTTTTTTTCTAAAAAGACAATGTTTTAGTCCTAAATTTTCATTTGCATCGATTTGGTTATTGAACTTTCAAGAAAGAACTAAGTCCTTAATTTAAAGAAAAAATAAATAAAGTTGATCATTCAACTTTTTTGCACTAATTTAGTGGTTATGCTTTCGAAAAAAGAATCAAATTAGTCCTTAATTTTGTAATTTAAAAAAGCTCAAATTGGTCGATGGACTTAACCTTATAATGCAACTCTAATAATTAATATATTTGAACTTTTTATATGATCCATATATATTTCCATTATACTACCAATTAATGTGTAAGTCGAGGTAGCCACGCAATAACACAATATCAAGAAGAGCAAGAGAGAGAGAGAGAAATAAAAGAATACTAAAAAATGTGGAAAATCAGACATGTGGTGAATAAGCACAAACTCCGCTGGCCTAATATTGTATATAGAGAAGAAATAATTACAAGTTTAAGAAAGTTATTATGTGAGTGATAATAACAAGAGGAAGTCTAGACCTCTTTATATAGCCTAGAATAACTTGAGGGCAAAGAAATCTAATTAATACAAATATTTATCACAAGATATTTCCTCTACAAAAAAAATTTTAAACCAAAGAATAGTGGCAGCCAAGTAGCCCATCACTTTGCTTTGTGATCAAATAACCTATCACAATGCTTGGTGAATAAGTTATCTTCTCACCCAACAAGTTTCCACTTGACCAGTGATTGAGCACAACTCAGGTCGTGGATAGCTTCAGTTTATCCGTGGTTACAACCTTTGTGAACGTGCTCGCAGGATTTATCGCACATGCGATATTTCTCAACGACAAGGTCTTGTCATCTACCAATTCATGTATATAATGGTACTTCAGTTGGATGTGTTTCGTTTTCGAATGAAATATTGGGTTCTTCGTGAGCCACATAGCACTTTGACTCTCGGTGTAGAGTGCTTTGCAGCCTTGGTCATTTCCAATTTCCTTTAGAAAATTTAGTAACCAAACCATCTTCTTCCTGGCCTCCGTGATTGCTACATACTTTGCATCTGTGGTAGAAAGCGCCACACATTTTTACAATCTTGACATCCAACTTATCGTCGTACCTCCCCACATGAAAACATAATCGGAAGTGCTCTTCCGACTATCCAAGTCACCACCAAGGTTCGCATCAACGAAACCTTCTAGACCCACACTTCCTTTCTTGAAGCACAGTGCCATACTTGAGGTTCCATTCAAGTATCTTAGCAGTCATTTCACTCCCTCCCAATGTGCGATATTGGAGTTTGCCATGTAAGGGTTCACTACTATCACTGCATGTTTGGTGCATACCATGGCATACATAAGACCGCCAATTGTGGAGGAATATGGCACAATCTTCATGTAGTCTCACTCCTCCTTCGTCTTTGGTGCTTGAGCCTTCGACAACCTGAGTTGTACTCCCAACGGTGTGATTCTTGATTTAGCATATTGCACTCGAAATCGGTCCAACACCTTGTTGATGTACTTCTCTTGCAACAGAGTTAGAGTACCTGTCGCTCGATCTCGAGAAATGCTCATGCCTAGAATTTGACTTGCTGGACCTAAGTCCTTCATCTCGAATTCTTGTGCTAACTCCCGCTTTAAGTTGTTTATTTCCTTTATGCTTGCTCATGTAATGAGCATGTCATCGACATACAAAAGCAAAAGTGGTCCATGTCTCCACATTCGAATCCACGATTGCTCATGAATTTGTCGAACTTTTGTATCATTATCTCGGAGCTTACTTCAAACTGTACATACTTTTATTTAACTTGCACACAAGACCTTTATTTCTCTGAGTTTAGATTCCTCAGGCTGCACCATATAGATTTCCTCCTCCAAATCTCCGTGAAGGAAAGTCGTCTTCACATATCAAGTTGTGCTACGTGTAAATTTTCGATTGCTACAATATCGAGAATCATCCGAATGATTGTAAGTTTGACCACGAGTGAGAAGACCTCAGTGTAGTCAACACCTTTCTTTTCCAAGAAACTCTTGAACACCAGCCTCACCTTGTAATGCTTATTGCCATCCGCCTCTTCTTTAACTCGATACACCCATTTATTTTGCAGCGCCTTCTTCCTTTCTAGCAATTGAGTTAGGACCCATGTCTTGTTCTTCTCCAAGGACCTTAACTCATTTTTCATTGGTCGCTCTCACTTGACCGCGTCACTGGAGTCTACCGCCTCATTGTATTCTTCAGGCTCGCCCAAGTCGGTCAAAAGTAAATGATTGAGGGAAGATAAATACCGCGTGATAGGTTTACGAACATGAGTAGACCTTCTCAACAACGATTCTTGTGTTCACCGAGTTGGACTCGTCTTCTCTCTTCTTCGCCTTTTTAGGACCTTAAGTCACGCTTCAAGTGACCCTTCTTCCCACAATTCCAGCACTCTATCTCACCTTTAGTTCAATACTTGATTTGTCCTCTCGACTTGGATCTACCTCGGTTCTCACATTTTGACTCTCCTGACCTCTTTGAAAGGTTAGAGCCGACCCGCTTGTTTCGCCTCGCTCATTTCTACGAATATCTTCGCTAATGATTCTTTCATGAACATAGTCGAGAGTCACCTTGTCTTGGCCCAAGCTCACCTCTACGATAGTCGACCATCTATCCGGTATAGAGATCAATAAATAGTACGTGAGCAACTCATCATCGAAGGGATACGCAATCGCCTTAAGTTGGTTCACGATATGGTTGAACTCGGGTACATGCTTTGTCACATAAACACCCTTGGCCATTTGAAGTTGAAATATATGTCGTAAAAGGTGAATCTTGTTGGAACTCGAGGGCTTCTCAAACAAGTTAGATAGTCTCTTAATGAATCCAAAGATTATAGTATCATTAGCGACATGTGAAACCACATCCATTGAGATGGTATTGTGAATGAGACCAAGTGCACGACGATCTAGCTTCTTTCACACCTTGTCCTTCATGGTGTCGGGTTTATTCTCTAACATCGCATCCTCTAGTTCTTTGACATACAACATATCAATTATTTGTAGCTTCCAATAACCAAAATGTTTGTCATCGAAACATCCGATATTTGTTTTGCCATCATCCATGTTGTTCGAGCAGCACTTCCTCCTTCACAAACTTCAGTTGGATTGTGCGCATGCACCAACAAAACTTCCTCATAACCTAGGCTAGGATATCAATTGTAAAATCGAGGTAGCCACGTAATAACACAGTACAATATCGAGGAGAGCAAGAGAGAGGGAGAGAGAAATATAAGAACACTAGAAATTGTGGAAAAACAGACTGGTGGTGAAAACCACAAACTCTGCTTGTCTAATATTGTATATAGAGGAGAAATAATTACAAGCTTAAGAAAGTTATTTTGTGAGTGATGATAATAAGAGGGAGTCTAAACCTCTTTATATATCCTATATATCCTAGAACAATTTGAGGGCAAAGAATACTAATTAATGCAAATATTTACTACAAAATATTTCATCTACCAAATATATTTAAATTAAAGAAGGATTACAGTCAAATAGTTCATTATCTTGTTTTTTAATCAAGTAACCTATCACAATGATGGATGAATAAGTTGTCTTCACATCCAACACAGCGTAGAAATTGAAAACTTACGATCCAATTTGGACTTGCAACCCGAATTTGACTCATTTATCCGTAACTCATTCCTGATCCACTCATTAATATATAATGCAAATAAAAATATAGAGATAGATAAATAAAAAATCATGAACGGTGGGAATCAAAAGATCACTTTTTCCAAAACAAAAAATTGCCGGTAAAAATTTGTGGACCAATTTTGAGGTTTTTTAAAAAAGTCCAAGAATTAATTTAACACTTTTTTGGAAGTATAAGAATTAGTTTTGTGCAAATAAAAGTTTAGGACCAATATAAATTTCTTTTAAAAAGGTTCCAAGGACCAACTAAGTGCAAACGAAAATGTAAGTACCAATTAATTTTATTTCTTTTTTCGAAAAATTTTGAGAACCAAAATTTTTCTTTCCCTTCTATATGTGTTTTAGGTATATATATATAGAGTAATGATACGTACAGTGCCCATGTTTAATGTTTTGTCCCCTCATTTCACTCACCACCTATAACAAATGAGCTCCATTTTTATGGAACCGCATCTCCTGCTCGTAAATCACTACTTGCTTTTCTGCTTGTTTCGATTTGGACCGTTCAAAACTCATCTAACGGCCAAAGCATCTGCCCCCTGAATCAAATCACAGCCGTTCGTGGCGATCGAGCGGTTGGATCGAAGACAAGCAGGGAAGCAAGCACGGATTTACGAGCAGCAGATTCGGACTCCATTTTTATGTAGAAGTCCACAGTAGTAGATGGTGAGTTAAACGAGAATTAAAAAAAGCATCATATACTTTTCTATGTATATATATTGTACTTCTAAGAATTATTTTTTTGATCTAGTGGTTAAGAACAATATTCTCTCAAAGAAAGATCAGATTGAAACGTCGAAACTCGGCTTTGGAAGTTTTAGATAAAAATTTGAACTAGTTGAAGCAAAAACTCCACTTCTCAAATATATAAATATATAAATATATATATATATATATATATATATATATATATGTATATACACATATATACATATATATATATATATCTGCTATATTACTAAGCATCTTGAATGTCTGATTCTGCAACGGCTCTGATTTTTTCTCAAAATTTCGGAGTAAAGATCAACCGTCTGATAGAGATTTTTTCAACTTGATGGAACTGCTTCTAATTTATTGTGTAGAAGGTCAAAATTTGTGTGAATCGCGTTTTGGTCCGTGTTTGTTTCACGAAAAGCCAGAATCCGTAGCTACATCTTATCCTCTCATACCGCCTCAATATCTGCCTTAACCTTGTTAGCAGACGTGCTCCCTCTCTCTCTCTCTTCTCATTTTCGACCCCTACGGCCTCTTCAGGTACCGCGCGGTATCGTCAGTGTGCGTGCCGCGCAGCAGGTTTTTAATTTGCATCAAGATTCGTACAATCTAAAATATTATAGACCTGTGAATCAAAACTGGCCGTGTACAGCGCAGTAATCTAGGCGGTCCGTCGTCGTCGGTACCGCGCGGTAGAAGAATCGGATCCGGCCTCTCCATGCTCTCGCCGTCTGTCGCATAGATGGTTCCCCAAGACGAAGTCACCAGATGGACTTCAACCAACTTCTCATGGATACGCGCCGCCGCACCCTACGCATCTTTCATCGCACCTGCACCTGCATCGCTCTCACTCCTGATGGTTTCGTTCCTTTATTCTAATCCTTAGGTTGCACTCGATCGAAGGTCGGAGCGCTATGGCAGAGGAAAGGACATCGATACTCAGCTCCGATGTGCAGACCAACGAAGGTAAAACCCTAGGTACTTCTGTTCTGGCATACCACTTTGGATTTCTTGATTTTTTTTGTATGCCGAATATATCGTTGATATTTTTTTCTTATTGATCTCTTATTTAACTAATCCCTTTATTTAATTTGGCCAGAAGTTGTGAGAAGTACACAACTGCAAGTTGAATTTAACACTAAAATTCCATGGAAATTTGAATTGTGCTGATAAAATTGTTGAATAGCAACATTGCCTGTTGTCAGCTCCTTACATGTTCAGAGTGTGAAGACGGTATCAGACTTTCAAATTTGGCATCATGAGAAAGGTAAAGTATAAAGTTCTAGGACCGTGTATTCAGCTGGAATTTGAATCCACATTAATTATTGAGTAAGACCGGGAGATTATGGTACCAACTAATTGAAATCAACATAAATTATAGGGCTTGTTCTGTGTTTAGTTTTTTCAATTTAAGCAATTACAAGTTCTCAATGCAATCCGTAACAACGTAACATTGGTTGTGATGCTCTTTCTGCCTTGAATATTGGCCTGATCAGTTGTCAATCATAATGAGAAAGGTAAAGTATAAAGTTTATTGTAACTTGTTATGTTACTAATGTTTTATTTGGCATGCAACTGAATTTGTTTTTGTTCGTGATAGGAAGTCAACAAAGATCATTGAGACCGAACAGTGGGACCCAAATGGAGGAGGTTGATGCTGATTCTTGTAAGATAGTGGAGCATAACAATGCAAATATCGAAAATGGTTAGTTGTAATGAGTCAGATTCTATTATGCTAGAATATTTGGCCCATGTAGATGTAATGAGTCAGATTCTATTATGCTAGAATATTTGGAGGGCACATGAATTTTTTTATCACATTGTGCATTTGTGCATACAAAGGGCATGTGAATTTTTTTATCTTGTTGTGCATATAAAGTTTTCGATATGCTTGTCTAAAGTTAATGAGTTTAAGCCAAATTTCAAGTAAATTGATGAAGCTGAATTTAAACCAGAGATGCCTTTTAGCCTACTATAACTTTGCTAATTATATTTTTTCCTGTAGGTATATAACTCAGCACATAGAAGATGGTGAGGGTTAGTGTGATGACCGGTGTACTGAAAATGATTGTTTTGATCCATGCCATCTAACTAACTTGCATCTCTTTACTTACGTGCCCATTGACGTCAATGTGAAGTTTGATTGTTTTGCTAGTATGTGTCTGTTACTGGTACTGGTACGAGTGCTGGCTGATATCCAAAGTAATACTGGCATGAGTTATCATTTCTTTAACTTTGTGAAAATTAAAATAAGTTATCATTTTGTTTCAGACTTTAGACTAATATTGAACTTTTAGTGGTTGTTGCAAGCTTATGGTGTTGAGAATTAGTGTTGTCAGTCCATTTGTTTGAATAATTTGTAGTTTATTAATTATTTCTGATCTTGTTTGTTGTTTGTCCATTAGTGTTGTCAGTCCATTAATGTTGTCAGTGGAGTAAGTCTGGCTTGCTGAGACTCTTGCATCTCCTTGATTTTCCTTCTATTGTATTGCTTGTCGCCATCTGGTAACAACAAAACCCTAGAACACCTCTTATTCTCTTGTGTATTCGATGCTTGTTTGTTTGCTACCTGTGTGCTGTTTGCGTTGTTGTGGGCTTGGTTTAGCTGGCTTGTTTGTTTTGTTCTTTTATTTTATGTGAGATGCACTTGAATTTGAGTTCCTTCACTATTGACTAAACTTGGGTTTTTTTATATTTGCATTGTGCCTTGAACTCTCTGGGAAGTTTGGGTTTATTGAGACCTACTGGCACTAGGTCCATGAATTTTGGTTACTGGTATGATGGCTTCATGTTGTTGGTTGATATTTGCTGTACTGAGTCTAACTGAACTGTTTTAAACTGTTATGTGTTGGGGTGGGGGGTTACTGATGCTGGCAATTGAAAAGGAATTGAACTGTTTTTCTGGGTTTCTATCGTTACTGGCACATGTTTGATCTTTCTTTATTAATCGTTAGTTTAAGTTTTGATTTGATTGCTTCAATTTGATTGTCTCAATTTTCAACCTCTTAATATATGTATTCAATATCCAACAGTGTGGCCACTCCACTGTGGAGCTTGGATATGAAGATTTGCCATGTTGTATATGTCACAGTGAGACAGGCTCCACTGAGAAGTGCAGTTCAAGATTTTTGTTTGTCGCAATCTACAATTGTACATAAATTTAGCTTTTGATCTTCTAATTATTGTTATTTTTCGTTTATGTTTATGCCTTCTTAGAAATAAAAAAAGTTGTTTATTTACAGGAAGCACTTGATTTTAAGGAGCAAGGAATCAATGAATGGAGTGAAATCAGAGGTTCATTATGATTGGTTTTTTTATTTCTTTCTCAGTGTGTTGGTGATTTTAGGAAGAACAATAACGGCAATTAGAAGACTTGTGCTTTCTCCAAAATTATGTTTCCATTTGCTTTCTCTCTCTAAATTATAGCATTTTTGCGAAAGAAGAATACATAAAGTTATGTATTATATCAAGAGCAACTTTATGCAGAGAGTTTGTTATAGGTTTCCTCGAAAGTTGTGTATTATAGCCAGTTATGTTTCATTTGCCAGTCGAGTTGTCAGGTTAACCCATTCAACATTGATTTGCTGCAGCCATGCAATTTTGGCTGACCTAATTTTATTTTCAAAATAATGCATCCATGTATCACCTCACTTGTGCAATTAGATGCTCCAAATAAAAGGGAGAAATAAAAAGGTCCTTTATGTGTTCAACCTTTACTGGAAGCATGCATATCTTTATACTTCACTGTAGTTGATCCACCTATACTGTAATTAAGCCTTCCTTATTTCAACAATTAATTTTTGCCTTCCACTTGAATATTAAAAATTGCAAATTTGAAATGTTAGACAGACAATTATTCTCTATTTTCACCATGTTGAGTCTGATTTGCGGTCGGAGGAATGTGCATCTCAAATTTGATACCATCTTCAACTTATGTCTTATTTAGTATTTTTATCCTCGATCGCAAATCAGAGTCGACATGGTGAAAGTAGACTCAGATATCTATAATTAGATAGCTTGCGATGTTAAAAAAAACTAACTACAGTTCCGACGAGCCTAGCAAAAATTGCTACAAAAAATTACCTAAAAATGCTAATCATACTTAACTTCCTATGGCAATATGGCAATTGGCATCTATCACCGATATATTTGTGATTAACTTCCTTTAATTCCTTCTTTCCTAGATGTTTTTCTAATTAAGTGCAGTATCTGTTAATTATCGAAGCATCACCAAAATTAAAAAATAAATGTTTCTTTTTTTTTTCTGAAACTCCACCTTTGTTTTACATAGCCAGTCCCAAGATCGAAAAGAAGGAGGGTTGTGATAGGCTTAGCGAGTCAACGTAAAAATTTAATCTTATGAAAATGAAATTCAATACAAGTTTCATTTCTAGTCTATCACAACATGTTTCAGACAAAGGGCTTTGTTGTTATTGTATTCATATCTTAGGATTTTAATTTGATATTGCAAAATTGAGAATTGAGGACCGAATCAAAAAAAACATCTAAGTATTAGTCAGAATAGAGAAGTAAGATAAATTACTTAGATGATTGTGTTAGATTTTACCGAGGCATTTTATGAATTATGTAATTACGAAATATTGAGATTTAATATGATCTAGCCTTGTATGTACCTTAGATTCTAGTTTCAGGGATGAGCAAAAAACTCGTAACTCGTGAGTTGCTCGAACTCGACTCGAGAAAAACTCGGTTCTAACTCGAGTTGACATAACTCGAGCTGGCATAACTCGAGCTGAGCCAACTCGGTTGACTCACGAGTTGAGTTCGAGTTGCCCTCAACTCGCTCAATCCAACTCGCGAGTTGTAATATGTAAATAATTTGTACTTATTTGAACTTAAACCTGTTTTGTATTTGAATTATTTGCACTTATTTGCATTTATTTGACAAACATTAGTAGTAAACACATACTTTTTATGCTCTATGTTACAGTTTTCGAGCTGGCTATCGAGTCACGAGCCAACTCGAGTTGTGGCGAGTTGAGCTCGAGTTGGTTCAGAAAACTCGAAATTGCTGTGTGTAACGAGCCGAGCCAACTCGAGTTGTGGCGAGCTCGAGTTCGAGTTGAGTCTGACTCGCTCAAACTCGGCTCATATACAACCCTACCTAGTTCCAATAAGGTTTAATCTAAATTTAAGCCCTAATTTTTCTAAGTATGATGTTAATCAAAGAAATTAGTCCTTAAAATCACAATTAAAATTCAAAAAATCCATAATAAATAGCAATTGAATTAGAAAGTTAATTTATCTTAGCAAGTGGATTGTGGAATCCTTAACCCTAGGTTTCATCTCTTATTCTCAAAACATTTAAATTGCGCCATTTTTATTTAATTACACTTTTAATCAATTGCAAAATCAACCAGCAAACTTTCAGATATTTAGGTTTAAATTATTAAATTTAGGATTAGTAAATGTTATCCCTTAGATTCGATAACTTAAGTACTACATACATCGGTTGTATACATGAAACTTTTATTTTTCCTCGTCCGGTTGTATATGCATATTCTTCTTTTTACAATAAGCGATATCTTCTTTCTTTTGTTTTTTGCATTTTCTTGCCAAGTCGATGTAGTATAAAGTATGTCTTTGCCAGCAATTGCACCTCGCCAGCCGATGTATATTATGAAATAAACAATATAAGAACAAAAACCTACAGAATTAACTTGGTATTCGGTCTAATCATTCCCGTTCAGAAACGAGCTGCGAAACTCATCATTGACTTGTATGGCCAGTTGCTGCACCGTCTGATGTTGGTTAGTGAATACTCTCTTGCAATGCTCCCACCAAATTACAAAATGTAGGACATATGTCAGTCTACATTGTGATGTATTGTTTGCACTATGCTCATTCAGTCTGAACGTATGGCCTAATTGATGAGTGAGGTAATCATATACCCGAATTGTAAATGTACACTGGATTAACAGATGTGTTGTGCATTCACCATCTGGCCTAATTGATGAGTGAGGTAATCATAAACCCGAATTGTAAATGTACACTGGATTAACAGATGTGTTGTGCATTCACCATCTGGCCTAATTGATGCATGCCCAGTTATTATGGCAGAATTGTATGATGTTACCATATTTCACCCGAAATTTAAGAGATGCTAAGAATGGCTCAGAGATCTTTTTATATCTTTCTAAAATGTTGTTGAGTTTGAGCAGTCTCATGGTCTGATTGCAGGGGTTGAAGTTCGAGACACTTCTTTCCACCAGACTTGCTGCGTAGTAATCCAGTTCCACATCCACTTGGATAACAATGCTTTATTCATCATATTAATATTTCTAACACCATCTCCACTTGTGCTTTTTACAGGAGCACAATATTCCAATTTGCCAAGCTCATGTATCTCTTTATATGTAGCTATTCTTTGTGACCGTGCTACAAAAATCATCTGCAAACTTTATCCATTTCCTTTGTTACCCATTTCGATAACAAGATCATACTCATGAAGTGCAATAGTAGTGTCGTGAGAAACGCATTGATCATTACATGTTTGCCTCCAATCGATAATTGACTGGCTTTCCATCCTGAAAGCTTGTTTTGCATCTTCTGAATCACTTCTATGTATACAGCTTTTGGTATCTTGCCATTTGTCAACGGCAGCCCAAATACATCATTGTTCTTTCTATCACATTGCAATGCATGATTTCTGGCATTCTTTGCTTCTCTTGTTGTGAAACACATGTAATCATGATCTCAGACTTGTCCAAGTTGACTTTCAAACCAGACATTCTATGAAATAGTGACAAGATCCCTTATAGCAGCATCATCTAGTGTTCATTTGCTTGTACAATAAGTAGTGTGTCATCTGCATATAACAAGCATCTCCTGCATCCTATAAAGATCGACGAGAAGTACTCCTTGTTGGAATTGAGACGTAAATTCTAATAAATAAAATTGGACTACGTGTTATATGATTACTACGTGTCATATACTGTCACATAATATTACGAGGAGTAATATATGGATATGCCAAATAAAGTGATTAACTGATATATAGTGGCATTATACATATTCACTAAGATTTTGGGCACGAATGCATATAAAACTTAAGTAAATTAATTATAATTGTTAATGGACCAATTATGATTAATTATACTATATATTGATGTTAGTGTAAAGTCAGAAATATTATTTGGGCCAAACCCAACTCAAATTGGATCAAAGCCCAAGCAAAACAGCACAAACGCAAGTCTATTGCGGCCGCAAGAAGATCCTTTTCAGCTGCAATGGATAGGAGAGAATTGGCAACAAATCTTCTGATTTTCAAAAGATTTATTGCGGCTGCAATAGCCCTCATTATGGCCGCAGAGACTTGGCAGATTTTCTGCCAAGTTTGAAACCAAGTCAATTGCAATCGCAATGAATTTTATTGCGGCCGCAAGAGACCTATTTCAAGGTAGTTTTTGGCTGTCTAGATTTGTCGTTATCTTTTCTGATTGAATAATATCATTATCATATTAAATTCGTAGGATTATTCACAGAAGTGAATATTAGAATTTGGAAAAGAATTGGAGAGAATATAATTTCGAATATTTGATGAATATTTGATAATTAATTCGGCATCTTTCCAAGATACACTAATATCTCTATTAATAGTCCTAGGTCAGCACCTGTTTACATCGGTTCGGTTGAAAAGTTATTTCTCGATTATCGACATATGGCACATGTGATGTGCATAGCCACCTATCTATCCATTATAGATGTACTTCTTGGTTCCGTTCGTGGCCTAGAAGAAAAGAATGGCACCAGGATAAAACAAATGGGTCGCTTACGCCCGACGTGATGCTTCGCACTTCCACCGCAAGAAGGGCATACAAGGGAGATCGTAGGGGTGGAAGGTAAGTAATTTGCTTTCGCTCTTTCATTTATTTCACTCACGTCGCAACGGTTTCATTTGAATTGATTGCTTGCAACTGTTTTAGATTAGAGAACGATTTTCTTGTATTGATACCCAAATTGAATTGCACCAATTGATCTACAACCAACAAGTGCTATCAGAGCCAACCCGTTGCATGTGTTTGGAATATTATTTTTTATCGGATTTATCGGATTTTAATTATTGCATTTTTTGTCGATTTTCTCTTGAATTTGTGAATAATTGGTTCTTTATAACATTAATTAAACTTTAATTTGAATTTTATCGAATTTTCTCGCCTTTTATGCGAATTTGAAATTGGTATTATTCGAATTTAATGTTTATTAATATTTGGAACAATTATTTGACAATTAGAGTTGTTTTTAGAGAATTAAATGCAATAATTTGGTTAAAAATTCGAAAGAGTTGATCCAGAAAGTTTTATTTCCAAAACAGAGCAATTTTGTGCTAAAACAAGGACAATTGCAGCAGCAAGAAATGATATTGCGGCCGCAATACATTTTAAGGATGTTCTATTTTGGAAAATCAGCAAGAATTTCATATGTGGCTGCAATGAATTTTATTGCGATCGCAATACAATGGTTTTTCAGTATTGTTGTGGGATGAAAACAAAATGAACTGATAGGTGATTTATTGCGGGCTTAATGACTAGTATTACGATCGTAATGACTCTGGGTTGCTGGCTGTGAACTAATTGAACTGACAGGGATGATTGCGGCCACAACCTAGGGTAATTACGCCCGCAACAGAGCATTTTTGTCAAGGCTTTTGAATAGACCATAAATTGTGACTAAGAAATAAATCATGACAGTTAATTACATGATTTAACACATATTTTTAAATTAGGTTTAAAGTTATCATATAACTTGCATGACATATATGATAATCCTTAAGCTTCATGTAACCATTAATCGACCCAAGGAAAGATAATGATTATCATGGAAGATTATCATAACAATTATTTGTCAAGCATCATGCATACAATAAGTGTGGTGATGAATAAGATTTCATATGATCAGTTACCTGGCCCAACGGCAGAGTAATTATGATCATTTATCGTCAACACTTAGTTTGCTACTACGAGATATGTAAAGTAAATGATATAATAGAAAGATGGTTCATTAAAGAAATCAAATATCTCGTTTGGATAATATGAATAAAGCCTTAATTAAAAATGATGTGGAGTTTATTCTTCCTTGTTTGCTAAATTACAAAGAATATTGCTTAAAGTAGAATGGATAAAGAAAATGACACATGTGTAAACCGTTCTTACCCTTAAAAAGGCTAATTTAAGCAATTCAATATACTTCTAGGGACCAACTTGCAATTTTTGCCAAATCTATTACAAATTATGAACTAACAATTTCTAAACACAAAAATTGAAAACTTAAATAACAAGAAAGAGTTTAGAGGTTGCAAACAAAGATTCGGCACGAGTGACACCAAGATTTTTAACGGAGTTCGGATATTGACGATCCTACTCTCCGGGACTCTCAACCCCCCGACTTGGTAATAGGGTTGAGCCGATTTACTATCACACGAAAGTCTTGTACAAGCTTGAACCTTGCACTCTTACACACAAAGGTTGAGACACAAGGCCAAAATAAGAGTAATATAATAGATGATTTAATGATGAGAATAGAACTCTCAAACTCTCACAATGGTTATACTAACTTTAGATCAAGAGATTGAGTCAAATAAATAATTGATTTAGCAAGGAGTGTAAAAGCTCTTTCAATGGAGGCTCAAAGGTTAGGTTTTGATATTGAATAGAATTGATTACTTGGGAAAGGGGAAGAGTCTCTATTTATACCTCCTCACAATATTCTATTCCATTTTCTGGGTTAAAACGTTATACAACGTTCTGTACCGTTGTACAACGTTTTGGCAAAATATCTCAAATCCAGCTGTAATAAATATGACTGTTTTAATTTGCATTGGAGAAGTACAACGTTATACAACGTTGGGAAATGTTATATAACGATGGATAACGTTATACAACTTTACTCATCGTTATATAACGTTCTGATCGATTTTTCAAATTACAGTCATATGTCCAGAGCGTTATATAACGTTACTGAACGTTATATAACGTTTCAGATCTTTTTGTTGTTATTTTGCATATTTTTTACTTAATCTCATGATTTAAAATAAATATAAGCACTTATTGTAGTAACCTACTATTTAAGTAATCTTGAGATCTTGAATCTTGGGATTTCCTTGAACTCCTTTGCTTCTTGTATATTCATTTCCTTGAGTTTTAAAGAAACACCTAAACAAACACATCTCACAAGATAATTGTTAAATTCAAGTGGTTTTGCAAATTGACAAATACGAGACATTGCTAAGTATAACAATCTCCTCCTTTTTACGATTTGCAAAACTATATACCGTGTGGGCAAGCAAGAGATATGTAATAGCAATTAACTTGAATTTTGCCCTATGGTTCAAGTTTTTCTCCCCCTTTTGGAAATCGACAAAAGGGAACCATGTTTAGAAATTAGAGCTCCCCCTTAACGTATGCATATGAAAAAGAGGTTGAGCAATGTAGAGGCTCCCCCTCAACGTATGGAGATGTGTACATCAACAAATACCATGAAAGTATGTTTAGGCAAATATTTGAGCACATTTTTCAGTATTCGTTTAATGATAGCGACAATGTAATTTGTGCGTGTGTGTATGTCCGTTTCTCAATTGTGGCATTCTCAATCAATTCACCGCATATGAAACAAGCAAATAAATATGTCTAAAAGATAAAATAAGATAGCCCAATTTAAGCACAAATGTTAACGTGGCACCATGCCATGCTACAAGTCATAGAGATATAACACACATAAGTTTAGATATAATGTCTAGATAATTACCCTAAGCAAACAACACACATAAGTTTTTGAAACATAGTAAAAGAAGATCACTAGGCGCTCAGATCGATATCCATCGTGGCTCCTCCCGAGGGTCTCGCATCGTCATCACCTCCAAACTTCTTCACCCAACGCACCGCAAGTGAGTGCGCATCCGCATAGGTCGCATTCACTCTTTGCTCAACAAAGGCACTATGATTGAGTAACCCTTGAATGCAAGTCGCAAGTTCACTATTTTGTTGTGAGAGAGCACTTTGGTTCTTAGCAATAACCATTTGTTGAGAATGAATCTCAACTTGCTTATCCATGATTGATTTGTTTTGGAGAGAGAAGGTATATCTGCTCTGGATTATTAATACGTTGTACAACAGTACACATCATTATACAACGTTGTGATCATATCGTTGTATAACGTTCACTTCAGTTATGTAACGTTTCTGAAAATTTCGCTAGCAAATTTGAAACACATAGAAACGTTATGAATAAAATCATAACGCTTGAATTTTACAAAACGTTATGCAACGTTAGGAAGCGCTATGTAACGTTCTGATCTCTTTCGTCAGGGTTTTGAGTTAGAACCGTTGTATAACGATGTCTGTCGTTGTGTAACGTTGTGAAAATTTTCTCTGCCACATTTTGGTAGTTGAGAAACGTTGTGTGGATTTTTACAACGTTTTATTTGACGAATCGTTGTATAACGGTCACCATCATTACACAACGTTCTGATCTCGAATTTGAATTTCCCCGTTGTGTAACGTTACTTATCGTTATGTAACGGTGTGGAAATTTTCTCTACCGATTTTGTAACATGGAGAAACGTTGTGAATAAAATTATAACGATTCATTGTAATATAACGTTATATAACTTTCGGAAGCGTTATACAACGTTATGATCTCAAGTTGGAAGTACATCGTTGTGTAACGTTATGTAACGTTTTGGAAATTTTCTCTGCCAGTTTTGAGTGGTGAAGAATCGTTGTGAATGATAATACAACGCTTGATATTTGCTCACAGCGTTGTGTAACGCTTCTCAACGTTGTACAACGTTGTGTGAGTTTTCTTGAATTTTACAGATTTGAAGTGAGAAGAATTGATATGTTTCTAATGACTTGGAAGCTATACGTTGTACATGATTTTACCCCTAATTTTACTCGCTCATTTCTAACATTCCTAATTTGAATCTAAGTTCGCAATGTTGTTGTGTATTCAAGGGCTTAGTAAAAATGTCGGCAATTTGGTTTGTAGTGTCGATGTGAACTAACTCAATATCGCCTTTTTCAATATGGTCACGAATAAAATGGTGACGTATATCTATGTGCTTTGTTCGAGAATGAAATACCGAGTTCTTAGACATTAAAATGGCACTTGTGTTGTCACACGTGATTGGTACTTTGCGGAAGCGTTGGTTATAATCAATTAAGGTATGCATCATCCATAGGATTTGTGTGCAACAACTGCCGGCCGCAACATATTCCGCCTCTGCGGTTGAAAGGGCCACGGAGGTTTGTTTGCGGCTTGACCATGATACAAGCGAACCGCCAAGGAATTGGCACGTCCTGCTTGTGCTTTTCCGATCCATGCGGTCTCCCGCAAAATTGGCGTCGGTATATCCTATGAGATTGAGTTCGGATTGTTTACCATACCAAAGACCTAAGTTTATGGTCCCTTTAACATATTTGAGGATTCTTTTAACGGCTATACCGTGAGACTCTTTAGGGTTGGCTTGAAAACGTGCACATAAACATACGGCATACATTATATCCGGCCTACTAGCCGTTAAGTAAAGTAAGCTACCTATCATAGCTCGGTATTGTGAGATATCCATCTTTTGTCCGCTTTCATCCGAGTCGATATTGACATTCGTAGCCATCGGAGTTTTGCTTGATGTACAATCGTCTACGCCGAATTTCTTGATCAACTCCTTGGCGTATTTCGTTTGACTTACAAAAGTTCCTTCCGTTGTTTGTTTGATTTGAAGTCCCAAGAAAAATGTGAGTTCACCCATCATGCTCATCTCGAATTCACTACTCATCAAAGAAGAAAATTCTTTGGCAAGTGCCGCATTAGTTGAACCAAAAATTATACCATCGACATAAATTTGGACCAATAATAGATCATTGCCTTTATTCTTTGTAAACAAAGTTGTGTCATTTTTGCCTCTAGTGAACTCATTAGTAATTAGAAAGGAGCTAAGTCTACCATACCAAGCCCTATGAGCTTGTTTGAGGCCATACAATGCTTTGTCAAGTTTGTATACATGATTTGGCAATGTTGGATCAATAAAACCGATTGGTTGTTGGACATACACTTCCTCTTCTATGAATCCATTCAAAAAGGCACTTTTAACGTCCATTTGGTATAGGATGAATCCTTTGTAAGAGGCATATGCTAAAAGCATTCGAATGGATTCAAGTCGAGCAACGGGAGCAAATGTTTCATCATAATCTAATCCTTCTCTTTGCCTATACCCTTGTGCAACTAATATAGCTTTATTTCTTACAATGTTACCTTCTTGATCCTTTTTATTTCTAAATACCCATTTGTTACCTATAATGCTCCTATTTTTTGCCTTAGGTACAAGTTTCCAAACCTTGTTTCTTTCAAATTGATTAAGTTCCTCTTGCATGGCAATGATCCAATCAGGATCCATGTTAGCTTCCTCAAATTTATTTGGTTCGATTTGAGATACAAAAGCACAATGAGCAATAGTAAGATTAACATTTGACCTAGTTCTAACATCCTCCGTTGGGTCACCTATAACATTAGAAAGAGGGTGTGAAGGCACTTCCCTTAATTCTCAAGAAGGTTGAGCATTGGTTTGTGACGACAAGTTGTCATCTTGAGATGTGTCATCATTCAAAACATTTTCTCCATCATTCACTTGTTGTGGAGTCTCTTGATCTATTGTGTTTCGTTCAATTTCAATTCCTCTTCTTTCCAACCTTTCATTGTTTGTGTTTAGTCCTTCATCTTCAATACCTAAATCAATAAAGCTACCATTCTCGGCCCGAGAATTAGTATCTTCATTAAATTTTACATGAATTGATTCCATGATAGTATTGTGCAATGGAATATATATCCTATAAGCTTTACTAGTCATAAAGTATCCAACACATATTCCTTCAATTGATTTTGGATCAAATTTGCTTGTTCTAGGTGATTGATCAAGAATGAAGCATTTTGAACCGAAAGCCTTAAAATATGATATGTTTGGTTTGCGATCCATCCATAGTTCATAGGGTGTTTTTAGAAGAATTGGTCTAACACCAACCGGTTTATTACATAACAGGCGGTGTTGACCGCTTTGGCCCATAAACATTTTGGTACCGGTGAGTCATTTAACATTGTTCTTGCTAATTTTTGTAAGGTTCGGTTTTTCCTTTCTACTACCCTATTTTGTTGAGGCGTTCGAGGCGCCGAGTATTCGTGTCTATACCCTCTTTGGGAACATAGTTCTTCAAATTGTGCATTTTCAAATTCCCCTCCATGATCACTCCTAATTTTTTTAATTGTCAACCTTTTTTCATTTTCAACCCGGTTGCAAAATTCAACAAATCGTTCAAAGGTTTCGTTTTTGTGACCTAAAAATAAAACCCAAGTAAATCGGGTAAAATCATCAACAATTACACACACATACCTCTTTTTACCAAGACTAAGCTTATTTATTGGTCCAAAGAGATCAATATGAATTAATTCTAGGGGTTGCTTGGTAGATACCATATCTTTGGGTTTAAAACTTTACTTTACTTGTTTACCTTTGACGCATGCATCACATATATTGTCCAATTCAAACTTGTTCAAGGGCAAACCTCTCACCAAGTCAAGCTTAATCACATTCTTGATGGAATCAACACCTAAATGAGCTAATCTTCTATGCCAAAACCAAGATTGGTTAGTTATAGCACTTAAGCATATTTCTCCTTTATCAAAATGATTAAGATATAGGTAGTAAACATTGTTTTGTCGTACACCTTCATATATTGCCTTATTGGTCTCAATATTTATTAGGTGACAAGCTTTGGAATCGAAATTTACAAGATAACCGGCATCACATAGTTGGCTTATACTTAGTAAATTATAGTTTAAACCGTCAACTAGGTAGACATTAGAAATGGTTAGGTGTTGGTTTCCAACCGAACCTATACCTATGATCTTACTTTTTCTTTGATTACTACCAAAAGTAATGGAACCACCATCTAGTGATTTTAATGTGACAAAATTAGAACTAGAGCCGATCATGTGGTGTGAGCATCCACTATCAATGATCCAAGCATTCTCTTTATGAGAAGACATCATGCAAACCTACAATATTACATATTAGTAATTAAGAAATACTAATAATGTAATTTGTTTTAATCTCCCCCTTTGGTTAATAACAAGTTTGAATCATTGGGAGTTCTTACATATACGTTCTTACATCTTGAGTTTAGGAACCCAAACAACATTTTTCATGTTGCTACCTTTCTTAAACTTGCACTCCAAGGATATGTGTCCATTAGCACAACAATAATTACAAGTGGCTCGTGTCACGGGATTTACGTTTGCTTTAACAAAATGATGGTTAAAGTCAATTTTTAATTTTTGAGCTTGATTCTTATGTTGGTTTGAGTATTTAAATTTTGATTCTTGAATATTTGTTTCGTTTGTGTGTTGGAAACCAACTCTTGACTTCTCATCACATTGAGAGTCGTATTGAGCAAGATTTTTACCTTTAACTTCATACTCCAACCGGTCGATTCTCTATGGTAAACATTGTTGGACCAAGATGGATTCAAATACTTTCGTGTTGGTTTATTCTTGGCATAATTACCATTTGAGAAACCGTACCTAAAAGCGTGATTTGGTGCATTTCTAGAATTTTGTTGGCTTACTTTCTTGCTCATTTGCTTTGGAGTTTGGTTTCCTTTTCCTTTAGGGTAGTTGAATTTAGAAGAGTTTGAGCTCTTCTTAAATCCTATACCCGACTTATCATGAGGTTTTTGTCCCTCATAAAGCTTGCTTAAGTCCATCCTAGTGCCACTCTTAAATACACTAGTAGACTTTAAAAACCCATTCTCAACTTCCAACCGTTCTTTATCAATTTTTAATTTTTCAATTATTTTTATATGTTCATTACAATCTTTTACCTTTACCTCAAATTCGTCTACCTTAGATTCAAGCTCAAGTAATTTATTGGTTAATCCACCAATGGTACC